>JANAVB010029217.1:6230883-6558383 GCA_029216955.1 Iris pallida | reverse complement strand
AGTACTTAGGAGATCCAACATATTGCCATCTCGATCCGTTCGGCCACAGAACCAAATTGACACGTTCATCCACACCATAATTTGTGTGCCAATCTTTATTCATTCGACCACAGAACCAAATTAACACGTTCATCCACACCATCATTTGTGTGCCTCGATCCATTCGACCATAGAACCAAACTGACACGTTCATCCACACCATCATTTGTATGCCAATATCAATCCATTCGACCATTGAACCAAGCCGACACGTTCATCCACACCATAATTTGTGTGCTGATCTCGATCCGTTCGACCACATAACCAAACCAACATGTTCATCCACACCATCATGTGTGTGTCAATATGTGCTCTGATACCACTTGTTGGGAATACAGTGTGATCCGAACCGGAGTTGGCACACGAGGTGCAATATTGGACTCGGTCCATATACTTTAAAAGAGAATGATTATGTACCACATGATCCCACCTTCTAGCTGATGATAGACTAAATAACCAACTCTATTGTTACCCTCTTTTCAGGGCTCAACTAAAAACAAGATTATATATATATATATATATATATATATATATATATATATATATATATATATATATATATATATATATATATATCCTGGTATGGATTATTCATTTGAATTACAGAAAAATTTCTATAACGATAATGTGTTTACTTAAATTAGATAAACTGAAATAAGTTTGAAAATTTTGAAAGAAATAATGTTCCGCCAATGGCTCTGGCGAAAATCATCTTTTCTTTTTTTTTTTCTTTTTTTTTTCATTTGGTTGCTTTTGTTTTGGTTTGGTTTTTTTGGGTTTAGTACATTGGTTTGGTTTTTATTTGTATGGATATTACCGATATTATATTTTTAAATAAATATTTTTGATTTATTATTATAATCCATATTTTATTTTTTGGGATATTTCTAATAGGTGATTTGTTATTATCTATTCAAATTTGTTATTATCTATAATAAAATTAAATGGGGGATACAAATCAAAATTTATTATTCATTTTTATCTATAAATAAAATAAATTGATTTAAATAATATAGATAATGACATAGATAATTTGAAAAATATTTTACGATTTAAAGAGAAACAAAAAATAATTCTATATATTATGGTATCAATATATAATGGTAATAGAAAATAATCAACAAATAGATAATACCATATTTGTTATTATTTTAAATATAATAGAAAAAAACTTTCTGAAGAACATTATTTGTTTGAATTTGGTGGTATTATTCATATTATATTTTTAAATAAATATTTTGACAAATACAATCTAAAATACTTATTTTGAAAAATAAAATTATGTTATCAAAATATTATATTTTTCTATTTAAATAATAATATAATTTTAACGATATTCTACAAATATTCAATTATATAGAAAGCTAACACTTGAGACAATGTTTTCTCTTTTTATCCATTGTTGTTTAAATTTATATTATTTATCAAATAAAATTATCTATGTTATTATCTATATATTTAAAGCAAATTAATTTTATTATAAATAATATAGATAATAACACAGATAATTTACATTAATTTTTTTGGGTAGTATTCATATTATATTTTAAATTAGTTAATTTAGATTGTATATATTTGTTAGTTTAAATTTTGTTATTTTTATATAAAATTCACATATTAAAAAAATAAATATAATATATATAGAAGGAAACACAACCACAAAGTGAGTACGCAGAATATTTGACAAGGCATATACAGAAGGAAACTAATACTTTATTGATAATGTACATCATGTTACAGACTCGATTACAAAGGCGCCGCGCGGGCTTACAACTTGACACATATGCAAAATAAATGATGATGAGATAGTCATTCCATACATTTACATTCTTTTATACATAAGCAACAAAACACTCTCTTAGACATAGGATCGGAGAGAGTTGATGCGATATGGGTCTTGATCGGAGCTTCAAAAGGTTGGTGATTTGCCTTCGCACGCTAGCAAGGCTTCAAAATGTGGCAAGCGTCGCCTTCAGTTCCTTCGTACGCTATCTTGGTTCGGAGCACATGTGGAGAGCGAGGATCACTACATTGCATGTATACTAGTGGGTGGCTAATTATGTTTCGTGCTCTCACTACAAAAAAGTGGCCTTTTAGGACAGCAAAAAACCGTTCTAAAAAGAGCATTTACCGTCCTAAATACTATTTGGGATGACAGTTGGGACGGATTCAAATAGTGTTATTAGGGTGGCGTGGCAAAAGCTTCAGGGACGGATTTTACCGTCCTAATTAATGTTAAAGGACAGAAAACTTAACCGTCTCAAAAGGTTGTGAAATTCTATTTTTGTGTGACGGTTGGTCTTATCGTCCCAAAAATTAGGTATTTGTAATGGATATTGTCCGTCCTAATAATTTAGACAAATGTCCCAAAAGAATATAGTTCACTTTTAGTACAGAACAATAGATCCACCCCAAAAATTTATAATGGTTGTTCTAGTTTTGTTGTTCCAGTTTCCGATTCCCTGATCTGCATACAAAACATATATTCAAAAAATTATAACAGTTGTTCCAGTTCTCATGGAGTTATTCCTGCTGTGCATACAAAACATAACACTCAAAAAATAATAACAGTTGTTCCAGTTTTCATATGTAAGGCCATATCACACAAAACGTCTTATAAAATAAACATTGTTTACAAGCCATATCATATTGTTTACAGGCCATATCACATCATTACATGCCATATCATTTAGATGTCCTCCCATGATTCACAAAATGAACTCAAAATTGGAGAATCAAGTGTTATCTCCATCATTTACAAAACAAAGTCTAAAACTTTTCACATCATTAAGCATTATCTACCAAAACGAACCCAAAATGATCCCAAAATGATTTTCCACCCATTCAAAGATATAATTCCACCCATTCATTTGAAGGAACTGCAAAAAAAAAGTGATGTTATAATTTCCACCCATTCAAAGATATAATTCAAAGATACAATTTTCTCAAAACCAACCAGTATTTCAATATATACACACCAAAACAATAAGTAAACATTACTAGTTTAGTTCATCATCAAAGCTGTTGTTTCTTGGAAACTTGGTTTTTGTATATTCTGTTGCACATGTTTATATTTAGTTCATTCATATTTTGTTATGGGGATTATTATATGGACATATGTTGACAACAATTGGTCCGTCCTTGGCAACCCAAACTCAATCTGGATATCGAATTTTCCTACCAAGAAAGTACCAAGTAGCTATTTCATACTAGAACACAACCTTATTTTCTTCATTATTTATAATACAATCTTCTTCTTCATTATTTCTTAGCCCAAAATTTTGCACCAACTCAAGTAATCGTTCTGTATGTATTCCAATTATTATTCTCGTAGATCCATTTAATTTAGAGTTTTGCAGCATCATTTGATTGAAAAAATAAGAAGTTTAGATGGTACACTAACAACTTACTAATTTATCACCCCTTTCATAAAATCTAAGGAAGTCATCATATACTTTCACCATGTTTAATATTCATAGACCGGGGACATTCAAATAAATTGCAAATGTTAATTAAGAGCATAGGATATTTGATAGGAAATTAAGGTTCAAGTATATGATACTTTTTGCCCATAAGATCGATCAATATGAATATATAAATGTATCTTCATAGCAAAGGAGCATTATATAATATACTATTTTATCAGGTAGGTTTATTGGCAAGGGAACGAATCCATTAAATGGAGGCTAAGTGTTCATTGGTCAGGGAACGAGTCATTAACGAGAAGCTAAGTGTTACTTGTCATGAGGGTTTTGTTGGGAAAGAAACGCGGAAACCTTTTCCCAAACCGGAGAGTACCTGCGAGAGGACCGAGCAATACAATGCACGAACCCAAAAATAGCCACACAAAAACAATCACGCAGACACAGAGAATTTTGACGTGGAAACCCTTGCGGGAAAAAACCACGGGACGATCGGAGTCCAACCCTGAGAAGCCTCCACTAATGGAATAGAAGAATTACACCCTCTACAAACTCCTCCCGATCCAAATCGGATCCCCACAACACTCAGAGATAAGAACAATGATTACAAGGCTACGAAGAGCGAGAACGACGAGTAGAGATTACCCGAACACGATCTCCTTCGAATAGCGACCTTCAATCCTCCGTCTTCTTCTTCGAAGTTGTAATGGCACTCTTGCCTCCTTCCTCTCTCAAACTTTGTGTTTACTTGCGATAATGAGTTAGGGTTGAGAAAACTCAATATATCTCCCTAATCCCGCAACCAACCAGGACCGTTGGATTAGATCCAATGATGAAAACTCATCCAGAAATCCGCTTCAGCCCCCGACGACACAGAGTTCGGCCAGAACTCTGTGTGGGGCAACCAGCACCTACTCGCCAAACCCTGGAACGGCCAGACTGAGTTCGGCCCGAACTCGCCATAGGACCGAGTTCGGCCCGAACTCGGATCCCCTGCTTCTAGCAGCTCCAGCAGCAACAGCAGCAACTTCGTCGCCTACTTCTCGAGCTTCTTCGACACACGAACGGCGCTCGTCGCACTCCGGGGTCTTCTCCACATAGGTTGGGAATCCCACCCACTCCAACAAATCTCCCCCTTCACAACTATGGGGAGGATGTCGTTATCCCGACGACCTGCCTGCAGTACTCAAACTTCCCCCTTGGTAGAATCTTCGTGAACATATCAGCTCCGTTGTCATCTGTATGCACCTTCTCAAGCTCCGCGTCCTCCTTCTCAACCACATCGCGTATCCAATGATACCGAGTCTCGATGTGCTTGGACCAGCTATGAAACGTTTGATTCTTCACCAGGTGAATAGCACTCTGACTGTCGCAAAGCAAAGTATACTGCTCTTGCTTCAGTCCCATTTCCTGCAGCAGCTTCTTCATCCACAACAGCTCCTTGCAAGCCTCCGTCGCCGCAATGTATTCTGCCTCCGTCGTCGACAAGGCAACACACTTCTGCAACCGCGACTGCCACGACACCGCTCTTCCTGCAAACATCATCACGTAGCCCGAAGTCGATCGCCTCGTGTCTACATCTCCAGCCATATCAGCGTCGGTATACCCAACCAGCTTCGGCTCGTCACCACCAAAGGAAAGTCTCCAACCAGCAGTGCCCTAAAGATATCGTAGAATCCACTTGACCGCACTCCAATGTACCCTTCCAGGATTTGAAAGATACCTGCTAACCGTACCAACTGCATGAGCAATATCTGGCCTCGTACACACCATAGCATACATAAGGCTCCCCACAGCTGAAGCATATGGAACCCGCTCCATATCTTCCTTTTCGTCCTCGGTAGATGGACACTGTTCCTCAGTGAGCTTAAAGTGAGCCGCGAGGGGGGAACTCACTTTCTTCGACCCATCCATCCCGAAACGCTGAAGTACCCGGTGAATGTACTTCGTTTGGGACAAGTGTAGCAGCTTGGACTCTCTCTCTCGGCTGATCTCCATCCCAAGAATAGTCTTCGCTGCGCCCAAATCCTTCATAGAGAAGGCCGCGCCCAACTGGCGCTTCAACTCCGCTATCCTAGTGGCATTCCGACCCACTAATAGCATATCATCAACATAGAGCAATAAGATGATAAAATCATCATCGGCAAAATACCTCACAAATGTACAATGGTCCGACGTCGTCCGTGCATAACCATGCTCTCCCATAAACGACTCGAACTTCCTGTACCACTATCTCGGAGCCTGCTTCAGACCATACAAGCTCTTCCTCAACCGGCAGACCAAATGTGACTTGCCCTTCTCACAGAATCCCTCCGGCTGCTCCATGTACAACTCATCCTCAAGATCACCGTGGAGGAATGCCGTCTTTACGTCCATCTGCTCGACCTCCAAGTCGAAACTGGCTGCTAATGCTAGCACCACCCGGATAGACGAATGCTTGACGACAGGCGAAAAGATCTCATCATAATCCACGCCTTTTCGCTGACCGTAGCCCTTGACTACCAGCCTCGCTTTGTATCGAGGGCGAGTAGCATCTTCCGTCTGCTTCACTCTGAACACCCATCGATTCTTCAAAGCCTTCTTGCCCTTTGGCAACCGCACCAGATCATAAGTGGAATTGGTGTGCAAGGAACTCATCTCCTCCTGCATAGCCACCATCCACTCCTGCCTGTGTTCATCTTCCATAGCCTCTGCAAAACTTTCGGGCTTCCCCCCGTCAGTCAATAGCACATACTCATCCGGTGAGTATCTCGTAGATGGTCGACGATCTCTGTCACTCCTTTTCAGTGGAGCCACTAGTACTGGCTGTATACCGACAGCCTCCGCCCCTTCAGGAGCTACCTCTCCGGCATGCTCATCCTCCTGAGGGACACCCTGACCACCATCAGCAGGCTGATGATCAAGGTTGGGAGCAACTCCATGTACCGCCTCCCCCATAACTGGATCCTCTGCGATGTCCTCTGGAAACTGCTCGAAGCGAAATGACTCTAACTCAGGCAATTCCTCAGCCTCAGAAGGCGTCTCGGAATCCTGAGTGTTGGTCATGGTCTGATCCTCGACGAACACCACGTCCCTGCTTCTGTAGAGCTTTCCTTCTACTGGGTCGTAGAGTCTATAGCCAAACTCATCCCGACCATAGCCGACAAAGACGCATCGCCTCGTCTTCGGCTCAAGTTTGGTCCTCTCGTCCTTCGGTACATGCACGAAGGCTTTACAACCAAACGCCCGCAGGTGACTGTATGACGGCTCTTTGCCGTACCATACTTTATCAGGCACATCACCCTGCAAAGGAGCACTAGGAGACAAATTAATAATATAAGCAGCTGTGAGAAGAGCCTCACCCCAATAACTGCCCGATAAGTTTGCTTCTGACAGCAAACACCGCACCCTCTCCATCAGTGTCCTGTTCATGCGCTCCGCTACCCCATTGAGCTGAGGTGTCTTTGGCGGAGTCTTCTGGTGTCGTATCCCTTGCTCTCTGCAATACGCATCAAAGGGACCAATGTATTCGCCGCCATTGTCAGACCGAACACACAACAACTTCTTGCCCGTCTCCCTTTAAACAGAGGCCTGAAACTCTTTGAAAGTAGGCAGCACCTGATCCTTGGTCTTTAAGGCATAGACCCAAACCTTCCTGGAACAGTCATCAATAAAAGTCACAAAGTAAGAAGCACCACCAAGAGATTTTACCTTCATAGGACCGCAGACATCCGAGTGAACCAACTCGAGCAACGCCGGCTTCCTCGAACTTGGGTGACTTTGGAAAGATACCCTATTTTGCTTCCCAGCTAAACAGTGCGTGCATTTCTCCAACTTTGTAGACTTGAGCCCCGGAATCACTTTCCTGTTCACCAAGTAGCTCATCCCCTTCTCGCTGATATGGCCGAGCCGCCTGTGCCACAACTCGGTAGACGCATCACTGACTGCGTTCACCTTCTGTGCCCCTTCTGCGCTCCCCTCCATATAGTAGAGACCGGACTTCTTGCTTCCTCTGGCAATCACCATCGAACCTCTGGAAAGCTTCCACTGACTGTTTCCGAAGAGACTGAAGAATCCCTTGTCATCCAACCTTCCAACCGACACCAGGTTGAAACGAATATCAGGGATATGACGAACATCCTTGAGAACAAGAACCGCACCCGTCTTCGTTCTCAAATGCACATCTCCAACGGCAACCGCCTTCGACACATCTCCGTTGCCCATCTTCAACACGCCACAGTCGTCTGTCGTATAAGTGGCAAACAGTGCCCTATTGTGAGATACATGTGCTGAAGCCCCTGAGTCCACCAGCCAAGAATTGTCATCGCAGGCGAGGTTAGTAATGACCTCATCACCTACGACGATCACATCGCCTCCATGCACCGAGGCCGCCGCTGTAGTGTTCTCCTCTTGCTTCCCCTTGTCGCCCTTCTTCTCTCTCTTCCAAGCGAAACAATTTCGCTTGATATGGCCCTTCTTACCGTAATGGTAACACTCTGAGTCCTCGTAACGACCCTTGGACTTCCCCCTGCTCTTGTCTCTGCCACCACCTGGACCCCTGCTTTTGCCCCTTCCGCGGCTCTCTGAAACAAGTGCCTCTGAGTGGTGGGATGTGGATGAAGTGCCCTGAGAACGTCTCCGCATCTCTTCATTCAACACTCCGCTCTTGGCAAACTCCAGACTGACCACGCCCTCTGGAGCAGAAACGATCATAGATACTCGTACGGTCTCCCATGAGTCTGGCAATGTACACAGCAGCCACAGTCCCTGAACTTCGTCGTCGAACTTGACTCCCATAGAAGATAGCTGGTCAACCACGCCCTGGAACTCACTCAAGTGATCCGAAATAGACGCCCCATCCTTGTACCGCAGACCCATCATCGTTCGGATCAGGAACAACTTGTTTACCCCGGTCTTCTTCGCATACAAGGATTCCAGCTTATCCCACAACGTCTTCGCGTGCTCAATATTGGCAACGTGATTGTACACGTTCTCATCAACAAACTGCCTTATGTACCCACATACCTGTATGTGCTCGAATGTCCAGTCCTCCTCGGATTTATTACTGGGCCTCTCGGATGCAAATACGGGTAGATGCAGCTTCTTGACAAATAGCAAATCTTTCATCTTGCTCCGCCAATAATGATAGTTTGTGCCATTAAGGTTCACCATGCGCACCGGCTTCGCGTCCATCTCTCCTCTCTGGTTCCTCTGTCAACTCCTGACACCCTTTGAACCCAAAGCTCTGATACCACTCTGTTGGGAAAGAAACGCGGAAACCTTTCCCCAAACCGGAGAGTACCTGCGAGAGGACCGAGCAATACAACGCACG
This sequence comes from Iris pallida, assembly GCA_029216955.1. Taxonomy (NCBI): domain Eukaryota; kingdom Viridiplantae; phylum Streptophyta; class Magnoliopsida; order Asparagales; family Iridaceae; genus Iris; species Iris pallida. The sequence continues at coordinate 6,549,611 of JANAVB010029217.1, read as the reverse complement.
AACCCAAAAATAGCCACAAAAAAACAATCACGTAGACACAGAGAATTTTTGACGTGGAAACCCTTGCAGGAAAAAACCACGGGACGATCGGAGTCCAACACTGAGAAGCCTCCACTAATGGAATAGAAGAATTACACCCTCTACAAACTCCTCCCGATCCAAATCGGATCCCCAAAACACTCAGAGATAAGAACAATGATTACAAGGCTACGAAGAGCGAGAACGACGAGTAGAGATTACCCGAACACGATCTCCTTCGAATAGCGACCTTCAATCCTCCGTCTTCTTCTCCGAAGTTGTAATGGCACTCTTGCCTCCTTCCTCTCTCAAACTTTGTGTTTACTTGCGATAATGAGTTAGGGTTGAGAAAACTCAATATATCTCCCTAATTCCGCAACCAACCTGGACCGTTGGATTAGATCCAATGATGAAAACTCATCCAGAAATCCGCTTCAGCCCCCGACGACACAAAGTTCGGCCAGAACTCTGTGTGGGGCCACCAGCACCTACTCGCCAAACCCTGGAACGGCCAGACCGAGTTCGGCCCGAACTCGCCATAGGACCGAGTTCGGTCCGAACTCGGATCCCCTGCTTCCAGCAGCTCCAGCAGCAATAGCAGCAACTTCGTCGCCTACTTCCCGAGCTTCTTCGACACACGAACGGCGCTCGTCGCACTCCGGGGTCTTCTCCACATAGGTTGGGAACCCCACCCACTCCAACAGGTTTGACTCACTACAGGAGGGCCGAGGGCACCCTCGGTGCTTATTTTCAAGGGACTTGGTTATTTACATAAAACTAAGTATTCACTCGGCCATTGTTAGACTCACTAGCAGGAAGTTAGATGCACAATTGTACAAGAAAAGTCACTATAGTTAAACCATGTATCCATTTTAGGATAACTATGTGCTCATGTTGTAGACTAAGGGAAATGGCCAATGTTTATATCGGCAAGAGGTCAGACTTACTAAAGGTAAGCGAAGTGTTCACTTGCAAAGGGACACATAAGGAACCCAGGTGAGTAAGTGGGATCCAAGTAATCTTTTGTGATGGGAAGGGTCACTATTAGAAACCTTCCTCTCAATTTGTATTCTATATGATGCTACATGGTGGAATCAAACAAAAATAATAGGCAACACCTTCTGTCTATATTTATAATACATCAAAATTGCAACTCTTACAAAATTTTAGTAAAATATATGTAATGCTATAAATTTCATTTCGTGGCTAATAATCTTTTAAAGATAAAAGTGACAAGAGTATGTACTAGTTCTCTTTTGGAAGAAAGAAAGTTCTTGTATGATATCTTGTCTTGGCCCCACAACATCCTAAATAGTGAAGCTAACATTCTTGTAGTCCACAATCTCCATATTGAAATCTAATTAACAAGAAATTTGAACGAAAATTGGTCATCATATTAGGTAAAAGTGAAAAAGAATTAAGTCTAATAATTGCATTTAACTTGTGATATGAAGCCGGAGAAAAATATATAATAGTATAACATTTCAAAAATCTACTCCGGAATTAAAAGGATCATGACACTTTTTTTTTGAAATCCCACGCACACACACGATTGGGGGGCTCGAACCTTGCCGGCCCCTCCGGATGTCCGCTCTAATACCACTAGGCTAGAGAGCTCGGACAAAGGATCGTGACACTTGAAATAGGTATTTTGGTTGTAGAAGAATGCTCACAACTATAAGTTGCTTCTTAGGAAGAAATTTATCATAGTTTTTTTTTCTCACCAATTTGTGGAGTATTTTTCCAATGTGATCATTTCATCTGAAAACTGAAGTATATAACATAGAAGTTTATATGCGAACCTGACAATCTAATGTAGACAAAAGAATATATATATATATATATATATATATATATATATATATATATATATATATATTTGTGTGTGTGTGTATATATATATATATATATATATATATATATATATACACACACACACACAAATATATATATATATATATATATATATATATATATATATATATATATATATTTTTTTTTTTTAATATATATATATATATATATATATATATATATATATATATTTATATATATATATTTTTATATATATATATATATAAATATATATATATATATATATATATATATATATATATATATATATATATATATATATATATATATATATATATATATATATATATATATATAGACACACACTCACACACCCACACCCACCTATGGTTGGAATGGTTGTGATGAATTCTCCAAGCATGAACGTGTAGAGGATAGTGGGTCTTGTAGGAAGCATCGAGGTCCACCATCAGTATCCTCATCTCTCGCCTTGCAAACATCATCTTTACAATGTCGAACCCATAGTTGTTGAAGCTGATGAATGTCCAATTAATTAGTAAAATAAAAAAGAAAGACCATACAAGCTTACTTGAAAAATTAGAAAAGTATTTAATATGAAGGCATTTTTCTCTTTGTCAGCATGTACTTTCTTATCATTTTTTAAATACAAAATACATCAGCCAACGAAATTGTGTGATATCAACTTAATATTGACAATAGAAAACTATTTTCAAATTTTCCAACAGAGCAATTTAAGATCTCTATTCAAAATCTTGTTAATTTTGTGCCTGACTTCACATATCATTATTTTCCTATAGAAGAGTTGATAACAATCACAATTGAGTAACATGCCCAAAATTTCAAATAGTTACGCCTAAATTGGTATTAAACATAAACAATAATATATTGACCTAAATTAGTAGAACACAAAAACAACAATTTATCGAATAATATTAAAGATAAAATCCGCATTAAGGCCGAAATTAGAGATTTCACATATCTCAGTATAACACGAAAATGGATCCCTAACTTTGAATAATATTATTTCCAAAATTAGTATTAAATCTGACCAAAATAAAATCAGTTAAACACAAAATCAAAAATTGTGAAACTTTGAAAGTTTTTCAAATACCTAAATTTGAACTAAAAGTATAACAAAAGTTAGTAGGAAAACTATGTCGAACATGAAATTAGTAGAATGAGTACGCAAAACTAAAACCGGATACCTAATTTCTCGAATAAACAAAATTAGATTTGGTCTAGAATAATACCACTTCCAACGCATACGAGGAGATAGGCATGTCTCCCCCCTTCCAACACATATTTGGAGAGGAAAGACGAAGAGATGGAGAGAGAGAGATCCATCTCCCCCTTCGAACATAAATGTGCCGAGAGCTCCGCCTCCTCCTCCCAACGCTGAGAGAGAGAGAGAGAGAGAGAGAGAGAGAGAATATGCAGACCCCTTCTCATATTAACCTAAACATATGAACGGTTCAGATTAAAGTTATGAATGGTTCAGATTTGTTAGGTTAAACATTAAGTAAAAAATTAGATAAAAGAAATGATGGGACACACCAAAAGTTTTTGGCCCGTCAACTTTTTCTTTTCCCTCCAGAGTTTATTGGGACAGAAGCAATTTTATTTGGACGGAACCAACTTTTAGTCTAAAATAAGTTATATTATTAGGACCCATATACAAATTTGTCCCAAATATTATTATTTTTATCACAAAATAAATAGTCATCCCAAAGCTTGATCTTTTAAGACACTTAAAAATAGTGTATCAAATATTGTCGTCCCAAAAGCTCAATTTTTTGTAGTGTCATTTGGTTCAAAAAATTTAGTGAACAGGGATATATATATATATATATATATATATATATATATATATATATATATATATATATATATATATATATATATATATATTTGGTGAACTTTCTATCCATTCTCATCAATTTATGAAAGCATTTAAAAGGCACAATTTACATAATGATGATAGATCGTACCCACGGCAGAGCGTGCCGTTGTAGTATAAAGCTTAACACGTTCTTCCTTGTCATTTTGATAATGATGAATACCATAGTGTGTATTTAGTGAAGTTTACTGGCATGACAAGCCATCTTGGACATATATCTTGGTAAGACAGAGGTCCTTTAGCGCAGGTAGTGAGCCCTATTGAAAGCCACTGCATACCTATAGTAACACTAGAGGGGGGGGTGAATAGGGTCAAGCTAACTAATCAAGCACTTAGCACAAGCTAATGGGCAATTTAAAAATATAAGTGCAAGAGAAGAAGCAACAACAATACCGACACACGATATATCCTGGTATCCTCCCGAGGGGCACTCCAGTCCCGGAACTCTCTCCGGCTTTAATCCACTATTTGAGTAAATAGTTACACACGAGTTTGGATCCGAAGAACTCGTCAACTTCAACACGAGTTTCGATCCGAAGAACTCACCAACTTCTTACACGAGAGATTTAGTCCGAAGGCCTCTCCGACTTCAACCGAGAGTTTGGATACGAAGACTCTCCAACTTCAACCAAGAGTTGGATCCGAAGACTCTCCAACTTCAACCGAGAGTTTGGATCCGAAGACTCTCCAACTTCAACCTTTCACAATAGGTTTTGATCTCCTTATACAAAAAGATGACGATCTTACTTTTCAACTCAATAACTCTAACACAATTTGTGGATGGCAAATGAAAGCTTTGTAGAGTTGTTTGTGGATAGGCTTTGGTGGTTTAGAAATTTTTAGGCTCAAAGCATCAACCTTGAATGAAGGGGTTCAAGGCTATTTATAACAAAAGCATTGAAAAGAGCTCAAAGGAAACTTCTCAGTCAATAATCGGTATATCGTCGGTATACTGTCGGTATACCATCGGTATGTCGATCTGGAATGCAACGGCTAGAAATATAGCCATTGGGATCATTAAATGCTCGAAATTCGACTGTTGGAATTTCAACATTACTAAATTGGTATACCGTTGGTATAGATCGGTATTTCGTCGGTATGCCGATTTTGTAGATAGATACTTTCTGTGAACAAAATTGGTATACCGTCGGTAAAGACCGGTATACCGTCGGTATGCCGATTTCTATCCGAAAATGATCCTGGGATAATTTCTACCCTAGCTTTCAATTTTGTCATCCATTTCTTGTGTTTACAAATATTCCTAAGACTCATTACAGACTCCAGATATACTGTAGGAGGTGCAGGCTTCTTCAGAGTCTTGAAATGATGATGGCATGGCTTGGCTTCTTCCTTTCATAGGTGCTGGCTTTTTGTCTTGGCGGCAACAGACCAAAGATACTCAGTTTGTGAAAACTAAATATCTTTCGGGGGTTTCGCCCCCGAACCCCTGACGAGGGGCGCTGCCCCCTTGACCCTCGTCCGCTGACCGGGCAGCGGAACCCCCGAGTGCATGGCTCCGGAGATGTCATCGGGTGGTTCAGTAAAATCTTGTGGGATCCGTCGTCTTTGGCCCACCATGATTTTTTTATTGCATATGTCCATATTGATCTTGCTTATTACTTTTCTGTATATATATGTTAGACGAACGAAGCAATATACATATAGCAAATATGATAGGATAAAGCACAGTAGGACAATGCTAAGTTTAAGTATAAGAGCTATAGTGATAGCATAAATATTAGTGATATCATAATGTTAAATTTAATTGAATAACCATAATCAAAACATAGTTTTGATTTTGGTAACTCAAGTAAATTTAAGATATATATAATGAAAACTCATATCACTAATATGTAAAACAATAAGCACATATCACCAAAGGTATAAGTATAAGTAGAAATACTATAGTGATAGTATGAAGATTAGTGATAATAAAATGCTAAACTTAACAGATTAACTATATTCAAAAGCATGATACAATCATTGGGCCAACAATCTCCCCCTTTTTGATTATGACAAATCGGTTAAGTCTCGTATGGACATAATAGATGCATGTATCACTAATATACAAAAGACAATCAATATCACTAAAAGTATACCACTTAGATTACTTCTATCCCACTTAAACTTACTTCTCCCCCTTTGACATGATCAAAAATAAGCTCTCCCATACTAAGAGATAAAAGGTAATCAATCTTAAGTACATAAATCAGAGCATAATGAAGGCATAGACAATCATGATCAAGAAATACTATATGAAGAACAATGGAAGAAGTATGTAATGACAAGTTTATAAAGCTACATTGCCATTGTAGAACATCAATTTTTTAAAAGAAACATGTCAAAACACAATATAGTTGGTAAAACAAATAAAATTGAAAAATAGTCAAAAAAAAAAGTTTTACCAACTTGAAATCCAAGAAAGAAACTCCAAAACATAATATTATATGAATTAAAAACTCTAGTTTTGGAAGGAAGCGATATACCAATTGAAATAAAAGATTTCAATCAAGGATTCAGTCAAAAGCCCATGAGGATTAGATAATTGCAAAGTAATTGATATTAAAAAAATACCAATTGAGATAGTTGGAAGATATAAACTTAATACCAATTGAAATATAAACTTGAAACATTGATCAAAAAGCTATTTCAAAGTCAAAATTGTCCACAAATAAATAGTGGAACAAATAATGAATGATCAGTGAAATAGTGCAATTGATATAAAATAATATCTTTATTTGTAAAAATCTATTTGCTTACCCAAGTTAATGCATTTGAACTCAATTACCTTATCATGCTATGTGAATATCCTTTAGATAAACATGAAGGTAAAGGAGAAAAATACTTGAAAAAGAGACATTCAGTCGACTTGAATGCTCCCCCTCAAAGTATTACCAATATAGATAAACAAAAATTTTAGGTAAGTCCTCAATAAGAAAAGCCAAATCAATTAAGCATATAAGGAAAGCCAAAACAATGAAAGCACAATAGTCATCATGATAAGATATGAAAATTAATATTAACAAGATGACTTATTTAATCCATATAAAAGATAGAGATAAATAATAAAGACACTTGCATACACTCTCATAAATCCTTCACAAATAAAAATATCATGACCACAATAATAGGATATGAAATTGAAGAATATGGGTCCATGATGAACTAGGTATACGACATATTAAAGGGTATAAATAAATTGAATCAATTGATTTGCTCCCTCTCAAAATATGCGTATATAGTTCCAAAGCACTTATAGCATAAAATATGTAACTAAAAGATTTGGGGGTAAATCAACTATGGATTTCTCTCCCTTGCTCAATGCCTATAAGGCTACAATATCGTCAAAAGATGAATAATATCATCTTTAGTCAAGAGGAAATATCCAATTAATAGCCGCTACAGATGAAAAATTAAAAGAATATTCCAATTAAGCACATATAATCAAAAGATGGCATACATTAGTCTATATAGAAAGATCTCATATTTAAATATGATAGATCAATGTATGTTATCTTTTGAGAAAATATGATCATGAAAAGGAATAAAGTCAATTAAGAACAATCATGATGATAGACAAATATAGCACAAAAATAAGTAAAAATAAAACACAAATATCATGTCCATGATTATCTAATTAAAAAAGAATCAACCAATTTAATGCTTTGCATGGACTAGGTATGTTTTATCACATATGTACCCATCAACCGGGTAATATCCAAACTTTGCTATTTCCAAATAAAAGACCAATAAAGTTAAAATAGTAAAGACACTATGTGATAATCCATGAGTAGTCGAAGTAGAGTAGTAAATTAACTTGACATTTACAAAATTAGATAGTTTAGGACTACTCAATCATTAGGATCATTCATAAAGAAAACAAATGAATAAATATGATCAAATGAATCTCATCAAGAGAAAATCACAAATCCAAAAAATAAATCTCACAAATCAATGAAAAATATGGGAAAGAGTCATTCTCATTTAAATAATTACAAATTCAATCAAAAAGAGATGTAAGTGATAATACGATAAAATCATGACTCAAAATGAGAGAAATTTAAGAGATACTAATGACTAGTATGGAAGGAAGTTGATGTAAGAAATCACAAACCTCTTTTGAAAAACAAGATCCAATCAAATGTTTGTCAAACTAGTTTTAAAGAATAAGACATACGTATCTAAAATAGAATACAAATCACATCAGGACAATCCATACATCTTGTTTTTGAAAACTAGCATATCATATATAGATTGAAATGAAAAATAATAGCTAGAAGAGTGAATGTGAACATAGATTATATAGCTTAACAATATATCATAACTAAGCAAGCTACATAACTAATTAAGATTAATGAGGTAAGTCATTAACAAGATAAAAGTGCTCATTAAATCTTAAGTCACAAACACTAAAGATACTTGCTTAAGCATAGAGTTCACAATTAAGGGCATACATTTTGAATGATCAAAATGATTTATAGACTCTTTATTAAGCAAGGATAAGAGTATAAGATAACAAGTACATGAATTAGACTCTTATCAAGTAAAGGACAAAAGAGATGTTCATGAAAACACAATAAAATAAATCTCTTTCCAAGTACTGAGATTAAACCAAGATAATAAAATAATAGATCGATCTAGAGAATGCAACATATTATATCCAATATAAAACAAGTGTATTCTCTAGAAATTGAAAATCTCAACACAAAAGCTCAAACCATAGTAGCTAAGGACAAAAGAAGTACGATATATTAATTACATGTATTCTCATGTGCTATAAAAATATTAGTGGGCAACAATAATTCAAAAGAAGCATATGCCCAAGAAATCAGCAAAGAAAGATCATTAAGATCAAGAAAGCTAATTAAGAGCTAAAGATAGCAAGAGACACATTTGTCAAAAGCTTTCATAGTGCACCATAGTAAAATATAAAAATATAGACTAGAAAAGTGCACTAACTAAGAAGGTGAATTTAATAAGCAAGGTAAAGCACAAAACCATGTGATCCTTAAAAGGACTTCCATAAATAGTCATGAACAAGACACTAATAAATATTTACTCTCAATATCCCAACTTAAATGAATGAAACAATTAGACATCAAAAGGTAGGAATCATATAGATAAAACTATATATATATATATATATATATATATATATATATATATATATATATATATATATATATATATATATATATATATATATATCTATCAAATAGGAATACATGAAAAATTCAAGAATCAAGTAAAAAGAGAAACATGTATCCACAAAGTCAACCAAAAAGGTAAGAAGATATCATCAAAAGAAAGCTTTAAGGATGAAGCTAAATGATTCAAGAAGAGATATAAAATTGGTCAAAAGAATCAATAGCTAAAGTATGAGGTAAGCACAGGTTTTAAAGAAGACAAGTACGAATAAATACTGTTCAAAAATAATATAAAACCTGGGCTTAACTCATATGCCCACATTGAGATATTTATACACAAATAGATATCAATATAAGAAATACATAAACTACATGTAAATAGAAATATAATGAATATAATCATGTATTCTTAATGAATATTTGAAAAATCATCACAAATTCAAAAACAAGTGTAAATAAAATTTATTAGGCAAAGACATAATTGATTCTTAAGAATATAATCAAAATAAAATATGAGAATCAATGATGACTATATTATCCAAGCACAAGGTTAAAATAAAAGTACAAGTGTACAATTGTCAAGTGATAAGAAGCTTGTGCTAACCATATATATTCACAAATACCGATTAAGATAAATGTGACATATCAAATACAAATCGACAAGAAGTAACTATCTCAAAAACTTTAAAGACGGAGAGTTAAAATCATATTAACTCAAATCAAAACTAAGCCCCTATCGACTAGAGTGATATGCATGCTTTATAAATAAATATTAAGAAACGAGCAAGCATATATAAATGTGTCACACTAATAGAAAATGAGTGATAAACTATATAGTGTGAACTAATCATTTAAGCTAAGTAACTAGTCATGCTAGATAATAGAAATAACAAGAAAATAGCTAAGCATGCTAGTATCATATCTCTCATTGATTTAGATAATAAGCAACTAAAATATATCAATGAGAGCTAGTAGCAAGTTGTCAAAGGAAACATTAGAGATTCTACAAATATAGACTATTTAAAGAGAATCATTTAGCATGTTACTAAAGTAGTCCTAGTGGCCACACTTGTGTTGGTGCAATTGCTTGGAAGATAACCTTTGAGCTTTGCAACCACCAACATGCTCCTCGGTGCTATGTCCCGATGCAAGAAGCTTCACCTACAACATTAGATGAAGACTTTGGTTTCCAAATAAACTTGGATCCACATTTATTAGATTTAGGGACCCATATAGCACTTACTCTAGCATTGGTAGTAAAGGTCCTACGAATAGGGCATATAAAGCTCATATGTCCAATACGAGAGCAATAAAAGCACCTAATGCTAGTGTGTGCACATGTATCAGAATGAGCATGGTTATGAACATGTGACATACTAGAATGATGAATATCTCTAGAGTGAGCATGAGAAGATTTGGTTTGAAGAATATTATGTTCTAATAATAAATCATCATGCATGCAAGCAAGAGAATCAAATTTAGCATTTAAAATATCATTCTCTTTTTCAAATAAAACAATTCTAGAGATAAAAACATCATTTTGTTTCTTTAAATCATCAATAGAAGAATCATGCAAATAAGATAACTCATGTGATTGAGTCTTGAGATCTTCTATTGATGAGGAAAGAGATTTAATTTTCAAAATTAAAGCCTCATTCAAACTCTTTAAAGAAACACAAGATGAGTTTTGATAATCAAGTCTAGATAATAAATTATTATTTTATTTCTCAAAAATTCATTTGCTTCTTCTAAATGAATAACCTTTTCAGAAATTTCTTCATTTATAAAATGAAGGTTGTCAAGAATCTCTAAGGATTGTTTAGCCATGGCTTTCCACTTAGAGCATTTCTTGCATTTAGAAGAAACATGATTGTCTATGCTACTAAAAGTAAAACCCTCTTTATCGGAGGAGGAGTAGGAAGAATACAATGCTATAGAAAAATAACAAGGATCTACTCTAAGGATGTTAAGCCTAACAATAGAGTCCTTACTCTGATACCAATTATAGTAACCCTAGAGGGGGGGTGAATAGGATCAGGCTAACTAATCAAGTACATAGCACAAGCTAATGGGCAATTTAAAAATATAAGTGCAAGAGAAGAAGCAACAACAATATCAACACACGATATATCCTGGTATCCTTCCGAGGGGCACTCCAGTCCCGGAACTCTCTCCGGCTTTAATCTACTATTTGAGTAAATAGTTACACACGAGTTTGGATCCGAAGAACTCGTCAACTTCAACACGAGTTTGGATACGAAGAACTCGCCAACTTCTTACACGAGAGCTTTAGTCTGAAGGCCTCTCCGACTTCAACCGAGAGTTTGGATACGAAGACTCTCAAACTTCAACAGAGAGTTTGGATCCGAAGACTCTCCAACTTCAACCGAGAGTTTGGATCCGAAGACTCTCCAACTTCAACCTTTCACAATAGGTTTTGATCTCCTTATACAACAAGATGAAGATCTTACTTTTCAACTCAATAACTCTAACACAATTTGTGGATGACAAATAAAAGCTTTGTAGAGTTGTTTGTGGATAGGCTTTGGTGGTTTAGAAATTTTTAGGCTCAAAGCATCAACCTTGAATGAAGGGGTTCAAGGCTATTTATAACAAAAGCATTGAAAAGATCTCAAAGGGAACTTTTCAGTCAATAATCGATATACTATCGTTATACTGTCGGTATACCATCGGTATGCCGATCTGGAATGCAACTGCTAGAAATATAGCCGTTAGGATCATTAAATGCTCGAAATCCGACCGTTAGAATTTCAACGTTACTGAATCAGTATACCGTCGGTATAGATCGGTACTCCGTCAGTATGTCGATTTTGTAGACAGAAACTTTCTGTGAACAAAATCGGTATACCGTCGGTATAGACCGGTATATCGTCGGTATGTTGATTTCTATCCGAAAATGATCATAGGATAATTTCTACCCTAGCTTTCAATTTTGTCATTCATTTTTTGTATTTACAAATATTTCTAAGACTCATTACAGACTCCAGATATACTGTAGCAGGTGCAGGCTTCTTCAGAGTCTTGAAATGATGATGGCATGGCTTGGCTTCTTCCTTTCATAGGTGTTGGCTTTTTCTCTTAGCGGCAACAGACCAAAGATACTCAGTTTGTGAAAACTAAATATCTTTCAGGGGCTTCGGCCCCGAACACCCGACGAGGGGCGCTGCCCCCTCGACCTTCGTCCGCTGATCGGGCAGCGAAACCCCCGAGTGCGTAGCTCCGAAGATGTCGTCGGGTGGTTCAGAGAAATCTTGTGGGATCCGTCGTCTTTGGCCCACCATGATTTTTTCATTGTATATGTCCACGTTGATCTTGCTTATTACTTTTTTGCATATACATGTTAGACGAACGAAGCAATATACATATAACAAATATGACAGGATAAAGCACAGTAGGACAATACTAAGTTTAAGTATAAGAGCTATAGTGATAGCATAAATATTAGTGATATCATAATGTTAAACTTAATTGAATAACCATAATCAAAACATAGTTTTAATTTTGGTAACTCAAGTAAATTTAAGATATATATATATATATATATATATATATATATATATATATATAAAATTGAAACTCATATCACTAATATGTAAAACAATAAGCACATATCACCAAAGGTATAAGTATAAGTAGAAATGCTATAGTGATGTATGAAGATTAGTGATAATGAAATGCTAAACTTAACAAATTAACTATATTCAAAAATATGATACAATCATTAGGCCAACAATACCGTGGCATGCATCCAACATAGATATTCGTGTTTCTTCCTAGGCCAGATCGGTCCCGTAGCCCCGACATACCGTCCGAAGATACAATCACCCTTGTGCACAAGTAATTCATGACTGTGTTAAGCTAAAAAAATTATTCAAGACACGTTTCATGGTATCGTTGCAACATTCATTTAATCAATTTGATCTTTGCGTAGCACAGTTCTATATAAGCATGTTATATGTAAGCACATAACAGTTATATGATAAAGCAGTTCTATAACCTGTATATGTGAGATGTCATGCAATAATTCATTTGAATTAAGCATTTGTGTCGTTGCATTTACATCAAATATGGCATATTTTTGGTGTCATCGATTCGTTAAAGAATAAGAGGGTCAAAGGAAAGAAGGGTTAGCTACTTACCTTGATTGTTTGGTTAAGACGAAAGACTGATTGTGTCACTTTCCGTTCCCGGAATTCATATTTTAACGCATGTACTGCTTTAATGTATTTATTTAAATTTTATCAGGTATTGTTTTATATTTAAATTCCTTTAATTTCCCGCTAATTAATTTTCTACAATTATTTCTCTGCATTTTATTTTCTGTATTTTACTTTCTGTTTTTTGTTCCAGCCTAAGTTGGTTTAGTTCGGGTGGTTCATCATGAACCTAACCCAAATCCCCACCTACCACCACTTTTTTATTTAAAGCCCCTAACTCTTTCTCTCTCTTCATTACTTCACCATTACTCTTCTTCTTCCTCATAAACTCTCCCCCACCTACCTGGCCGTATAGGCAAGTACCAACTTGTTTCTTGAAGGATCTTCATTTTTGTTGTTCTATTGTCTTCCTCTCAGGATTCTTAGATACTTTAGTACTTAGCATTTTTAATTTCCATGGCTCATTTCTTGTAGATCTAAGTTTAATGTATTTTCAGATTTCTTAGGTTTTGATCTTGTAACTTTGTTATTCTTCAAGTTTTGATGGTTCCATGTTGTAGAGAATTTCGTTCTACCCCATTTTGACCTATGAAAGTTCAAATTTGGGCTTGGAATGAAGGATTTATGGAGCTTGGAAGTAAGGACTTCATGGTTGTTCTTCTCGGAACAGTGGAGAAGAAGTACAGTGCTTGACTACATGAGTTTTTATGCGACAAGTCTTCTTCGGCCGCATGACGAGTTTCAACCGCATGGAGTTCGGCCGCATGAAGAGTTTCAGCCGCATGGAGTTCGACCGCATGAAGAGTTTCAGCCGCATAGAGTTCGACCGCATGAAGATTTCCAGCCGCATATGCCTCGTCCATTTTTAGCCGCATGAGTATTACATCCTGGCCGCATAAGGACCCGAGTCTTTCTGGCCGCATATGACTTAAACTATGTCCGCATGGCACTGTTCAGCCGCATGGCATTTTTTTTAACCGTATGGACTTGTATTAAGCTGAGTCGCACGGGTCTTGTTTTAACCCTAGCCGCATAAGTTTGATGCTTTCCAGCTGCATAGGCGTACGCCATCTGTGGCCACATGAGCTGCATGTCTTTCCAGCCGCATGAGGCCAGTCATCCTCAGCTGCATGGGACCCAGCCCTTTTAACCGCATGAGCTTCGTATATCCAGCCGCATAGGCCATTAGCCGCATGACCCCCGGCTGCTTGCCGCATAGCCCTGTTTCCTCTATCAGTGTACTCATGGCCGCTTGGCCTTTGTTGCATAATTTAGCCGCATAAATGGATATCTAGCTACTGCCATTCAATAGTGCCTTTTTACTGTCTCTTAACATTAATTAACATTAATTGTTATCTTGACATTAATTAACAGGGATTGTTATCTTGATTTAATAATTGATCATGCGTTCCTAGTTGGAACTAAGAGACTGGCTAGTCGTCTTATTGAAATGAATGAATGAGACACGTTCATATTATGAACTATTGTAATCGACTGGCTGATCCCGAATATTGGCATACAGGCACATACAGGTGTTAATTTAATTATTTATTTTACAAAAGCAGCATGTATACTTTATGGTCAAGGTATGATTATTTCTGTGGTTAGTTTTGATTGCTGCACTACGCTATGTAAGACCTACAACCTAACCGTACGGGTATCGTTGTACAGTTGTGCATATCGTACCCCGTACGAAAGTACTCATTCTGAATGACCATGATCTACGACATGGGATTTCACTTAACATAGAGGCTATCAAGTTAAATAAAATAATGATTACATGGAGAGAATGGATTCTCGAATTCTTACATGGCAGCCCTCTTTGGGACTATTAAGTGCCCGACAGGCTGACTGGTTCCTACAGATACTGCAAATCTGCCACATGGGCAGGAAACGGTATCTGCTTATATTATTTATTGTATATTGTATATTGATGAAGGGCGTCACGCTGGGACTCGTCTAATTCATGATTGGCACAATTGATTGATTGGATAGACTAGCCTTGCTTGCACATAGTAAGAACTGAGGAATCCTTATTGCATATTTCCAAGATAACTTGGGTCTCACAATAGCAAGCCGTAGTAATTGAATGGCCATTTAAATTGATTTGTTTGTGTGCTATATCTACTCTGTTAACTAACTGAGATGATCAGAATGTCAGGACGTGACGGGTCAACTTCTGTCCTTGTTTGGTTGGAAGTTGGTTCGAAGTGTCATGATATTTTGTGAATCCCAGTAGCAAGCAGAGATCTATTTATCATATCTTTCTCATTACTGCTTCTTATTCCTCATATCGTGCTTCCTTGCGGTACTTGCTATTAGAGGTCTAACCTCTCTGGTTTTATATGGCCAGATTTAGAGCCAGCTCCCGAGGACTCATCTTACTTCTACCTCCAAGATGGTCAATACTAGAGAGATGATCGCATGAGGACTTGAGTGGGTTCCTTACTTCTCCGCTCATTTTGTTACTTACTTTATACTTTGTCGTTTGGCACCGACATGTTAGTTGAATTGTGTTGTATTTACTTTTACCCAATTGTAACTAAAGTCAGGCTGCAGCTGATAACAATTGTGTATACTTTACTACATCATTTGGCTATGTTTTTTAAGCCAGATATCAAGAATATTTTGACTGAGCGTTTGGGACGCCTTACTGCTTTATCTTACATGTTCTCCATTTCTGTTTCTTGTTTGAATGATTGACACAATAGATGTGAAGTGCCCCTTGTCTTTTAGACAACATTGATCGTATTATACGGTATTCATCTACCCGTAATACGTAGCTGGCTGAGTCATTCCCCCGCTCTCCAGTATTCTGGTTCTGGAGCGTGACAATGTTTTAGTGGTGGCCCATACAGGTCTGATTTCAGACTTGTGGGGTGTTTTGATTTATAGGATGTCTCAATCACACATGTTTCCCCTTGATCTCATGATTCGCCACTCTCGACTTTAGCTTGACCTCCCTGTATCCTTTGACTTCGTTGACCCTTCATGTTCAGTCGTTTGATTGTTTTCTTGTCCCTTCTTAGGGGCACTTCGTCCCCACCTATCAGAGTTGGACAGCAACAACATGGGCAGCATGGACAACCTGACCATGTTGATCAGCAGCAAGGGCCAGTACTATCGCAAGAGACTATCCAAGAAGAAGTGATAGTGGAACCAGTAGTTGGACCGCAATATCCGGAGGTTCCAACACCACTAATAGTTCCACCTACCCCTGTGGAAGTGGACACACCAGCCCTTCTGGAGATCATGAGAGGGATGATGGCTACTCAACAACACCAGATGTTAGCCCAGCAGCGTATGCACGCTAAGTTACAAGAGCAGAATGTACTACTCAACCAAGGATTGCAGACGGCTTTAGAAAGAGGGACAAGGACAGATTCAGGAGCGTCGACCAGATTTTGCAAGTACAACCCCTGCCGTTTCGAGGGCACGGAAGATGCCATCTCAGCAGATACATGGCTTAAGGATATTGAGGCTATTTTGACAGCAGCTAAGGTGCCGACAGAAGAACGTGTGGATCAGGTGAAGTTGTTACTTGAAGATCTCGTACGTGATTGGTGGGAATCAGAGGAAGTAGACATCGGATGTCCCGTTGCTTGGGACGATTTTACTGCTAGATTCAAGACGAAGTATTATGGAGTTGTGGCGCAGTTTGACCTACAACAGAAGTTTATCAACCTCAAGCAGGCCGGCAAGACAGTAGATGCTTATGCAGCGGAGTTCTGCAGATTGAGCAGGTTTGCCCCAGAGATGGTAGCGACAGAGAGCCATAGGGCTATGAGATTTCAGCAAGGGTTTCATCTTGAGCTCTTGCAATTGATTGAAGGGCACAATTATCAGACTTTTGATGAGGTGTTGACGGTAACCCGAAGGTATGAGATCACTATTCAGAGGCTTGCAGCAAGGACTGGAGGTCAGAAGAGACCCTACAGTCAGATGGAAGGAGGAGGGGGAGTAGCGCCCCGAACAATAGTACCATCCCTTGGCATTCGTATTTACGATGTGGCAATACGAGGGCCAGCACCACCAGTCAGGCAGCAACAGCAACAGAAGAAGAACCAACAACCCCCAGCAGGCTGCACTTATTGTGGGAAGGTAGGGCACACTAGGGATGTGTGTCGAACATTGAACGGGCAGTGTTTGATATGTGGAAGTCCAGACCATCGAGTTTCCACCTGTCCTATAAGTTCGAGGTCAGGAGGACCAGTACAGCAATTTCGTGCTCTGCCAGCACCAGGGGCAGGCCAGTATTGAGGACCAGAGGTGGCAGTAAGACAATTGGTACAGCGCCCGTTCATGACGCAGGCTCAGATGTTTCGGCAGCAGGGACCGCCGATGCAGCAACACCAGCATAGACCACCCCAGCATCATCAAAGAAGGGGCCAGCAGCAGCACCAAGCTAGGTCGCAGTATGAAAGCCAACAAGGAGGTACAAAACAGGCATTCACTCTGTCCTTAGAAGAGGTATTGGCATCGGAAGATGTTATGGCAGGTAACATTCTCGTCGCCTCATATCCCGCAGTAGCATTATTTGATTCGGGAGCATCCCACTCTTTTATATCTGAACAATTTACGATACGGTTAGGAATGGAGTTCGAGGCATTGCCAGGGAGGTTGAATATACTCACTGGTAATGGGCTCGTAGGAGTTAGTAGAGTTATTCTAGCGTGAAGCGTTGTAGTTTGCGGGCATTCCTTACCCGTCCAGTTGATAGAATTTTTTGTTGAAAATTTCGACGTTATCTTAGACATGGACTGGCTGAAAGGCAGTCATATGACAATAGATTATCGTAGAGGGAGTGTATGTTTTGATATTCCAGGCATGAAACGGTTTACCTTAGTCAGATCAGAGGCAACTCAGCAAGAGCAGGGAGTAGTAACAGCAACGGAAGAAGTTCAAGTTCCGATGGTAGTTGAAGAGTTTCTAGATATATTTTCCGAAGAACTTCCAGGTCTACCACCGGTTAGATATATTGAGTTCAGTATAGAATTGGCACCTGGAACCAAACTAATATCAGATCGAGTTTACAGGATGGCGGATTCAGAGCAGGCCAAGGTATATCAGCACATAGAGGAACTGAAGGAGAAGAAGTTCATACAAGCTAGCATATCACCATGGGCAGCACCAGTGGTACTTGTGGGGAAGAAGGATGGATCATCCATATTGTGCATTGATTACAGAAAGCTCAATGCGGCGACAGTAAAGAACAAGTACCCGCTACCCAAGATCGACGACTTGTTTGATCAGTTGAACAGGACTAGAGTTTTCTCCAAGATAGATCTTCGCTCAGGATATCATCAAGTGAGAGTTCGGAAGGAAGATATTCCCAAGACAGCATTCAGGTCGAAGTATGGGCATTATGAATTCTTAGTAATACCGTTTGGTTTAACCAATACTCCAGCAATATTTATGGATTTGATGAACCGCATCTTTATTCCATACTTGGATCAATTTGTCGTTGTGTTTCTTGACGACATTCTCGTGTACTCAGCTAGCGAAGAAGAGCATGAAGGCCACCTCAGGAAAGTGTTGCAGGTTCTGAAGGAGAACCAGTTGTATGCCATGCTCAGCAAGTGTGAGTTCTGGACGGATCACATTTAATTTTTGGGTCACATCATATCAGGAGCTGGAGTAGCAGTGGATCCCAAGAAGGTAGAAGCAGTAGAGAGTTGGCCAGTACCCAGGACCGTAGCTGATGTACGGAGTTTCTTGGAATTGGCAGGATATTACAGAAGGTTCCTATCAGATTTTGCAAGACTTTCAGCACCCATGACCCGCTTGACACGGAAGGATGTGCCATTCGTCTGTTCGGCAGAATGCCAGGCATCATTTGAGAATTTGAAGCAGAAGTTAATATCAGCGCCTATTCTTATATTGCCAGTTGGACCCGGAGGTTTCACAGTATATTGTGATACGTCAGGTAAAGGACATGGGTGCGTCTTTATGTAACATGGAAAGGTGATAGCGTACGCATCTAGGCAACTTTGGGACCACGAAAAGAATTACCCAACTCATGATTTAGAGTTGGCGGTAGTAGTATTTGCTTTGAAGCTATGGAGGCATTACTTATATGGTGATCGAGTGGACGTGTACACAGACCATAAAAGTCTGAAGTACATCTTTACTCAGAAGGAGCTGAATATGAGGCAGAGAAGATGGTTAGAGCTGATCAAGAATTATGACGTGGAGCTTCAGTATCATCCAGGCAAGGCTAATGTGGTAGCAGACGCTCTTAGCAGGAGAGACAACGCATTTATGTTGACAACACAGAAGCACATTTTAGAAGACCTTCAGGAGATGGGCATCGAGGTTGTACTTCCTAGTAATGTAGGAATTCTGGCGAGTCTACAAGTTCAATCTAACTTGGTAGACATGATCAAGGTAGCTCAGGCACAGGACCCAAGGATTCAGAAGCTTAGGGCAGAATATGAGTCGGGGCTCAGAAAGGAGATACAGATCCATGAAGATGATACACTTAGGTTTAGATCGTGCCTATGTGTGCCTAGTGGAGATATCAAACAGGAGGTCATGGCAGAAGCTCACAGTTCTCAGTATTCTATACATCCGGGAAGGACCAAGATGTACCAAGATGTCAAGCAGCACTTCTGGTGGAACGGGATGAAGAAGGAGATAGCTAGGTTCGTTTCCCGTTGCTTGATATGTCAGCAAGTGAAGGCAGAACAGCAGAGGCCAGCTGGATTATTGCAACCACTTCCTATTCCAGAATGGAAGTGGGAGCACATCACAATGGACTTTGTGACCGGTTTATCGAGATCACCAAGTGGTAAAGATGCTATTTGGGTGATAGTAGATCAGCTCACGAAGGTAGCACATTTTTTTTCTTTCAGAGTAGGACAATCTACAGAAAAGTTGGCGGAGTTGTATATGCAACATATAGTCAGGCAGCATGGAGTCCCTGTCAGTATTGTGTCAGACAGAGATACCCGTTTCACATCACATTTCTGAAAGAGCTTATATCATAGTCTGGAAACTAAGTTAAGGTTTAGCACGGCTTACCATCCACAGACGGACGGGCAATCAGAAAAAACAATTCAAACTTTAGAAGATATGTTGCGAGCTTGTACCCTAGATTTTGGAGGATCTTGGGAGAGCCACCTACACTTAGTCGCACTACAACAAAAAACCCTTTTAATGACGCTCGATAGGGAGTTTTAATGACGGCTGATACATAAGCGTTATCAAGTTGAAAAATACCTTTTTTCTATGACGGTTTGGACTAATTTTGGACTTTTTATAACGTTTATAAAACAAACCGTCATTAATACTTTAGAGCGGTGGCAAACTTGTAATTTTTTTTACTGTATAAAAGCAAAATGGGAGAGAGAAAATTCATTTCTCATCCATTTTCTAAGGAGCAGCATCTCTCCAAACCTCCTCTCCCCCAATTTCCTCAAGAGTTAGGTTAGGGTTTCTGATCCATGGGTTGCTTCTCCTTCTTCCGGTTTCAAGAGAGCTAGGGTTTTCGGCGGAGCTCGGAAGGAGCCATGGGTTGCTTCTCCTTCTTCCGGCTCCGGCAGAAGGAGATCGGGAGCAACCGGATCGAGGACAGCTCCATCGTGCGGTGCATTTCGTCTTTCGGTACTCGTTTTGCCCTAAAGTTCATATTTTTTTTTTTTCGACTTCTGTTGAAATTTATGGACTTTTTTTGTGTGTGGGGGGCAGAGCAGAGGAGGAAGCCGCCGCTGCCTGCCCACTGTGAAACCAATAACTGCGCCCAGAGCTTCTCCTTCCGCGACCTGGCGGTCGCCACCATGAACTTCAAGGAGGCCAATCTGATCGACGAGGGCGGGTTCGGAAGGGTTTACAAGGGCCAACTCCAGTCGGGACAGGCAAATTATGATCCGATCCTGTTCGAAATTTGTTCGAACGATTCATTTCGATTTTCGATTGTAAAATCGTCCATTTCCAGGTCGTGGCGGTCAAGCATTTGAACAGGAAAGGGGTCCAGGAGAGCAAGGAGTTCCTGGTGGAGACCCTGATGCTGATCATGCTGCGCCATCCCAACCTCATAAATCTGCATGGGTACTGCGCCGAGGGGGACGAGAGGCTCCTGGTTTACGAGTACATGCTGCAAGGAAGCGTGGAGGATCATTTGTTTGGTAAAATACTGAAACTCGTTACGTTTAGTACTGATTTTGCCATTAGTTGTGTACATATTGCAATTTTCTTTTGTTCCCATGAAGCATGTTCATGATAATGGGCCTTGTTTCTTGGTGGGGAGATTAACTGCCAAAGTGCTGAGGGGCAGATTCAGGTTCCATCCCTGAATAACTATTCACTTTTTTATACCAGTCGGCAGTGTTTCTTTGTCATTTTTATATTGCAAGATTTCATTATGAGCAACTCAAAGATTGTAGAAAGGCAGTATACAGGTCACTATTTCAAGTGCACTTTACGATAATTTTTTTAGCTTAAAACAAAAACGAAAATTTCCTAACTTGGAGTTTGGGCAAGGCGCAACTGGTTTAGAAACAGTTTTTTGTTTAATGATTAGCTTCGTTGGCTTGGATCTGATGGGCTCAAACCCAAATTGGGTCTAAAATTGTTCTTGAACCTAATCAGATGGTTTAGTATAAAGCCAACTGATCAGAGTAAGAAGTTAAGAACCGTCCATCAGCTTGGACAGAAGACAATTTTAGTGCTATTTATTTCCTATCTATTGCCTGTGTCATGGATTTTTTGTCCTGTTGATTGACAAAAGTAAATATTTAGACATAAGGGTCGATACAAATTTGATGCAAATTTCTTGTTTTTCTTTAAAGTGGCTTACTATACAGTCTATACTAACTATGCACGAGTGTGCATCAGAATGCATTCAGTCGATTTAAACCACAACCAAGAGATGGTTTGAAATGACTGGTTTTCCAAGAGTATGTCAACTTGGATGGTTTACTTAAGAATGGTGAGACATCCCCAACTGGACCACTTAACTAAGACACATATGGTTATTATCTAATGGCTAGATTCTGTATAATACTAGTCCTGTGATACTTTAGTTTCTATGTTTCTTATATTACAAACAGTTCTTGCTCTAGGTTCAATTTCTGTGTCTCATTTCTTTGTGAATATGATTCAGGATTTGGTTAATATTGGAACACAGGATTTGGTTGAAGGGAGAGTAAGTATAAGAATTTTGACATTTATTCTTTTTGTAGTGCAGTCTTGCTATGGCATTCTTGAATTATTCCAGGTGTCTGCTCTGTTTGCAATTATTCTCGGGTTTGTTTTGATATACTTTTCTATGTGAAATACACATTTCTATCTATTTATAAAATAAATTGTTTTGTTATGATTGGTTTAGCTTCAAACTAGTTCATTTTGTGCACCTTTATGCTTCAAAACAACATTCTCTTGGTATAGTGATCTAAGACAATATCTGATTGCGTAGCGGCTCTAATTGGGGCATATTATGTTGGTGGCGGATTAACTGCTGTTCTTGCTGTATTGAAATGGTTAGGCATTGATACTGAACTTGAGTCTAAAATGGTTGGAAAAGCAATGACCACCTCTATGTCATTTTGGAGTTGTGTTCCCAGATCTGATGACATGGAAATTCTGGAAAAGAAATTACGCTATGAGTTTGCTATTAAACGCCTTTTATTGGAGGCAATAACTCATGCTTCTGAAATTGGAACTAGCTACTGCTACCAAGTAAGCAAGTTTGGAAGTTTTTTCCTAGTTGATACTAGATACTGATATATTTATCATTTTTTGTTTGACACTCAAAATTACTTTTCATATTTATAATCATGCATTTGACTTCTTTTTTCTTTATTTTTTCAAAACCAGAGGCTTGAATTTCTTGGTGATGCAGTACTAGACCTACTTATCATTTGGCTATTTCTTTAACACAAAGTGTATGATGGAGGGAGACATTTTTCAGGGTTTTGCTACGTGATGCCGACAGTTTTGATGTGCTCAAAGTTGAAGCCAATGTACTAATAGTTTTGAGGGTCTACTTACTAGTAGTAGTTGTAAATATATGTATTTGGATGTCTTATTTTGAAAAAATGTAATGAAGATGGTGATATATGTTATGTATATATTTGTAAATGGATTAAATGGTACTCTATAACATTTAGATATTTTCTTGTGAATATGGTTCAAAATGAATGTTTTGAAATTGAATTGAGCAATATTGAGCATTGATCTATAATTTTTTGGAAAGTAATATATAAATGTGCAGAATTGAGCGTTATAAATGTGCTGAATTGAGTCTATACAGATTATCTATTCATAACGCTTTCAAACTATGCTGAAAATAAGTGTAGCAGAAACTCATTATATTCATGACGGTTATTTTATGACACTTTTAAAAAATATTTATAACACCCGTTTTCATGACGGTTGCTGTGGAAAAAAAAAGTGTCATGGTACGCCATTAATGACGCTTTTTAGCCGTCATTAAAAGGGTTTTTTGTTGTAGTGTCGAATTCTCATACAACAACAGTTATCAAGCCAGCATCCAGATGGTGCCATTCGAAGCATTATATGGTAAGATGTGTAGATCGCCGCTAGCATGGGATGATATCGGTAAGAGGAAGATGCTAGGCCCAAAAATGATTGTTCAGACAGTTGAAGTGGTTAAGGGAATTAGAGAGCGACTTCGAGTTGCGCAGGATCGGCATCGTCATTGGGCGGACCAGTATCGTAAGCCGCTAGAGTTTTCTGTTGGGGACCACGTGTTCTTGCGGATCTCACCTACTCGTGGGATCATTAGATTTGGCGTTTGCGGGAAGTTGAGTCCGCGATACGTGGGCCCGTTTGTTATCCTTGATCGGATAGGCGATGTTGCTTATCGTTTATCCCTTCTACCTTCGTTACGAGAGGTGCATGATATGTTTCATGTATCTCAGTTACGTAGGTATGTATCGGACCCAAGCCATATCCTTGATCATTCCGAGCTGGTTGTTGGTACCAACCTGTCTTACGAGGAACAGCCTGTGTCCATCTTGGACCGGAGAGAGAAGATACTCAAGAACCGAACAATTAGTCTTGTCCGGGTTGCTTGGGGTCATCACTCTTTAGGGGAGTCAACGTGGAAATGTGAGGATGATATCCGATCACGGTATCCACACCTGTTTGACTCACAAGGTATATTTCTTTTCGTGTACCTTGATTGTCTTAACCCCTCATGCTTGTCATCCTATGGATAGAATTGCTTGATATCATAGATTGTTAAATAAAGATATATTATTTGATAGTTAACATTATAAGAATGATTGCTTGCTCAAATTGCTTGTACCTGGATTAGTTTAGCTTTGATGTTCCTATCCTACTTAGATTTAAAATTTCGAGGACGAAATTTTTCTAAGGAGGGTAGAGATGTCACTTCCCATTTCCAAAATTTGTATTTTAACACATGTACTGCTTTAATATATTTATTTAAATTTTATCATGTATTGTTTTGTATTTAAATTCCTTTAATTTTTCGCTAATTAATTTTTTGCAATTATTTCTCTGCATTTTATTTTTTGTATTTTACTTTCTGCTTTTTTGTCCAGCCTAAGTTGGTTTAGTTCGGGTGGTTCATCATGAACCTAACCCAAATCCCTACCTACCACCACTCCTTCATTTAAAGCCCCTAACTCTTTCTCTCTCTTCATTACTTCACCATTACTCTTCTTCTTCCTCATAAACTCTTCCCCACCTACCTGGCCGTATAGACAAGTACCAACTTGCTTCTTGATGGATCTCTATTTTTGTTGTTCCATTGTCTTCCTCTCAGGATTCTTAGATACTTTAGTACTTAGTATTTTCAATTTCCATGGCTCATTTCTTGTAGATCTAAGTTTAATACATTTTTAGATTTCTTAGGTTTTGATCTAGTAACTTTGTTATTCTTCAAGTTTTGATGGTTCCATGTTATAGAAAATTTTGTTCTACCCCATTTTGACCTATGGAAGTTCAGATTTAGGCTTGGAATGAAGGATTTATGGAGGTTGGAAGTAAGGTCTTCATGGTTGTTCTTCTCGAAACAGTGGAGAAGAAGTACAGTACTTGACCGCATGAATTTTCATGCGGCAAGTCTTCTTCCGCCGCATGAAGAGTTTCAGCCGCATGGAGTTCGGCCGCATGAAGAGTTTCAGCCGAATAGAGTTCGGCCGCATGAAGAGTTTCAGCCGCATGGAGTTCGGCCGCATGGAGTTCGGCCGCATGAAGATTTCCAGCCGCATATGCCCCATCCATTTTTAGATGCATGAGTATTACATCCTGGCCGCATAAGGACCCGAGTCCTTCTGGCCGCATATGACTTAAACTATATCCGTATGGCGCTGTTCAGCTGCATGGCATTTTTTTAACCGCATGGACTTGTATTAAACTAAGCCGTACGGGTCTTGTTTTAACCCTAGCTGCATAAGTTTGATGCTTTCCAGCCGCGTAAGCGTATGCCATCTGTGGCCGCATGAGCTGCATGTCTTCCCAACCGCATGAGGCTAGTCATCCTCAGCCGCATGGGACCCAGCCCTTTTAATCGCATGAGCTTCGTATATCCAGCCGCATAGGCCATTAGCCGCATGACCCCCGGCTGCTTGTCGCATAGCCCTGTTTCCTCTAGCAGTGTACTCATGGCATCTTGGCCTTTGTTGCATGATTTAGTCGCATAAATGGATATCCAGCTACTGTCATTCAATAGTGCCTTTTTACTGTCTCTTAACATTAATTAACATTAATTGTTATCTTGACATTAATTAACAGGGATTGTTATCTTGATTTAATAATTGATCATGCGTTCCTAGTTAGAACTAAGAGACTGGCTAGTCGTCTTATTGAAATGAATGAATGAGACACATTCATATTATGAACTATTGTAATCGACTGGCTGATCCCGAATATTGGCATACAGGCACATGCAGGTTTTAATTTAATTATTTATTTTATAAAAGCAGCATGTGTACTTTATGGTCAAGGCATGATTATTTTCGTGGTTAGTTTTGATTGTTGCATTACGTAATGTAAGACCTACAACCTAACCGTACGGATATCGTTGTAGAGTTGTGCATATCGTACCCCGTACGAAAGTACTCATTCTGAATGACCATGATCCACGACATGGGATTTCACTTAACATAGAGGCTATTAAGTTAAATAAAATAATGATTGCATGGAGAGAATGGATTCTCGAGTTCTTACATGGAAGCTCTCTTTGGGACTATTAAGTGCCCGACAGGCCGGCTTGTTCCCACAGATACCGTAAATCTGCCACACGGGCAGGGAGCGGTATCTGCTTATATTATTTATTGTATATTGTATATTGATGATGGGCGTCCCGCTGGGACTTGTCTAATTCATGATTGGCGCAATTGATTGATTAGATAGACTAGCTTTGCTTGCACATAGTAAGAACTGAGGAATCCTTATTACATATTTCCAAGATAACTTGGGTCTCACAATAGCAAGCCGGAGTAATTGAATGGCCGTTTAAATTGATTTGTTTGTATGCTATACCTACTCTGTTAACTTACTGAGAAGATCAGAATGTCAGGACGTGACGGAACAACTTCTGTCCTTGTTTGGTTGGAAGTTGGTTCGAAGTGTCGTGATATTTTGTGAATCCTAGTAGCAAGCAGAGATCTATTTATCATATCTTTCTCATTACTGGTTCTTATTCCTCATATCGTGCTTTCTTGCGGTACTTGCTATTAGAGGTCTAACCTCTCTGGTTTTACATGGCCAGATTTAGTGCCAGTTCCCGAGGACTCAGCTTACTTCTACCTCCAAGATGGCCAATACTAGAGGGATGATCGCAGGAGGACTCAAGTGGGTTCCTTACTTCCCCACTCGTTTTGTTACTTACTTTATACTTTGCCGTTTGGCACCGACATGTTAGTCGGATTGTCTTGTACTTACTTTTACCCAATTGTAACTAAAGTCAGGCTGCAGCTGATAATAATTGTGTATACTTTGCTACATCATCTGGCTATGTTATGTAAAGCCAGATATCAAGAACATTTTGACTGAGCGTTTGGGACACCTTACTGCTTTATCTTACATGTTCTCTATTTCTGTTTCTTGTTTGAATGATTGAGACAATAGATGTGAAGTGACCATAGGGAGACTTTCATGTAGTATACACCCCCTTGTCTTTTAGACAGTATTGATCGTATTATACGGTATTCATCTACCCGTAATACGTAGCTAGCTGAGTCATTCCCCCGCTCTCCAGTATTCTGGTTCTAGGGCGTGACAAATTGGTTGTACTTAGTTGGTGCCTACGTAATTACCTTAAATCACATAAGCAACTGATTAAAACACTGCCATATTCAAAGAGTTTGATATTAAATGTGAAGCTCGAAGAATGCAAGACATGAAAACCATCGAAAATATTCACGAAAATGCATTTAGAAAACCAAAATACAAAGAAGCAAGTACATCATGAAAAATAGAATACCGAGGTCACTCCTGACTCAGCCGCAGAGTCCATCCTCGAGGCACAACCCACTGAATATGGGATTTGATTCTGAAGAAATCATTCCTAATAAGAAAAGGATCTTAATTCAATCGTTCCCATTCAATCGATTCAATCGATCCCAAACAATCGGTTCAGACCAATTCGATGGCGATAGTGTTCCTTTATCAGATACCCCATAGACAAGAAATAGGGTACGATGTAGGGATATGACACTACACCATAGCCAACTAAGAAAAAGTTTCATCCTTAAAACTTAAGAAGAGAACCTACCGCTAGGAAAATAGGGAAGAAAACTTTTTCTTCATCTCTAATTTGAGTTCCCAGGTCGACTCTCGACCGAATGGTTCCTCTAGAGTACTCAGACTAGAGGGATAACACTATTTTTCAAAGCAACTTTTTCTTGCACTCCAAGACCTACACCGATTCTTCCACATACGATAAGTCTACCTTTAGATTTAGATGACCAAAATATAGCACATGGCTCAGATCGTGCACGTACTTCTATAATCGAGAAAAGAGGTATGGAAGACATCGTGCATATCCGACAGTGCTGGCGGTAATACAATATGGTAAACAACTAGGGCGACTCATTTTAATATTTCAAAAGGACCAACAAATCTTAGACTCAGCTTTCCTTTTACACCAAATCTGTGACTCCTGGTATGGACGTACCTTGAGAAACACGTGATCGCCTTCCAGGAACTCGAGGGATCGTCGATGGGCGTCTGCGTAGCTCTTTTGTTGACTCTGTGCAATCTTCAGTCTTTCCCGAATAAGCTAAATTTTTTGTATGGTCTGTTCCACCAGTTCTGGGCCAAGAATCTTTCTCTTTCTTACTTTATCACAACAAATGGGTGATCTGCACTTACATCCGTATAAGGCTTCGTATGACGCCATTTGGATGCTTGACTTGTGGTTATTATTGTATGCAAATTTCGCTAGCGGTAGATGAACGTCCCAACTTGACTTCAAGTTAATTATGCAGAGCCGTAACATGTCTTCGAGAATTTGATTGACACGTTCTGTTTGGTCGTCGGTTTGAGGATGGTAAGCATTACTAAAGTTTAACTTAGTCCCCATAGCCGACTGAAGACTACTCTAAAAGTATAACAAAAATCATTCATCCCGGTGTGAGACGATATATACTGGCACTCTATGCAGACGCACAATCTCGTCAAAATAATCTGGGCCAGGCGATCGACGCTCCAAGTAACTTTGATGGCAATAAAATATACGCTAACTTGGTTAGTCGGTCGATGATGACCCAGAAGACGATATTCCCTATGGCATCTTCGGTAACCCAACAATAAAGTCTATACAGATGTGCTTCTACTTTTACTTTTAAATAACAAGGTTCTGCATCTCCCCGTCATGTATGTGGTGCTCAGCTTTTACTTGTTGACAGGCCATGCATTGGAACACAAAGAATGCTATATCTCTATTCGTCCCATGCCACCAGAATGTTGTACGGAGGCCCTTGTACATCTTGGTGCTGCTTGGATGCAAAGAATATTTTGCATAGTGCGCCTTTGATAATATCTCCTTTCGCTATTTTGAGTCATCCAGAACACATAGTTGACCCTTCAATTATAGCACGTCGATCTCATCTTTTGCAAAGTCAGTCATCCTACCCATTGAAATTAGTTCCCATATCTTCTTCAAGTACGGATCGTCCTTCTGAACGGTCTTAATCTTTTTCCACAAGCTCGGCTCTTGTTGTAGTTACATCAACTGCACTTTCCTAAACTGAACCCGAAGGTCGATGCCCATCTCTTCTAGGTCCCATAGTAGCATGCTTTTGATGGATAGTGAGGCAATGTATTTTTGACTCAGGGCTTCTGCCATAATATTTTCTTTCTCTTACGTATAGTCAATCGTCAAGTCATAGTCCTTGATTAGTTCTACCCAACGCCTTTGTCACAAGTTCAGCTCCTTCTTAGTGAAGAGATACTTAAGGTTCTTGTGATCCGTGTAAATTCTGTACGCCACACCATAAAGGTAGTATTGAATACAGTTTTAACGCGAACACAATCGCCTCCAACTCTAAGTCTTGTATAGGGTAGTTCTTCACGTATGACTTCAATTGTCTCAAGGTGAAAGATATCACCTTGTCTCGCTACATAAGCATACATCCCCAGCCCTGGCCTAAAGCATCGTCGAAGACTTGAAAACCCTCTACCCCATCCAGAAGTACGAGTATAGGGGCCAAAATGAGCCGCTCCTTCAGCTCATGGAAGGAAGCTTCACAGTTGTTCGACCACTCATACGCAACTTTCTTTTGAGTGAGGTGAGTCAAGGGCGCTGCAATCTTCGCAAAGTGCTTTACGAACCTTCTATAGTATCCCGTCAAACCAAAAAACCTTCAAATTGTACTAGCTAACGCATGCCACTTCCAATCAACAATGGCTTCGACTTTCCTCCAATCGACTATAATGCCTTCAGTAAAAATGATGAATCGAAGGAACGATATGTTGTTCTGCCAGAATTCATTCTTTTTCGTCTTTGTATACAACTGATTGAAGAATCTGGAGTACGATACACAAATACTCTGTGTGTTATCGCTTGTCCTTCGAGCAGACGAGAATATCGTCGATAAAAACTACTAAAAACTTGTTGAAGAATGCTCGAAACACCCAATTCATTAAATCCATAAAGGCAATTGGGGTGATTGTTAGACCGAACGGCATTATCAGGAACTTATAATGGCCGTATCGAATGTGGAAGACTGACTTCGATACATCGTCTGGCTTGATCTTGAGTTGATGGTAACCCCAGCGAAGATCAATCTTCGAAAATACCGAGGCATCTTGTAATTGATTGAATTACTCATCGATGCGGGGCAGTAGATATTTGTTTTGAATTATGGCCATGTTCAGCTCTAGGTAGTCGATGCACAGACGTATTGACCCGTCATTCTTCTTTATGAACAATACGGAAGCTCCCCATGGCAAAATACTAGGCCGAATGAATCCCTTGTCGAGAAACGCTTGCAACTAGATTTTGATCTTCTTCATATCTGCAGGGGTCATTCTGTACGGAGCCTTGGAAATCGGTCTAGTACTAGAAAATGTATCGTTGGTGAAATCGATTTCTCGATCAGGGGGCATACCGGATAGCTCATCCTGGAACACGTCAAAATTTTTTACCACAATGTCGATTTGATCCGCATTTGTACCATCATATCTCATGTCACTCCAGGTATACAGAAGGTGACCTTTTTTTCTGCGTAGTCAATGGTGGCATTGTAAGCGTCAAGGCAATCTATTTCCAGTATGATGTCGTAGTCCTTAATATCTAGAACTATCGCATTAAGATACACCTTTTTACCTCTGATACAGATATTTCACTCCCCGTTCCTGGTATACGTAATTTTTTTATTTTTTTGTATATGGTATTTGGTACCTGTGTCTTAATTACATGTATCTTGTATTTACACCTGATCATGGCATGAAACATGTATCTTATTAATTTGTATCATATAGCATGGAGCATGCCATTATTCATTTGGTTAGAGCATAATAGGGTTAGGGTTTAGTAAAACTACCCTTCCACCCCAGCCCTATATATATTCTCTTCCACTCTCTCTCTGTCCTCATTCACTTCCATTCATTTCTCCAACCACCTAGGCAAGTACTCCTTGCACAAAATAAAGAGACCACTTGCTAAATTTATTTTTCTTGCTTTTCTTTACTTAATTTAGCTCTATAATATATATTTTTACCTTCTTTATATGTTTAGTACTTGGTATTTTTGGATTTGATAGATATTTTGGCATAGATCTAAGATTTTAAACAAGGGTTTTTTGGGTTTTCATGGTTTTGATCTATTAAAAGTTATCTTTTAACCAATTGTTCTATGTGGTATAGAATTTGATTTTATGCTTTTATTTTATCACATTCGAGGTCTAGAACACAACTTATGGCCATTGGAAGTTTTTAGAACTTTTATAGCAGACTTGCTGTTTGGGGACGACGACCTTCTATGTGCACCTTAGGCCATGCGGCAGAAATGCCAAGTGGTCATGAAAATTTGCAGCATGGACCCTGTCATCATGTGCAGAAAGCGCATGCTTGATTGCTATGAGCCTATGGTCATATTGCACCTATGATTGCTATGCGTCTATGGTTGCTATGCGCCTATGGATATCATGCACCTATGATTGCTATACGTCTATGGTTGCTATGCGTCTATGATTGTTATACATCTGCTAATGGCTGGGCGACTGGCTATGTCATGCGCTTCCTTGTTGTCCAAATATGACCACTATATACACCTATTTTTTATTGGATTTATATTTTAAATGATTTAATTACTTGTCCTAAACCTATTCTGTTGTGAGTAGCTTAGCTTATGTTTCCCTATTTGCCTATCTGCCTTATGCGCCTGAGATCGTATATGCCTGTTTTGGCTAGATTCATATTTTAAGTGATTTTTCTATTTTTCCTTAATGACTCGACTACTTGTGTCACGACCCACACCTGAAAATTGGGCATGAGCCGTGGGTACGTCCAGCCTACACCACAGAATCGGCGGTAGAACGCTGTCTAATCTACACAAGGATATAGGTACATGTACAATCTCAACTATAAGAACTAGAAATAATATATATAAATACTCAATCACCAATCTAAAGCATGATAAAGAGAGAATATGATATATAAGACCGAAAGAAAGAGCAGTCCAGAAATCCAACAACTGACATATTACAGACATATGCTCCAAGTGTATCAAAAGAATATATATATGCCCCACAATAGCATACAATCATCCAAAATAATAAGTCTGCCGGAATCGAAGTCCGATACCAAAAGTAGGCAAACTGGCCTCTAGGCAAAGTCTAGGGGAGCATCTCCCTCTAGGCTAGGATCCTCGGGAACGAACTCTTCGGTCCTCTGGGTACCATAGTCTGTGGGGGCACCAATCCTCATCATCGGTGCCTACAACATTCATCCTGTCATGACGGGAGCAAGTACATACGCTAATAGCAGTTCTACGAATATGCAACAAACTATGAAAAATAACCATAAGTGTGATAAATGAGAGAAATCATTAACGGCGTACCTGTCATGGAGAAGTGGGGAAAAAATTTCCGATAATATACAGAGAAATGAGAACATGTGCTGAATAGGGAAATACTATACCATCTATGTGAATTAGAATGTTAGCTTCATATGTGATCGGCTTAGGAACTTACACAAGAATATGACCTGGCTAGTCATACGTGAGATGTAGGACTAACACTTGGCTAATCATACATGGGATTGCATGATTAACACTCACATGAAACATGCATGGTGGGGTATGATCACATACTATCTAACAATTCCCCCCTGTCCAATACTAATTATACCATGGTGTCGCAATGATATCATGCTCAAGAAACTTACACAAGAAATACAGCCACAAGAGGGAGATACCATAGTATAATAACCCGTATACCAACGCAACAAGAATCAAATATGACACTACAAGCTATGATGCATAATGTGAAATATAGATAAGAAACTATTAGAGAATGTACTCGCCTGATGCTCTGAACAAAGTGTGAGAATCGGGGTCCAAGCTGGGGTCATAATGATCTGTTAGGAAATTTCAATGTTACTTGGTGTTCTAAATGATAAACTAAAACAAATGAGTGAAAAATAATCTTATAGGTCATTTCTAGGTCAAACGGTCAATCTAGGTCAAAAGTTGACTTTTGGAGTCAAACTGGTCAACATTGGTCAAACTAGGGTCAAACTAGTCAAATCTAAGTCAAACTAGCCTATGCTAGGTCAACCGGTCATATCTATGTCAAAATGGGGTAATAGACCAATATTAGCTAAAACTAGCTAATATAGGTCAAATCTAGGTAATATAGGTTTTCTAGCACTAATGTCCTATGTACTTGAGATACAAGAATACCCCGGTATCTAATACCTCAATACTATATATATATATATATATATATATATATATATATATATATATATATATATATATATATATATATATATATATATATATATATATATATATATATATATATATATATATATATATATATCATTACCTTAACATTTTACCCTCATTTACCCGATACCTTGGCGTTATCTTGCATTATCTTCAATATCCCAAGGTAAATCCCATTTACCTCTAATATCTCACTGTTCCTTCCTTTCCTTTTCCCATTTCTTTTCCTTCTTTCCTTTCTCTACCTTACTTTTCTTTACCTTACCTTACCTTTCCTTACCTTACCATTCCTTTCCTTTCCTTACCTATATATATATATATATATATATACTACTACATATATACACACATATATATATATATACTCCTATATATATATATATATATATATATATATATATATATATATATATATATATATATATATATATATATTTATCAAAAGCTCTAATTTATTGATGTATAAGGCGCAAAATGCCGAAGCCTATACAAGAAAGCGCGACTAGCGCGGACCGCCTCTACAAAATAAGGAAGCCGGTCGGAGCCGGACGGCGCGCACTGGACTAGTCCTAAATCTGCCTGTACCGCGGTTAAGGCGGCACCCTCTGGTGCCCGCCCTGGGAGAGTGAACATCGCTTGCTGACCTTGAGAACCTGCCTGCAGAATTCTCTGTAAAGTTGTGGAGAGTTGTATAATCGGCCTTCGTATCTGTACTTGTTTTGATTATTCTATAATACCCAAATGCCGGTGGCCGCTACGATCTGGTGCCTGTTGGAGTTCCCCCAGCTGCCGAAGAGATCGTCAAAGCCCCCAGCCTGTTAGCACGGACGCCATCTGATGTAGAGGTAAGCCCATAGTTAGGTAGCGAGATCACCTGAGTATAGAATGTGATCCACGATTTCTGCTTGTGGGGAGCGACAGCAGTGGCATCTCGACGCGAGGCTATAGCCGATTGAGATGAGTGCATCGTCGGTGGGGAGTTTTCTACATTGCGCTCTTCAGATGAGGATGGACCATTTGTTGGGGATTGTGGGCTGCCAGTAGGGGGCGAGAAAGGGATTAGGTTCACCTGTGTCTCTCGTCACAGTCCTGGCGGAAGCCAACAAGAATTCTCTGCCGGTGTTCAGTGACCACCGCAGCGAACCCGAATCATCGGTGATCATCAAGGGTTCTGCGAGGTTTCGACCGATGAGAATGTGTCACCAATTGGCAGAAGATCTGTTGTTGGTCGTGGCTGTCGTTGGATGGGATTGCCGAAAATACCTAGCCATCATGAATCGAGACCAGATCGAGTTTTCTATACGGAGCTTCCACCATAGCTTCATGGAGCAAGTATTGATAATGTGCGCAAGTCTGTTGAATCCCATCCCTCCCTCGCTTGTGGGTTTGGCCATGGAGTCCCAGCTGGCCCAGTGGTGCTTGTCTTTTCTGCTGTTGTGACCCTAAAAGAAGTTGGAGAAAAAGGACTGAAGGGATGATAAGACCTTCTTCGGTGGGGAGCAGGCTGCCAGGGTATATTTGAGGATGGATGAGAGAACATGATTGATCAGGATCATCTTGCCTCCCGGGAAAAAGGTAGCGTTGTGCCATCCTTTAATTTTATTCCTGATCTTGCTGACGAGGTCTTCGAAGATACCCGAGTTAGATTTGTCGTACACGAGTGGGCAGCCGAGATATGTGAACGACGGGTAAGCGGTGGAGAAGGATGTCAGATTGGAGAGAATGGCGGAGTGGGCCCTGTCGGCTTTATGAAGGGTGTAGATGACGCTCTTGCTAGGGTTCACCTGCTGTCCGGAGCATCTGGTGTATCTCTATAACATTCTGTGAACCGCCTCCACCGATCCGATGTCGCCTGCTGAGAAGATGAGGATGTCGTCAGCGTAGGCCAGATGAGTGATTAAGGGGCAGCCGGTGGTAGTATGGAAATGATGGAAACCCGGCGAGTTGGCTAAGCTGTTGAGATTTTTGCTAAGGGCTTCGGCCGCGATGATGAAGATGGTATAAGAAAGAGGATCTCCCTGCCTGACCCCGCGATTGGCTATAAAGAATCCCTCAGCTTTCCCGTTGATGTTGGTGGAGAACCAGGAGTTATTGATGGATCTGAAGAGGATGTCTATCCACGATTCTGAAAAACCGAAGGCCCTAAGCTCCCAGATCATAAATTGCCAGTCCAGACGGTCATAGGCTTTCTCCATGTCGAGCTTGATAGCCACATTCCCCCCTGGATAGGAATTTCATGCGAGTGATCATCTCCTGAGCCAAGAGAATGTTGTCAGTGATGCGCCTTCCCGTCACAAATCCACTTTGTTCTTCAAAAATGATCTTAGGGAGAAGTGCGGACATGCGGGTCATGATAATCTTCGAGATGATTTTATTGGTAAAGGTGCATAGGCTGATGGGGTGAAAGTCCTTGAACGTCTCCGAGTTGTCGTTTTTGGGGATAAGAATTAGGTTGGCTCAAGAGTTGGATTTAGGGTACCTTGCTCCTTGAAAAAAGGCAATGGCGGCCTCATGGATGTCGTGTTCGACGATGTCCCAATAGGTGCGGAAGAAGACTCCGGAGAAGCTATCAGGACCAGGGACGCTGTGCTCGTCCAGAGCCCAAACGGCAACCTTGACTTCCTCTGCCGAGGAGGGGATAAGAAGCTGCTCGTTCTCTTTGATGTTGATCATGTGGGGGATCTTGTCAAGGAACTCCTCATCCTTGCTGATGGTGTCTTTGGAGAAGAGTTTGGAGTAGAAATCCATGGCGGCCGACTGAATGCTCCGATGGTCCATGTGAAGCCGACCGGTGTCATCAGCGATTTGGTACAGGCTCATCTTTTGTCTGCGGCCTCTAACACAGGAGTGAAATAAGCTCGAGTTTCTGTCTCCTTCGGCATCCCAAGCCAGCCTGGCTTTCTGCTTCCAGAATTCTGTTTCTATCTTCAGCCGGGACTTGAGAAGTGCTCTGGTGAGATGTAGGGTGGCACGGTTTTCCTGGGACCTATCCGCGGCGAACAGAATCTCCGCCAGGGTGACATCGTCCTCCGCCAATTTGATAGCTTGGAAAATGTTGTCGAAGGCGTTCCTGCTCCAAATTGCTAGAGCTTCCTTGGTCGCTTTAAGTTTAGCTGCTACTCGAGCGAGGGGGTCGGGGTCATCGGCTGAGTTCCAAGCTGTGGCTGCAATATTTTTGAATTGGGGGTAGTGGCTCCAGAAGTCCAGGAATCGAAAGACTTTCTTGATGTGGTGGTGATTACTGCTGACCTCGATCAGAATAAGAGAGTGATCCGATTCCGTGGTGTTTAGGTAGAAAAGGTTGGAGATGAGACCCAAGTTAGCCCACCGATTGTTAAGTAGAGCACGATCAAGACGAGAGTACTGACTCCTGGCTCCTTCCTGCATGTTACACCAAGTGAATGCGTTACCGAAAATGGGATAGGGAGCAAGTAGGCGTCAAAAATGAAGGTGTTGAAATCAGTCATAGCTGACGGGGTGGGGGGGGCGGCCCCCGGACTTCTCTTCTCTGCTGGAGATGGTGTTGAAGTCGCCGACACATATCTACGAGAGGTTGTTCAGGTTGTTATGTGTATCCGTCAGGGTGCCCCATAGCCTCTTG
Organism: Iris pallida; assembly: GCA_029216955.1. NCBI lineage: Eukaryota > Viridiplantae > Streptophyta > Magnoliopsida > Asparagales > Iridaceae > Iris > Iris pallida. The sequence goes on along the minus strand of JANAVB010029217.1, from coordinate 6,512,542 downwards.
CGCTCGATTATGTCGTAACTGCCATGCACTGCCGATAGCAGGGATCGGTGCTGAAGGATGGGGGTACTCAATCCTGCAGGAAAGAGCTTGTCTGGAGTTTTGGACGGAGCCGAATTTAACGTCGGCAGTGAAAAAGATCCATATATCGTTGCATCCGGTGATCACGGATGGGAAACCGAGTTGAAGTTGGAATGCTTTGAGTTTCTTTTTAGGGACTTTAGGTTCAATGATGATCAAGATGTCGATCCGGTGGAGTTTCTTAAGCCTGATAAGTCTATTCATGGTGGGTTTGTTGGCGATCCCATGAACATTCCATGAAAGGATGTTAAGCATTAGGGGGGAGAGGGGGAGGGAGGATTGTGGAGCTTCGCAGCTGATCTAGTGGTCATGGCCGTGGCCTTTTTGGCATTTTTCCTCTTTTTGTTATGGGGCTTTTTAGGAGTTGTCGGTGTTGCTGTAGAGAAGCCTGCTATTTCCTTGCTCTATTTTTGGATAATGAGTTCTGAACTCTCCGGCTGAGTTGTATCTTCTATCTCTGTTTCTCGAATGGCGCAGAGGGGGTTAGTTAGGTCTAGGAGACCTGCTTCCTTGGCTTGCTGGAATCTGTCTGCTGCGTCAGCTCCGAGGATAGCCAGGATATCTTCAGAGGTGCTGTCTTTGATCGACGTGGGTTCTTCAGCTTCCAGGGGGGATAGGTACGAGCTGGTGGCCTTTGGCTCCGCTCTCTCTCTATTGTCCGCTGTCGAATCGTTCTCTGCTAACGGAAGAGGCTCTGTATCAGCAAGGGAGAGGATGTCGAACAGGTTGTGGAGGGAGATGGCATTCGGTTCGTAGGGCACGATTTCCTGGTTGATAAGGAGGCTTAAGCTAGGGTTGGTGGAGATTTCGCTGTCGGTAAGTTGGGGATTGGAGTTGGGAAGAGGGAGAGTGGGTGCCGGTGGAGCGACTTGGGCCGGCTGGAAGGAGTGAGTCTTAGGTGGGCCGGCTCCTTGAGCTCCAGGTGGGCTTTGTAGCAGAACCTAGTGAGGTGTCCTCTTAGTTGGCAGTGCCTACAGAAAATAATGTTGTTATCATACACAAGAACCTGTGAATGTATTCTACCTCCGAGATCGAGATAAACTAGTTCTGGCGGTTCTGTGGAAAGATCGAGTTCCACGTATATGTTTGCGTAGTTCCCTTTGAAGAGGGTGCGGGTTTCTTCTGCGATAGCTACGAGTGTCCCGAAAGAACTCGTAATCCTTTTGAGGGCTACTGGTGCAAAACATACGAGGGGAGGGTGATCCACATCGATATAATGGTTGAATCGACTTTAGGGTTAAATGTAGGGGACCATTTGGCGATCTTGACGCTCTGGTTGCCTATGGAGGTGGACCCTTTAGCCCACACTGTGGAAAAGTCATGATCCGATGAGAGGTGGAGGAAAAAGTGTTTGGGGTCCTGCGGTGCGACCTTGAAAGATAAGGTGAGCCCCCATCCAGCGATGGCCTCTTGTACCGAGGCGATCTTCGGGCAGCCTGACTGGAATTTTAGGACGAAGGTCTTCACGAAGTTGTTGGAGAGGGAGGAGATCTCTTCTGAAGAGAAGGGGATCCGGATGGCTTGGCCTTCGAGGGGGTCTGTGAAGACGATGTCGGGGAGCTATAAACCTACTAGAGGGGGGGGGCGGGGAAGCCTTGCGGTCCTGGCGCAGGGCTTCTGCGTAGGACACCGGCTGAGAAGGAGCCTCTACCAAGGCGGGAGGGGGGAGCTGCCTGGGCTGAGGGGGAAAGGATGAGGGAAGGGTAGGGGGAGAACTGAAGCTCGCAACCCTGGGGGATCCGGGAGGGGGAAAACCTCGGGGGGGGGGGGAAGAGCCGAGCCCTGAGCTGAGGGGGAGAGGGAAACCGCGCCGAAGGAGAAGAACGGAGGAGGGGGTGCTGAGCCTGCGCCTGCTCCAGAGAAAGTGCCAGGCCGGAGGGAGAAAGAACCCGTCCTAGCAAATGAGGTGACTCGAACGGGCGCATAGGCCTGACCAGGGGCGCTGGGCGCATAAGGGGACTCAGCTGCCATAGGCGCATAGGCGGACGAAGAAGCAGTGGAGGAAAGGGAGCATGCTGGGGGAGCATATGAACCAAGGTGGTTGCCGACTTTAGGGTGCGCATGGGGGGGCGAGGGGAGCGGGAGCTCCAACCAGCAAACGGCGCATGGGAGGACTGCCAACGAGGGGCGCATGCGCGCTGGGAACTCCGTCTGCGCCAGGGCGCGCATAAGGGGGTGGGGGCCCTGAAGGCGCATAGGCCGAAGCTCGTAGAGGGCGCAAGCCCAGGTCAAGCTCTGCGGGCGCATAGGCCGCGGCCTGAGAGTGGACCACAGTTGGCGCAAGAATCGCAGCCGAAGGTAGGAGGAAATTCAAAATTCGAATTTCTGGGGAGGAGCGGGAAAGTTTGGCTGCCGAAGAGACATCGGGCTGGGACATCACAGACTACTGCGCGGGGGGGGGAGGGTACAACTGGGTTTTCGACGAGGCTCACGTCCACCGGAGCGAGGAATTTGCTCGCGGAGAAGGCGGAGCAAGGCCAGTCCCTGACGGACCGGCCTGAGGAAGGCCTGCGCTCGGGCTGTGGGTAGCGTCCGAGCGGGGCCACCGGAGGGCCGTCACGATCCTGGAGGGTGGGGGAAGGTGGAGGCGCCGGCCACCGACAATTGGTCAGCCGTCCATGCCAGCGGCGGCGGCCGCTGAGTGGTGCATAAATGATCGACAGAGGCTCCACGACCGGATGGGGTGGCGAGGACTACGTCAGATCGGCCGCGGGGGCGGTTCCAGCGCGGAGGGGGGAGGGGGCGACGGCCGGCCGACGAGGCACGGCCCCACCGCCGGCTGCGTACAGGGGACAAGGTCATGCGCGAGGGAGAGAACGAAGAGCACAGCGGACAGTTTTTATTATATTTATATATATATATATATATATATATATATATATATATATATATATATATATATATATATATATATATATTTATATATATATATATCTCGCGCACCCGACCAAAAATGAGAAACGAGACCCAAATGGCCATTTTGGCGACACCGAGGTGTCCGATTCGCGATACCGTGTGATACGGGCACCAAACCTATCCGGATTCGACCCAAATTTTACCCACGAGTTCTAAATAATGATTAGAACCTATTCTAGGTGCTAACTTACTGATTCTAGTATCGGTGCAAAAAATCACGCGTGTGTTGGAACCCGAAAATCCAAAAAACGTCCATTTTTACGATTTCTCGCGAAACGACCCCACGTATCCAAATGTGGACATGTACCTAGCCTCCTCTCACCCAAACTAACCTAATTAGTTCTCACTAACCTGATCACAACATCCAAATATGCCAATTTCAGATTTTCCCCAAAATTGACACAAAATTATAGGTCAAAATCTCAATTTGGGTCCAAAGAAGTTCAAACTTCTTCCAAAGGGTAGCCCTATGCCTTGGGTAGTCTCTAAAATACTAATGACACTAATTAGAAGCTAATGCAAGTTTTGGTTAGGGTTTACCTTATCTTCTTCTTCTTCTTCTTCTTCTTCTTCTTCTTCCTCCTCCTCCTCCTCCTTCTTTCTTCTTTCTTCTTTCTTCTTCTTAAATGAAAAAAAGAAATGGAGAGAGAAGACCAAGGGGGTAGAAGCCACTTATGGCATGGGGAGGGTCCTAAAATGGGGTCCTAAATGTCACTTAAGTCATTTGGCCCTCTTTGGCTCAAACGGACTCAGAATTTGTCCAAACGACTTCTAAACTTCGTAAAATTTCACAAAATACTTAATTCCGCCATCCAAATATTTTAATCCAAAATAATATTTTTGGGTTCAAAATTACCAAAATGACACTAGGGTCTGAAACATGGGTTTACAATCCTACCCTTCTTAAAAATTTCGTCATCGAAATTGGAAACTAATGCATGCACCAACAAGGATAAAACAAAGGAAGAAATCTATCTCATTGCTCGAAAAAATAGGCATACCATGCGTGCATCTCATCCTCCCTCTCCCAGGTAGACTCACCTGGGGAGTGATGCCTCCATGCGACACAAACCAGAGGAACCGTCTTGTTCGGCAGCACCTTCTCCCTGCGATCTATAATTTCTACGGGTTGCTCAGGGTAGCTGAGACTTTGACCCACTTCTAACTCTGAGTGATCCAGAACATGGCTAGCATCTCCAACATATCACCTCTGCTATGACACGTGGAACACGTCGTGCACACCCTCCAGTGAAGTCGGTAGGTCCAGACGGTATGCCACGGCACCAACCCTCTCAAGGATTGTAACTCCCTGAATCAAGTTTCGTAAATTTTTGAGATTTTCCTAAATTATTTTAAGTTAATATTATCTTGAGAATTTTTGACTTGCCCCCCACTTTGTTTACCCGAATTAAGGGTGCACCCCACTGTTTTGCATTAATGTACATCACCCCCCACATTGGACGGATTCCGTCAAAAATATTTTTTTGGACCAAAATACCCTCGTCTTCTTCCTCTCTCTTTCCTCTAACCCCCCTCCCTACCCCCCCCACCCCCCGTGCGGCCACCGCCGCCGCATCCCGCCTCCGCTCCCCCCTCTCCGCCTTCGCTCCCCCCTCTGCCACCGCCACCGCCACTGCCCGCCTCTGCGCCTCCGCTCCCCTTCTCCGCCACCGCCCCCTCCCCCCCTCCCCGCCTCGCTTCCCCCCTCCGCCACTGCCCCCTCCCTCCCTCCGCTCCCCCTTCCCCTTCTCGCAGCCGCAGCGACAACACTAGCAACAGCAACAGCAGCAGCCGCAGCGGCGGCGACAGCAGCGACGGTTGCAACGGCGGCGGCGGCAGCAGCAGCAGTGGGGGCGGCAGCAGCGGGGGCGGCAGCAGCCGCGGAGGCAACGGTGCGGGGGCGGTGGCCGCGGGGGTGCGGTGGCCGCCGGAGGGGGAGGAAAGAGGAAGAAGAAAATAGGAAGGGCATTTTGGTCCAAATTTTTTGGTCAAAACGTTTGACCGTTAATTTTTGACGGAATCCGTCAAATGTGGGGGGTGATGTACATTAATGCAAAACAGTGGGGTGCACCCTTAATTTGGACAAACAAAGTGGGGGGCAAGTCAAAAAATCTCTATTATTTTCTTATGAAAAACCAAATTTTACTTTGATTTATTTTATTCTGTTAATACAATTATTTTAGTAGCAAATATTGCTACTTTGGAATGTAGTTATTCTATTGATAGACTCTTATTAATAGGCTTGGGCCCACCATGCTAGTGAGAAAATTGGTCTATTGACAAACCTACCCTTTTATTTCTGTCATATTGGTTATTAACTATTTTTTAAATATTTAATAATTATTATTATATTAAGAGATTTATGGTTAATGAGCTATACAGATTATTTAGTTGGCACTTTAATTAATGAGTTAGTTGATTAATTAGGGGATTAACTAAGTCTGTTGTTAATTAGTTATTGATTGGTTGTTACTAACTAATTCAGTTAGTTGGTTACATTCTGTTACATTTCTGTTACAAACATTAACCCTCACCCCCAGATCTGATTTTATTTATAGCTATGCCATTGTCCTATTCCTGGAACGTGCACACACACACACAAAAAATATTTTACTATAAATAACTGACACATTGGGCACACATTCCCACATCACAATACTATTACATCACCATCATTCTCTTTCTACACTCTCTCTATACACTCTCTTTCATCTGCTCTCAGGACGACCCCTCGGCCCAGCACCATTGCTTGCCACTGCAGACCTCGCCGGAGTCCACAGCAACGACGAAGCACCAGAGTCCAGATCGACCCCGAGTCTGTCACCAACCATCATCCGTCGTACATATTCGGAGCATCGCCAGAGTCAGAGCACCACCACCGTCATCATCACAGAGCATCACCACCTCCGAGCGTTGAGATCCGTCGCTCGTCGAGTCTCCAGGACAGCACACCAGACGAAGCCATCACCTCGAAGATCGGGCCGACCTCGACTGCAGAGTCGGTCGCCATGAAGACCGTGCCACCGTCTCTTTGATTTACGTGCTGACGCCTCGAAGTCCCCGTCGTCCCTTCGACTTTCGAAGTGCCACCTCCTCGTGTCTTGTGCCACCACCATAGATCAGAGCACCATTCGATCTTCGACAACAGCATCTCGAGATCCGCCCTGGCCGGCTCATCCTCGCCAGATCGAGGAGCCACAGACCTTGCCACCACGTCCTGACCGCTCGTCGTCGGCGTCCGACGTCATCTTGAAGACTGAGAAGCAGCAGTACCTGAAGCCAGACCTCGCCATCGTGGATCGACATCCCCACCGGCCTGTGTAAGTCTTCGCCTCGATCTCTCGACCCCCTCTCTTCTTGTTCCTAGGGTTTGTATTTAGGGTTAGGGTTCATGGGAAGGGCTGGAGGAAGAAGAAGGATGCGGCTATGGAGAATGAAGATCGGGTTAGGGTTTGTTTATTCTGGGGAAGGAGTATGGGGCTGCTGTGAAGTGAGGGATAGGTGAGGATGGGATTTTGGGAGAGCTGTAGGAATGAGATTAGGCTGTAGATTGAAGGAGAGATCGATGTTAGGGTCAGGGTTTGGGTAGACTGGGCTGCGACCATGGTAGAAATTTCTAGGGTTAGGATTCATGCGTTGGAAGGAAACTGGGGATGGGGTTTTGTGCGGCTGAATGAAGAGTGGAGAGGAGAGAGAGTATGAAGAGGGATTTAAATGTTAGTGATTGATATGGGCCGGGTCTGGGAAGAATAGATGGGCTGGGATTATTATGTAATAATAAGAGTTGTTTCTGCAGCAATATTTAGTAGGTTTGGGTCCATAGAAGGCTGGGTTGTTATTTTTGTATTTAGAAATGTTAGCAATATTGATAAGCAGGGCTGGGCAGTGAGCAGTGGGCCTAGGCCAATTGAGGTCGGTCCAGCAGTAGTAGTTAGGCTGAGTAGTTGTGAATAGATAAGAGAGAGACAGGTTTTGTGTTTAAGATTTGATGTTTGTTTGGACTGGGCTTTACTGTCTTATAAGTTCATTAGTAGTAATTAATATTTAATAAAATTCTTGATTAAATTAATATTGTTGCTTATTAAATATTTCCTTGCTAAAATTATATATATGTAGTTAACTATAAATATTCTTGTTAATATTTTGATTAAACTAGAAAATATAATGTATTTTATAAGGATATTCAACTAATGTTTTACATATCCATATTTACCAGTATTATTTAGAATACTATTTGCAAATATTTAGATAAATATCTAATATCAATATTTTATAAAATAGTTAGCTTTTAAGTATTTTCTAAACGATTTGGTTAAAACTTAATTAAGTATTATTTATCAAGCTAATATATTTCCATAGAAAAAATGTTATTATATAGTGTATCCTAGCTAGTTTATGGTTAGTTATAAATAGTAAATTATGGTTAATAAATGATTTAGTTAGTATTTATCTTCTAAAACATAAATGTTCCTTGCAAAAATATAGTATTTTCATCAAGTTATACTATATTATATTTCCTAAATATAAGGTTTAGAGCATTTTTACTAGTATTTATTTTGTCTAGATTTAAATTATTTCTCAAGTTCTAGGTTATATTTATCTTATAAACAATTTCTTGCAAATATAGCTTAAAAGGTATTTTCACTAATATGTATTTTGATCAAACTATAAGATATATTTTCTAAATATTGTTAACTAGTTATAAATATATAGCTAATGTCATTGATTAAACCCTAACAAATTGTACAAATACCAGGTGATATACATCCATGCAGTGTTGGCCCATTGGTCATATGGTCAACCTGATTTTAATAATTGATCAAAACTCTGTCTGGATATACGAAGCTAGTTGGGACATCTCGGTTTCTTGGACATAAGCAAGATTGGATATTCACTCCGTTCAAGACTGAAGATCTGTTTGCCTACTTGAGTCTGTATTTCCTATGCAATATAATTTTCATTTTATTTGAGTCTAGGAATACGTTGTACACCGAGTCGTACTGGCAAATAGGCTATCCCCAAATAGTTCAAAATGTTTTTAAAATGACCTATCAAAATGTTTACAAAAATGTTTTCAAAAAGGTTTTCAAAAATCACCAAAACCTATTTTTAAAACCCTAACCTAACCCTGACAGAACTCGGCCAGAGTTCGGCCAGAGTTCGGTTGGTGGCCGTTTGATTTTTGAATTCTCTGGAACTTGGTCCTCCTGCAGTTGCGGATTTGACCAAGATTTGCTCATCGAGTTCTGCCCGAATTCTGCCCGAATTCTGACAGAGTTCTCCCTTTAGAATTCCTATAAATAGAGAAGGATTTCGATCATTTCAATACACCAATTCACTTTCAATCTTCTCTCTATTTAAAGCTTTCTGCCTTCCAAAGAGTTTTCTAGAGCTTTCAATTTCAGATCCCAAGCCAGTTACAATCCTCTAGTCAATTTGCCAGTGCGGTACGGTCTAGAAGTTTCTGAGAGATTGTAATCAGAAGGATTGATTGAAGTATACCTCTTCACATTTGAAGTTGGACGAGTTCTTCGTATCAAAGCTCGTGTTGTAGAAGTTGCAAGGACTTCGTAAGAAAACTTGCGGTTTTTCCTATAGTGGATTCAACTGGTAGCAAGAGTTCTACCGACTGGATTAGTCCTCAACAGAGGGATACCAGTATACATCGCTGTCTTTGTGTTTGCTTTCTGAACTCTGCCTTTACATTATTTCAATTGTGATTATATACTATGATTGTGTTGCTAACAATTTTTATTTAGCATTATTCCGCTGCCAACTCTATTTACCCCCCTCTAGAGTATTACGCTTTACTATATCGTTCCTACAATTGGTATCAGAGCTAGTGTTACAGGTAAAGCGAGGTAACAGTGCTATTATTTATTTATTATTTATTAGATCACAGCACATCACATGGCTACTATGAAATTCACAAGTGAAGGTCAGGCCACAAACAGACCCCCACTGTTTGATGGTACTAACTACACTTATTGGAAAACACGGATAAGTTTCTTCTTGAAATCTCTTGACTTTGACTTATGGGCTATTGTTCTTGATGGCTATCAAAAGCCACCTCGTATAACTGTTGAGGGAGTTTTGGTTGAAAAACCCCAAAGCAGTTTTACAGAGGAGGAAAAGAAAAAGGCCAGTCTTGACGCACGTGCTATTAATGCTCTTTTTTGTGCCTTAGACAGAACAGAATTTAACAGTGTATCTATATGCACAACGGCAAATGGTGTGTGGAAGCTTCTCAAAATTACACATGAAGGCACGACTCAAGTCAAGGAGTCAAAAGTCAGCAGACTTACTCAAGAGTACGAGGCATTCAAAATGAAGCCAAATGAAACAGTCACACAAATGTTCGAGAGGTTCTTGGATATTGTAAACCCTTTGTCCTCCTTAGGCAAAGATTACAGTAACCACGAAAAGATTCGCAAACTCCTGCGAGCTCTCACCAAGAACTGGATTTCGAAGGCTACAGCTATCATTGAAGGAAACGACCTCACCACAATGTCACTTGAAGTACTCATGGGTAAGCTACTCACTCATGAACTGGAGCTGCAAGATTTTGAAGAGCCTGCACCAAAGGAGAAGACGATCGCCCTCAAGGCTCAGCACAGAAAAGCTGCTGAAGATGACTCAGACAGCAGTGGATCTGACGCTGAAGATCAAGCACTCCTAGCAAGGAAGTTTAAAAGATTCATGAGACATGAGAAGAGAGTCAAAGAGAATAACAGCAACAACTGGTACCAAGAAGATGCTGGCTGCTATGGCTGCAAGAAGAAGGGACATATGAAGAAGGACTATCCCACCAACTCATCATCGAGCAAGAAGAACAACAGGTATGAAAAAGGCAACCTGAAAAGATCAACGTCTCGGAAATATGCCAACACCAGCATATGGCATGAGAGTGAAGCCAGTGACTCAGAAGATGAACATTCAGAGGACGCTGCAAACATCTGCTTCATGGCAATCGATCAGGTACCTACTGAACCTGTAGAAATATATGATGACTTTACCTTTGAGCAATTAGGAGATGCCTTCAGTGACCTGATGCTTGACTACAGAAAACTGCGTAGTAAATATCAGACCGCTAAGAAGGTACTTAAAGAGTACAAAGGAGAAATAGGAAGACTTACCGACCTACTAGCTGAGGTTAGAACTAATGTTAGTGAGTCTGGTGAGCTTTCCTCTATAAAGCTCTTATTACACGAGACTAAACAGTCATCCGAAGAGAAAGACAAGATTATAGACCAATTAAGAGAAGATCTTTCTAAAGAAAAGAAAAGTCTTCAATCTGCACAAATCAGAATGGAATCACTCACTTCTGATTATACTAAGTTATATGACACTTCCAAAAGATTGGAAATTAGGTTAGGAAAATAACCTGAGCTTGCTGCTTCCTATCCTAACACGTGTCACTTACCGAGAAATCGGAATATTCCCAAGCCAAACACTGTCAGACCAAACCATATAAAACCTTTACCCCAAAAGGTTAAGCCCAAACATGACCATAGGTATGCATTCTTCTATACTAGAAAACCCAAACCTACCAACCATGCACACCACTCAGCTTTCAACACTCGACATGCACAATGTCATTATTGTGGCCTCATTGGTCATATATCATCTGCATGTAGAATGAGAAAGCTTGTAGATCTAAATATTTATGCTTGGATACCTAAAGCTAACAATTCAGGACCCTACAAGAAATGGGTACCAAGAGTTTCATCTGTAAACTGTTTTGTAGGTGGAACACCCTTCACAGGCTAGAAGCAAATGGATCCTCGACAGCGGTTGCTCACGGCATATGACCGGTGATGCTATTCTATTTGCAATACTGTCGAAGAAAAAGAAGGAAGGTTATGTTTCCTTCGGTAATAATTTGAAAGGGTATATTATTGGTATCGGTGATGTTGGTAAGTCTCCCTATCCCGTGATTAAAGATGTCTGTCTGGTTACCGAGTTGAAACATAATCTGCTCAGCATAAGTCATCTAGCTGATCATGGTTATGGTATCAACTTTGGCAAAGACAAATGTACTATAGTTGATAGCTCAACTGGTAGTACAATCTTTGAAGGAATCAGGGAAGACAATATATATGTTTTCTATCTGCTGGAAGAAGCTAACATTTCAGGTAGATGCTTAATGGCCAAAAGTGATGAGAGTCATCTATGGCACATGAGACTCGGTCATGCAAACATTGATACAATTTCAAGATTATCCACAAAGAAGTTAGTACGTGGTTTACCAGACATAACATTCAAGAAGGATTCGGTATGCAGCCAATGTAAAAAGAACAAGGCTACCAGATCCACATTCAAGTCTGTAAATGCAGTATGTACTACTAGACCTCTACAATTGCTACACATGGATTTATTCGGTCCTAGCAGAGTTGCTAGCCTCGGAGGTAAATTATGTGTATTTGTAATTGTAGATGATTTTTCTAGATACACGTGGGTATATTTCTTGACCCGCAAGAATGACGCATTATCCGAATTTGTCGCCTTTTGCAAGAAAGTACAAAATGAAAAAGGTTACATGATCACTCGAATTAGAAGTGATCATGGAGGCAAATTCGAGAATGCTGATTTCGAGCAATTTTGTGACACACACGATTTCATACACGAGTTCTCCTGCCCTAGAACTCCACAACAAAATGGAGTTGTGGAACGTAAGAACAGAACTCTAACCAAAATGGCCAGAGTGATGTTAAATCAATTTAGCCTACCCAAATACTTCTGGGCTGAAGCTGTCAATACAGCTTGCTTTGTGCTCAATAGAGTTCTAATTCGACCCAAATCGAAGAAGGCTCCATTTGAGTTATGGTTTGATAGAATTCCTTCAGTTTCATACTTTAAGATATTTGGCTGTAAGTGCTTTATTCTTAATACTAAAGACAACTTGGGAAAGTTTGACGAAAAGGCCGATGAAGGTATATTTCTAGGTTATGCGGCCAAGAGCAAAGGGTACAGAGTCTTCAACAAACGTACCATGATCATCGAAGAATCAATCAACGTCACTTTTGATGAAATAAACCAAATGACTCTCGATGACAGTGATGAAGATCTGCCTATATCAAGCTCAACATCAGCTGAACCTGAACCAAGCTCTGCACTAGCTGAACCTCCTAGAGGAGATCCAGGAACCAGCTACCTACAGAGTCTACCGAAAAGGTTAAAATTCACAGCTGATCATCCAAAAGATTTGGTAATTGGTGACATTACCAAAGGAGTAAGTACTCGATCATCCAGTAAAGATATTGTTTCTAGTGTTGCATTTATTTTACAGCTAGAACCCAAATCTATTAATGAAGCATGTAGTGATAGTTTCTGGATAGATGCTATGCAAGAGGAATTGAACCAATTCGAACGGAATCAAGTTTGGGAACTTGTTCCCAAGCCTATTGATCATCCGGTCATTGCCACCCGTTGGGTATTCCGAAACAAACTGAATGAGGATGGTTTAGTAACTCGTAACAAGGCTCGACTCGTAGCTCAAGGATACAATCAAGAAGAGGGTATCGACTACGATGAGACTTATGCCCCAGTTGCGAGATTAGAATCCATTCGCATGTTATGTGCATTTGCATGTTTTCATGATTTCAAACTTTTTCAAATGGATGTAAAAAGTGCTTTTTTAAATGGCTTTATAAAAGAAAAAGTTTTTGTAGCACAACCTCCGGGTTTCACGGATTTCAAAAATCCTGACCATGTTTTCAAGTTGAAGAAAGCCTTATACGGTTTGAAACAAGCCCCTCGTGCTTGGTATGATCGTCTAAGCTCTTTTCTACTTGACAATGGATTTTCAAAAGGAAAGGTTGACACTACACTATTTATTAAATCTTTTAATGGCAAGCTGCTTTTAATTCAAATCTATGTTGATGATATCATATTTGGATCTACTGATGAATCTTTTTGTCAAGAATTTTCTAAGTGTATGCAGAATGAGTTTGAGATGAGCATGATGGGAGAGCTGAAATTCTTTCTCGGATTGCAAATCAAACAAACCGACAATGGGACGTTCATTAATCAAGCCAAGTACACAAAAGATTTGCTAAAGAAGTTCGATCTGGACAATGTCAAACCTATTGGCACTCCAATGGCAACTTCAACAAAGCTTGATTCAGATGAACAAGGCAAGCCAGTCGACACACGTAAGTATCGAGGTATGATTGGTAGTTTACTTTATTTAACTGCTAGTCGTCCAGATATAATGTTTAGTGTTTGCCTGTGTGCACGTTTTCAAGCTAACCCAAAGGAATCACATCTGACCGCAGTTAAGCGTATCTTCCGATACCTTAAGGGCACTTCTTCTGTTGGCTTGTGGTATCCCAAAACTAAATCCTTTGACCTTATTGGTTATTCGGATGCAGATTTTACTGGATGCAAGGTTGATAGAAAAAGTACTAGCGGTACATGTCATTTTTTAGGCAAGGCTCTAGTCTCTTGGTTTAGTAAAAAGCAAAATTCTGTAGCCTTATCAACAACAGAGGCTGAGTACATCGTCGCAGGACGTTGTTGTGCTCAGATTTTGTGGATGAAACAAACCCTAGAAGACTTTGATTTATTTTTTACACATATTCCCATTTTCTGTGATAACACGAGCACTATTAATTTGACTAAGAATCCTGTATGTCACTCTCGTACTAAACATATCGAGATTCGGCATCACTTTCTTAGAGATCATCATCAAAATGGAGATATAAACCTTGTGTACATAGATACTGAAAATCAATTAGCTGACATCTTCACTAAACCTCTAGCGGAAGATCGCTTCAATTATTTACGTCGAGAATTAGGAATTTTGGACGTCAGTAATATTAATTGATTTTATTTTATGATTATATATCATTATGCAAAACTGTGTTAGAGACAAGCTAATAAAGAGTCTGTCTGTCACCACAACTACGGTTGAAGCGAAGCGGTATTTAAGAGTTCCCCGTTGAACCTCCGCTAGCTGGGACAGTACTCCTACAGCTAATCTGAGACAGTCGCTGTGTAAAGACATTTAATTCATAAAATATTATTAATTATGTTATTTGAAGGCTAAAATAACTAATCTTTGAATTAAATATTTGAAATGAGACAATGAAAAAGAAGTGGCAAAAATCAACCTGGAAGAACTCTAGGCGAATTCGGCCAGAGCTCTGACAGAATTCGGCCCGAGTTCGGTTGTAGGTATCTGTGTATATATGCAGAACCCGAGAGCTTCTTCTCTTTCATTGCTTCCAAACTAATTACAACAGCAGCAACAGCCGACCCGAACCTCCAAACCCTAGTTCTTCACCAATCTATTGCTTCCAATCTACTTGGTGAAATCTCTCCAAAATTTGGAATCGTGCGAAGATCGTCATTCTCTACAACATATCTTGATTTCGTGAGGTATAACTCCCTCTCTCTCTACCTTTCAATTAGTACTTTTTATTCCAATGGCACCTAGATTTAATCCATCTAAGAGGAAGAAGACCACTCCTAGTGAGGAAGGGTCGTCTTCGAATCCTCACACGGATTCACTGTTTTCGCCGATCCAAACGAGCGACGGCGCTTTCGATGGGTTCTTCTTTCAAACCCTCGATCAAGCCTTATTATGGTACGGTGACTTTTCCACTCGATCCATATGCGGCGGCGCTCCGGTAAAATGGATGGTATTTCCTGATCATCGTCACTTGTTTGAGGCATTAGGGTTACACTTATTTGTTAAACTGTGCTTCCCAATAGCTACTAATGCCATTAGATTGTTCTATTACAATCTCGGAGTAAACACTTTTAAAGTGAGCACACGTGTCGGAGGCATAGACATTGAGTTCAATGATGCCCTCCTAGCGGAGATTCTTGGCATTCCCAATGAAGGTGAACCGCTAGTTGACATCACGAAATTCGATTTCCCCGAAGGCACAACACTCACTAGTTTTAAAGCGGAACTCTGTGCACCTGACAGAGTACGTTCTGGAAAGTTCAAGGCTAACAACCTGAACTTGTTTAACTACGAATTGCATCGCATCATCTATTCTACTCTACTTTCCAAATCCACTTCCAAGGATGATGTGACTTCGTTTGAGCTGTCCGCCATATACCATATTATTAAGGGGATTCCTTTTTCTGCCCCTAAGACTATCATTCAGATAATGGGACGTTGTCGTGCTAGAGATCGAAATCTCTCTTACGCGA
The DNA here is from genome assembly GCA_029216955.1 of Iris pallida. Taxonomy (NCBI): domain Eukaryota; kingdom Viridiplantae; phylum Streptophyta; class Magnoliopsida; order Asparagales; family Iridaceae; genus Iris; species Iris pallida. Next base: position 6,497,380 of record JANAVB010029217.1, on the reverse strand, counting down.
TGATTCTTCCTCGTATCTTTCAGCGATTCGAGATTGATCTATCGACTTGTACTCAGGACTCTGCGCCCAAGTTTCTCCAGCTATCTCGTCGCAGCCGGACTGCTTCAGCTCCACCTCCTGCTCCTCCTACTGCACCTCCTCCACCACATCAGTCGTATGCCATGAATTTTGAGGGCATACATCAGCATTTATCAGCTTTGCACGTCTCGATGACAGACTTGGCTCGCGAGCGTGAGTTCCGCGATGTCACCCGTTATCAAGCGATGGCAAACTCCTTGGCTGATCTTTGTTTCGCTCAGACTGGTTATTCAGCCGGTTCCATCCCTCGTGATCCAGCTTTTTTGGGTTACCGCTGTGAGGATGAGGCTGTCCATGCCTACTTCCAGCCAGGTAACGCCTATGATTGGTATCGTGCTCCTCGAGATTACGTCGGTGTGTTCTATGCTAGCGTCCCTACTCATCCTTCTGGCGCTGGTACTTCTGGTGCTGGTACTTCCGGTCATGCTGGCCGAGCTGCTGATGATGTTGATGATGAGGATAGTGATGATGAGATGTGATTTGATTATTAGTGATATTTTATTGTACACATGGAAATGCTCCGACATTTCAAGTTTTTATCATTTTTTTAGTTCTTATCAGTACTTTGAAGTATGCTTTCAGTATTTTTTTATCTTCATGGACATGCTTATGATGTTTCATTTATGACATCTCAGTTTATTTTAGCATTTTGTTTAGCACTATCTCTTTATACTGCTTCTTCATTACAAACTGCCTGTGAAATAGCATGCCTGAGATTTCTTTTATTCTTTTGAAACAATAGCATGCCTGTTATAATATTCTTTAGAGACAATAGCATGCATGTAATGATAATCTGTATAAACTTTACATGCCTGTGATGATATATATCTACTCTTTATGTTTTATTTATTATGTTTTCTCACTATTTGTTCCTTATGCATTAATTGCGGGGGAGCCTTCTGCATTAAATGCGGGAGAGCCTTCTCTTGTGCAATTATTTTGCTAAGTGACAAAGGGAGAGAAAATTAAAGTTCTAACATTTTTTTTGAGTTAAATACAGGACATGAACAATTTCACGTTTTGATTCTTTTTGAACAAGCTTAATGTTATATCATTCATAGTTTGTCAATTATCAAAATGGGGGAGATGGCCCATTGGTCATATGGTCAACCTGATTTTAATAATTGATCAAAACTCTGTCTGGATATACGAAGCTAGTTGGGACATCTCGGCTTCTTGGACATAAGCAAGATTGGATATTCACTCCATTCAAGACTGAAGATCTGTTTGCCTACTTGAGTCTGTATTTCCTATGTAATATAATTTTCATTTTATTTGAGTCTAGGAATACGTTGTACACCGAGTCGTACTGGCAAATAGGCTATCCCCAAATAGTTCAAAATGTTTTTAAAATGACCTATCAAAATGTTTACAAAAATGTATTCAAAAAGGTTTTCAAAAATCACCAAAACCTATTTTTAAAACCCTAACCTAACCCTGACAGAACTCGGCCAAAGTTCGGCCAGAGTTCGGTTGGTGGCTGTTTGATTTTTGAATTCTCTGAAACTTGGTCCTCCTGCAGTTGCGGATTTGACCGAGATTTGCTCATCGAGTTCTGCCCGAATTCTGCCCGAATTCTGACAGAGTTCTCCCTTTGGAATTCCTATAAATAGAGAAGGATTTCGATCATTTCAATACACCAATTCACTTTCAATCTTCTCTCTATCTAAAGCTTTCTGCCTTCCAAAGAGTTTTCTAGAGCTTTTAATTTCAGATCCCAAGCCAGTTACAATCCTCTAGTCAATTTGCCAGTACGGTACGGTCTAGAAGTTTCTGAGAGATTGTAATCAGAAGGCTTGATTGAAGAATACCTCTTCACATTTGAAGTTGGACGAGTTCTTCGTATCAAAGCTCGCGTTGTAGAAGTTGCAAGGACTTCGTAAGAAAACTTACGGTTTTTTCTATAGTAGATTCAACTGGTAGCAAGAGTTCTACCGACTGGATTAGTCCTCAACAGAGGGATACCAGTATACATCGCTGTCTTTGCGTTTGCTTTCTGAACTCTGCCTTTACATTATTTCAATTGTGATTATATACTGTGATTGTGTTGCTAACAATTTTTATTTAGCATTATTCCGCTGCCAACTCTATTCACCCCCCCTCTAGAGTATTACGCTTTACTATATCGTTCCTACATGCAGTACTACTCTCGTGCTTCCAAAGCGAGGCAAGTACACTGACTCGATCTTTTACTTTATCTTTCTGTTTTACATTCATGTGCCATGTTCTCATATCGGACACGTGATACACACAATTGTATCGTCCTTGTTCGTCATTGCATTTGTGAGTCATTGTTTATTGTAGGTATTGGGGAAAATATTAACTTTTGTGTGACCACACCCAATATAGGTATTGTGGATAGCCTAATCGTACACTTCACGTATGATTAAGCCGTACCTTGTAGAATTATGGATTGTGAATTGATTGATTATGGATTATGGTCCTTAAGCTGGTCACACATTAGTTTAATATTTTAAAAAGGTCACACTTGCATTGATTGTCGTATTCATTGTCTTGTTCATTGATTGCCGTATTCATTGTCTTTGCATATTGATTGTCGTGTCCATTATCTTCAGTTTTGTATTCCACTTTCGGTACCATAGTTTTATTTTCAGTTCTCGTACTCTAGTTTCATCTTGTACTCCGTATTTCATATTATATTGTATATTGTCTTTGTCCGGGTTGTACTTTGCTCTTTTCCTGACAGGATATGTTATAGGTGAGCTTGAGGCCATATGGAGCACGGTGATATTATTGGATATTGTAGAATTTATTTATTTTTTTCTAGAGATTGTATTTTGGATTTCATCATTGTATATTTTTATTTGACTGGATTTGTCTCCATATGACTTTGTACTAAAAAAAATTTTGACTTGGTGGATTGTGGTGATATTTTCTGGGACGTTTATAGATTCTGTTATTGTTTACATTACATTATGACTTGGAGTTTTCCTTAGCATTGTACAACTTACTTCGTCGTGTCCATCGACGAAGGCTGGGCGTGTCCGACTCGTGTCCGATTATTCGGGAGCGGGTCGTGACAAGGATCCTGAAGGGTCCGATGTACCGCGGGCTAAGCTTCCCGCAGCATCCGAAACGAATTGTGCCACATGTTAGAGAAATCCTCAAGAATACTATATCTCCAACCTAGGAGAAAACATGCCTCAAGACACTAATCACAATCAAAAAAGCAAAACAAAAAATCTAGTTATACCTCAAACTCCAAGGGCCTACGGTGGCTATCGGCCCAATACCGCTGTCTGTCCTATGCCACCCGCAGTCTCTCCTGATCTGCTTGACCTTCTCCACAACCTGAACAACCATTTTGGGCCCCAAAAATGCTCTCTCGTCGACATCGCCCCAAGATAATGGAGTACGACATCGACGACCATACAAGGCCTCAAATGGGGACATACCAATACTGGCCTGAAAGCTGTTGTTGTAGGAAAACTCAACCAAATAGAGATGGTCCTCCTACGACCCTCCAAAATCCAAAGCACAAGTCCGGAGCATGTCCTGGAGCGTCTGAACAGTCCTCTCGCTCTGGCCGTCAGTCTGGGGGTGGTAAGCAGTACTAAACTTGATCTGAGTGCCCAAGCTAGCATGCAAACTCTCCCAGAAATAAGATCTGAACCTGCTATCCTGGTCGGAGACTATGCTGACTGGAACACCGTGTAGTCTATAGATCTGCATCATATACAACTGAATCATTCTCTCCGTTGACATACCCACTTTGAAGGGCAAAAAGTGGGCCAATTTTGTTTAACCTATCCACGATAACTCAAATCGCAGCCTTTCCTCCAGGGGTACGGGGAAGTCCGGAAACAAAATCCATCACAATATGTTCCCATTTTCACTCTGGGATAGGCAATGGCTGAAGCAATCCACCTGGCCTCTACCTCTCGGCCTTGACCTACTGACACACCAAACATCTAGCGACCAAGCGTGTTACCTCTCTCTTCATGCCAGACCACCAAACATGCTGTCGTAAGTCCCTATACATCTTGTTGGCTCCTGGATGTATAAAGAACTACGATCTATGTGCCTCCTGTAACTCCTCCTCCCTCAGATCACCACTAGGCACGCAAAGCCTAGACCCGTGCCTCAAGGAACCATCCTCTGCAAAGGTGAATTCCTTGAGCCTCCCTGCCTGCACCTGTTCTCGGTTGTGCCTCAGACCCTCATCCTGAAACTAGGTTTCTCTCATATGATCCATCAACTCTGACCGGATCTGCAGCCCGAACATGTGTATCTCGATACCTGGCACTACCACCTCGATGTCAAGCCTCTCCAAATCAGCTAACAAGTGCCGTTCTGTTGTCAGGCACATAGCCGTGGGATATTGACTCAATGTATTCGCGACTACGTTGGCCTTCCCTGGATGGTACTGCAATGCTATGTCAAAGTCCTTCATCAGCTTCAACCATCTCCTCTGTCTCATGTTCAGCTCTTTCTTCGTGAAAATGTACTTCAAGCTCTTGTGGTCGGTGAAGATCTCCACACGCTCTCCGTACAGATAATGTTTCCACAACTTCAGAGCAAAAATGACCACCGCCAACTCCAAATCATGGGTAGGATAGTTCTCCTCATGATCCCATAATTGTCTAGAAGCGTAGGCAATCACATTCTCGTGCTGCTGAAGAACGCAACCTAACCCTCTTCCTGAGGCATCACTATAGATGGTAAAACCTCATGTACCTGATGGCAACATCAAGATAGGAGCTGTTGTCAACCTCCTCTTCAGCTCATCGAAGGCCGCCTGACAAGCCTCCGTCCAGACGAACTCCGTATCCTTCCTAGTAAGCCTTGTCATCGGCTTTATAATCCTAGAGAAGTCCTGCATGAACTTCCTGTAATAGCCTACAAGGCCCAAGAAGCTCCTGATCTCCGTTACTGAAGTAGGAGTGGGCCATGACTCTACTGCCTCGATCTTCTTGGGATCCATCGATATCCTCTCTCCAATCACTACATGTCCCAAGAACTCCACCCGATCCAAGAAAAACTCATATTTTGAGAGTTTTTTGTATAACTGCTCCCGCCTGAGGGTCTCTAACACAAGTCTCAAATGCTCCTCGTGCTCCTTCGGTGTCTTGGAATACACCAGGATATCATCTATATACACCATTATAAACTTGTCAAGATGTCGATAAAATACCTTGTTCATCAAGTTCATGAACACCGCCGGAGCATTAGTCAAAACAAACAGCATCACCATGAACTCAAACTGGTCGTAACGAGTCCGAAATGCCGTCTTCAGAATATCCTCCCACGTCACCTTTACCTGTGATAGCCTATCCTCAAGTCAATCCTCGAGAATACCTGCACACCGCCTAACTGACCGAAGAGATCATCTATCCTCGGTAACGGGTACTTGTTCTTGATGGTAAGACTGTTCAACACCCTGTAATCGATACACATACGCACTGTCCCGTCCTTCTTCGGTACAAAGAGTACCAGAGCTCTCCAAGGCGATGAACTGGATCTAATGAACCCCTTGTCCTGTAACTCCTCGACCCATTTCTTCAGCTCCACTAGCTCTGTGTTGTTGATCCTGTAGACATGTCGTGCCACTGGCTCTGCTCCTGGTATCAAGTCAATAGAGAACTCAACGTCTCTATCCGGTGGCAATCTTGGTAACTCTTCTGGAAAGACATCCAAGAACTCTGCAATAAGAGGATGCGGCAACTCCTCCGTCGTCCTTGAGGCCCCACAAATGACGCCCTCCCTGTGCTCAACATCTCCTCTGGTGAACACGAACTCTAGCTCTCTTGGTGGATGAAACAACACTCGCCCTCCTCTATAATCTATGGTAACCGACTGAGCACACAACCAATCTATCCCCAGTACCATGTCGTAACCCGGGAGCGGCATGACGAGTAGGCTAGCATAGCGATCCTGGCATTCCAATGAAATCCTATAGTCCTTGCAATAGTTAATGACTAGGATAATACTACCTCCAGTCGTGACTTTACAAGTCCTGCCCAAGGGCTCTGCTACTAAATGATGCTTGAGGACAAATGATACCAAAATAAAACTATAAGAAGCACCGAAATCAAATAATGCCAAAGCTGGAATGAGATCAAGAAGAATAGAACCTGCAATCACATCAGTAACAGGCTCAGGCTCCTTAATTGCTAGCCCAAATGGCTTGCCCTGAGGTGCTCCTCTCTGGTCAAAGCACTGCTGCTGGGTAGGAAGCGACCCTCTCTGCTGTTGGGCCTGCGGTCGAACTGGTGTTCTTTGACCTGGCGCCACCCGTTCCTGACGTTGGGCTACCGCTGCGGGGCAATCCCTCAACTGATGCCTCGAGTCGCCACAGAATAAGCAGGTCCCCAACCTCTTCCTACACTCCTCCCAAAGATGACCTGGCTTTCTGCAAAAGTTGCAGGTCTAACGTGGCTGCCCCTGCTGAGTAGTTGGGGCTCGAACTGGTGATGGTGGCTACGCCCTTTGCTGGAACTGGGGTCGCTTCACCGAACCTGAGCTACTACCTCCTCCAGATGGGTCTCTGCCCCTCTTCTGCCTGCTGCCTTCATCCACCTGGACTTTCTGGGCCTTTACCAGGATATGCTCGTAGGTAATGGCCATAGCTGGAATGAGGCACTTGACCTCATAGTTTAGGCCATGCTTGAACCTCCTCGCCCTGTCATCGTGCTCCCTCACCATGGATGCTGTAAATCGGCTCAGCCTGCCGAATTTCGTAGCGTACTTGTCTACAGAAAGACCACCCTGTACTAGGTCCTGAAACTGCTGTTCTAAGACACCCCATGTCAATGTCCTATCCGCGATCTGGGGCTCCGTCAAGTACCATATGCGAGCGATGTCCGAGAGCTGAGATCTCGCAGCCTCTACCTGTAGGTCCGCTGGAAGTTAGACCAAGCGCATATCGCTCTCGATATTCTTAAGCCAATCGTCAGCATACATTATGCCCTCCATCCCTCTGAACTCTCGGGGGTTCATCCTTTTGATGTGCAGGATGGTCCTGGGTCTCTGTACTGCGGGATGCGCTAGCTGCACTGTCCTGTCTTCGGCTGCCTCCCTGGCAACCTGGTGGACAGTCTCTATGCCCTTCCGTAGCATCTCCGTCTGCCTCTCACCCTGCACCCTCTGGGCCTCCATCAGGCCCTGGACAATCTGCAGTACCCCCTCTGCATCTAAAGGTGGAATGTATGGAAGTGCCTCTGATGTTGCAAAAGCGGGCCTCTCGACTGCCGCTGGTATGGTCGCTGCCCTCCGTCAAGAAGCTGGTCGGGATGTAGCCGACCTCCCCATACTGGGGATCCTACCGAGGATGCTCCCCTACCTCGGGATCCCGCTGATGCTCCCCTGCCTGTGTCTCCGACGGAAGCTACTCCTCTATCGGGAGCTCCTGAAGCCGTTCCTCGACCTCTAGATCGACTGCTCACCATGCTGAAGATAAGAAAATCAAGAAAAAATCAATATGGCACAAGATAAGATATTAGGATGCAGTCTAAATAATATTCAAAAATCCACATATATCTGTAATCACTTCAACTGAAATTTTACGCTGTGTCAGTGTGCATATGGTGTAGGTAAAATCGCAGTTGCTGCTACTCAGATGAATTGTTATCATTGCACATCTGCGTCACCATGGTGGGCTACCAAATACTATCTCAATGTTATTCCATAAGAATTTCAAGAAACATTGCATGAAAGAAAGCATTTTCAAGATGAGCAATATCCAGCAAATTAAGTTGACAAGAAAGTCCTAATTGCGATTTGAGTATTGACACCTTAAAATCCTATATCCTATAGCAGGCTCGTAGTAGCACCCAATGCCTAAGTACCACTACGATATCACTCTAAAAGCGAACCTTTGGACCTGCATGGGCCACCACTAAAACGTATCACGACCCGCACCCAAAAATTGGGCACGAGCCATGGGTACGTCTAGCCTACACCGCAGAATCGGTGATAGAACGCTGTCTAATCTACACAAGGATATAGGTACCTGTACAATCTCAACTATAAGAACTGGCAATAATATATATCAAATACTCAATCACCAATCTAAAACACGATAAAAAGAGAATATGATGTATAAGACAGAAATAAAGAGCAGTCCAGAAATCCAACAACTGACATAGTACAGACATATGCTCCAAGTGTATCAAAAGAATATATACATGCCCCACAACATCATACAATCATCCAAAATAATAAGTCTGCCGAAATCGAAGTCCAGTACCAAAAGTAGGCAAACTGGCCTCTAGGCAAAGTCTAGGGGAGTATCTCCCTCTAGGCTAGGATCCTCGGGAACGAACTCTCCGGTCCTCTGGGTACCATAGTCTGTGGGGCACCAATCCTCATCATCGGTGCCTACAACATTCTTCCTGTCATGACGGGAGCAAGTACATACGCTAATAGCTGTTCTACGAATATGTAACAAACTATGAAAAATAACCATAAGTGTTATAAATGATAGAAATCAACAATGGTGTACCTGTCATGGAGAAGTGAGGCAAAAATATCCGATGATATACAGATAAATGAGAACATGTGCTGAATAGGTAAATACTATACCATCTATGAAAATTGGAATGTTAGCTTCATATGTGATCGGCTTAGGAACTTACACAAGAATATGGTTTGGCTAGTCATACGTGAGATGTAGGACTAACACTTGGCTAATCATACATGTGATTGTATGATTAACACTCACATGAAACATGCATGGTGGGGTATAATCACATACGATCTAAAAATTCCCCCGGCCTAATACTAATACCATGGTGTCGTAAGGATATCATGCTCAAGAAACTTACACAAGAAATACAGTCACAAGAGGGAGATACCATAGTATAATAGCCCGTGTACCAACACAAATCAAATATGACACTACAAGCTATGATGCATAATGTGAAACATAGACAAGAAACTATTAGAGAATGTACTCGTCTGATGCTCTGAACAAAGTGTGAGAATCGGGGTCCAAGCTGGGGTCACAATGATCTGTTAGGAAATTTCAATGTTACTTGATGTTCTAAATTATAAACTAAAACAAATTAGTAAAAAATAAGCTTCTAGGTCTTTTCTAGGCCAAACGGTCAATCTAGGTCAAAAGTTGACTTTTGGAGTCAAACTGGTCAACATTGGTCAAACTAGGGTCAAACTAGTCAAACCTAAGTCAAACTAATCAAACTAGTCTATTCTAGGTCAACCGGTCAAATCTATGTCAAAATGGGGTAATAGACCAATATTAGCTAAAACTAGCTAATATAGGTCAAATCTAGGTAATATAGGTTCTCTAGCACTAATGTCCTATGTACTTGAGATACAAGGATACCCCGGTAACATTTTACCCTCATTTACCCGATACCTTGGCGTTACCTTGCGTTATCTTTAATATCCCAAGTTAAATCCCATTTACCTCTAATATCTCACTTTCCCTTCCTTTCCTTTTCCTATTTCTTTTCCTTCTTTTTTTCGCTCTACCTTACCTTTCCTTACCTTACCTTTCCTTTCCTTTCCCTACCTTACCTTTCCTTTCTTTCCTTTCCTTATATATATATATATATATATATATATATATATATATATATATATATATATATATATATATATATGGGAGCGGATCAAAAGCCCCCCTTAGAAAACCCCCTAAAAAATCCCTCACTCTCATCCGTAATGTTAATGTTAATGTTAATATTAATGTTAATATTAATTTTTATTTTTATTTTTATTTTTATATTAATGTTATTGTTAATGTTAATGTTAATGTTAATATTAATATTAATATTAATTTTAATGTTAAGTTTAATGTTAATTTTAGTATTAATATTAATTTTAATGTTAAGTTTAATGTTAATTTTAGTATTTAATGTTAATATTAACATTAATATTAACATTAACATTAATATTAACATTAAATTACGGATGAGAGTGAGGGGGTTTTCTAAGGGGGCTTTTGATCCGCTTCATATATATATATATATATATATATATATATATATATATATATATATATATATATATATATATATATATATATATATATATATAAAACTTTTTTTTCTCGATGTTTAGCCCCCTCCAGTTTCCAGTGTTCCTGACCTCCACTTCCCGGCCGGCTTAGGCCGGCTGCCCTCCTTCCCCCCTTCCTCCTCGCCTTTTCCCCTCCCTATCCCTCTCCGTGTGCTCTGTCCGACCCGCGCCGGACGTTCGCTGTTGGAGTTCGATGTCAACCCCCTGGCCTGCCGACGCGTTGGCCCTGCTCGGCCAGCTTCTCCCTGCCGTCCTCCACTCCCTCTCCCATTCTAATCTACCCCTCCTCCCACCCCCGAGTCACCCCCTCCTTCATTCGGTTGCCCCGTCGTGCCGCCAGGCTGTCCAGAGATCCCTCCTCCTCCGCTCTGGAGCTGCTCCTCTATCCGTCCCATGCCTGGCGTGCCCGTCGGCTTTCAGGCCCCCCCTTTACGGCCGGAGGCTCAGCCGCTCTCAGCTTCCAGGCGCCGCAGCACCCCATTCCTGCCTACCTTCAATTTTCAAACGGCACCCTCTTCCCCTCGGGAGGAGCGCCCCCTGCGGTGCAGGTCTCGGGCCCCCCACTTCTTGGCCCCTCGGGAACGCTGCTATCAGCGCCCATCTCGAGGTGGACCCTACTTTTTACGCATTCGGCTCGTCGCGTACGCCCGACATTTCTCCAGTCCCTCTTGGTAGGACCCAGCTGGAGCGGGACTCTTTACGCTCATCCACATTTATGCAGGGCCAGCCGTCCATTTTACGCTCCTCTCCTTTTACGCAATTCCAGCAGTCCCCTAATCTCCTTGGTGACCCACGCTCCCTGGCGTACTCCCACCCCGAGCTCTCTAGTGGGCCCATCCGGTCTACTACCGTTATCCCTCCTCTTTACGCAGAGGCCCACTCTGGCCTTCCCCTCTACGCTGATCCCTCACCCCCCTCGGTTCTACGCTCCCCGACTCCCCTTATCTTCCCTTTACGCTCATCTCTCCCTCTCCTCTCTGCTCTCTCACCCCGCCCCCCCAGCCCCCACCCCCATCCTCCTGTCTTTTACCCTTCCCCTGATCCGCCCCGTGAGCCCCTGCTCAGTCCCAGTGAGCCCCTCACCCTCAGCCTCTGTTCCCATCTCATTTCCGCCTCCTGCGGCGTTGCTCTCCGTCCACCTCAGAACGAGATATAAGTTGACCCTTCCCTAGAATAGCAATGAGACTATCTGTGGGTACTGGGTAGTGATGAGACATGGCTGGGAGTCTTGTAATGTTGCTAGATTGCTCGAGTGTCCCTTGATGGTGATGTTATATTGGGTAGCAAGATTTCTTGAAACGGTAACAGGTGGCTTGGTTAGAAATTGTTAAGTCGAGTGATGACTCAGACTAGTAAGACAGTTAGTATGCTATGAGTAAATGGATTTGGCAAGAGAATGTTGTGGCTTGAAATATCTGAATGTTAACTTCGATTGGTTGGATGCAAATCATATGTGGCTAATACAAAGTTGGTTGCTAAGTTGAAAGTTTTGGAAATGTGTCGGTGAGCCAAAGGAATATTAGAAATCTGTACCTTGACCCTAAGGTGTAATAGATGTCAATCCATCTTGATCACCAAAGGATAGTCATTGCATAGGTGCATGTATACTGAGGAATTGAATTGTACTAAAAAAAGTGACAAGTAGCAACCCTGAATATTTGTGTTGCATAGAGGATGGTTAAGTGATACATAAATTGTCGGATTGAATGGAATGAACTACTCGACCCTTAAGGTAGGGAATTTTAAGAATGTCCGTATGAGATTTAGATGGCTGAGAAATAAATTTTTGACGGCTGGGAAATGAATAAGATTTAGAATCACGAAATATGTTAGATAATATCGGTAGATGATGTGATGTATAGATGGCTGTCGATTGGGATATAGTTTGCTGGCTTATGACTTAGTGGTGTGACTCTGTCATACAGACCGAATCGGAATGGATAACCCTTCAATAGTTAGCATTGGCTTATGGGTTCGTGTGGGTACAAAGGAATTGCAGTAGAAATTGAATCATTGGGAATTTACTTGATGGATTTTTAGAACAACGAGAATCGTATGTCGATTTGGGATTGACCGTAACGTTGATAGATCGATCTTAGTCGATCGTTGGGTAAGTCTAAGAGTGAGCCTCTGTGGGAATTAATTCCTTGAGGAAGACCCTGCATAGATAGACTTGACCCAAGCGACCAGTTGATGACTTACCAATTGTTGGCATAGCCAACAATGGCGATTAGATATTCAGACTAAGTTGTTGATACCTATAGGTTTGGGTAGAGTTCTTTAGAACTGTCAGTCGCTTGTTGGCCCTGAGAACAAGAGATTTGTATGATCCCTAGTAGCCGTCCACTCTACGGGAGTCACCTGAATGATTAGGTTTAGCTGTCGGTGTAGCTAACCTTAGAGATTGACAAAATAATAGGTGACCATTGGAGACCCATAGGATGACCTTGTGGCATTGAACGAGAGATGGTGATGAGTAGGACTTAAGAACAATATGTTGTAAATGTATGCTTCAACTTGAACCTTAGAGATGTTTGACCGTTGAGGATTATGTGTCGGCCTAAGTGGGAACTAGAATCGTGGGATGAGACTTGAGTTGTATGTATCGAGTACTGGATTATTGCATGAGATAGAATTGACTGCTCAGGACGGAAATGTTGGATCAGTATTAATGGTCGGGGAGCTGGGTTAACCTTGACTGTTGCATAGATTTGTACCCTTGGCTTGGGTAATCGATCGATAGTTGGTGATGTCGAATTGTATCTTTTATAAAAGATGAATTGCCTCGGTGAGAAATATTGTTGGATTTGGGGAAGGAATATGATTGTATGTTGTGAACTCTTGATATGATTGGCTCTAAGTTAGACCCTTGACCGAACGTTGGAATATTATGCTTGGATAAAGAGCTTAACCGAGTTGTCCCTGATGTTAAGTGTTGTGGCCTGGAAGATAGTAATTGTGGCAAGGTGAATAAAGTAATAAGTCAATTGAAAGGATGCTAAGTCGGATTTGGAAAAGAGAGTTCTATCGTGGCTGATTGAATCGCACTAACATGGAAGTTGGCTGAAGTACATATATTTTGGGGACGCCTAAGATATGTGTATGGATCCAGCCGAAGTGATTGGTTGCGACTGAGATAATGTTATGAGAAGAATTATCGCACTAGCGCGGACTTTGGCTGAAATGCATATATTTTGGGGACGCCTAAAACATGTGTATGGATCCAAATGAAGTGATACGTTGCGACCAAGATAGAGATGCGGGGAAAATTTTGGTGAATCAATGAGAAATTTTAAGTAATTGAGAAAGAGATAGACAGATCGAATCATTGATGGATTAAAATGGTACAGTTGGATAGCTATTTTGAGATGACCGAATGTGCGGAAATGAATATTGAATTGAAGCTGAATGAGTAACTTGTTGTGGCTAAGTGAATTAGTAGGATGAGTTGTTTCTTTAAGTTTCGAGGATGAAACTTTTTCTGAGTGGTATATTATGTAATGCCCCGCTCCGCATGAGGCATTTGGTAGGCTTGTTGGATGGGATCAGAATGTTGGACCGTGACTTGTGTTGGAGATCAATAGAGTTGAGACTGATGCAGTCTCTCTTAGCTGGCTAGACGGAATGGGTGTTGGAACGTGGCTCGCTGGTGGAGCTACGCTTAGTGGGATCGAAGCAGGAAGACCATTATGCAAGGCAAGTGGAACTGTCCTCCTTCCTCCTTATTCCTGTATGCTTAATAAATGGAATAACTTGACGCTATGAATATGTCCCTAATGTCTCTTACCTTGAGTATTGAATAATTGTGATGCGATGCCTTAGTTGCTAAATCGATAGAAATACATTTACTGGAAATCGTTGAAATGAATGAGACATGAATATTGAACTGCTGAACGAATAATACTCGAACTGCTAATATAACTTGATGCCTGAGAATGAATTGATGACATTGTCCCTTATGTTAGTGTTGCTAAAACAAATGAAACACTTGAATAATGAGATGCCTTGTGAATGATAGAATGAGAAATGAACTGGCTATGCTATCGACCCAATGAACTGAATGAAATACTTGAATCATGTACTCTCTGTATAACTGTTGCAAGATTATGAAATGTTGCATGTCTCTTATAAGCAATAAAAGAATAAATATGCTATTGTCCCTATGAAATGAATGAACTGCTACAGGTCCCTTCGGAATGAATGAATGCTGTTGTTCCTCCTTAAAAATGAACGTAATGAGAAATGTTGCAATAAAGCAATGAATGAGAAATGATGAGGCTTGGGATCGTTGAGATCACCAAGTGATATGATGGAAATGTTGGGAATGAATAAGTCATTGAACATGACTTGAATGAGATGAATGATGATGCACTGTGTCTTTATATCAATATTGCACCATGCATTTTATGTTCACGATCGAGTCGGACACGCATTCGCATGGTCATAGGACAACTTATGCATAAGAGACGGGGATATGTTTTCTCGGACGGTACCCCGGGACGTTAGGGCGACCGATCCGGCCTAGGAGGAAACATTGGCGTGCCAGTAGGGGCACGGGTTTTGTGAGGCATCCTTTGGGGCTAGCTACCTTCTCTGGAGTCATCACATTACCGATGAAGACCTATATGGCAAACGTCCGTATGGTTGAATACCAGTGACCATGTAGTCAGGATGCACGCTAATGAATGTTTTGTGCAGGCAGAGTAAGTATAACAGTTAACCTGTATTTGATACAGGTATGAGGGAGTTGGCTATTGGTAAGAAATCACTTAAATGTGATATGCTTAATATATCTGTTGGTTTAACTTGCGTGCTTAACGTGCCAAATAATTGATGCTATGTGTAGTCTTTCAATATGAGAACCTGCTTAACGTATTGAATTCAGTATGCTAGAAAGATACCTTGCTATAAATATTACCAAATCACAACATACATGCTAAGTGATGCTTGGAGTGAGAATTGTCATGCATGCGTAAGATGCTAATGTTAACGATGCCTAAATGATGCCTTTGCATGATAACACCAAGAATGCAACAATGATATGTCCACATGAATACTGCTAAGAAATATGTTTACATGCTTCACTATGATTATTGCCCATGAACTATAAACTGATGCTAGGTCCCAAATAGAAAGATCATTCTAATAAATGCTTGCTTAAATGATCACATAAATGTTGGTTTAGGCGAGTGGGTTGGATTCTGCTCGCCAGTACATAGATGATGTGCTGACCCATGTTTTGTGGGCAGGTGCTCGTGCTTGGAATATTCTACACACGAAGTTGGCTTGATTGGTCCCGCGACATCGAAGATTTGTTGGGCATACAGAAGCTCTCCTTGTACAAGATGATGTCTTTTGTTTATAAAAGGCATAATGTATGGAACAATAAAATCAGTTGTACCAGTGAGTTGTAAGCCAAGTCGGTATATCGAGTTGTAATCCAGTGTATCCAATGTATCAAATGTAAGCTGTATAGCATTGTTCAGTTGGTTTTCAATGTAAAGTGAGATGTGTTGTAAGCATTGTACTTCAATACAAGTTTTGTACTTTTCTTCGATTATCAATAAAGAGAATAAAGTTCTATATATCTCTGTGTGACTTCAAGTTATCCTTTTCTCTTCGCTGCTATAAAGAAGTGATGTAGTTCTCTCAATGAGAAGGATTGTCCTCATTAACTTCAATTTGTCTGCTTTTGTCGCTGCGATGTGCTCCTATTTGAAGATTATCAATTATGTACCGTCTTTGCCTTGTACAAGTGCAATACCAGACTTGTACGGCATCACGCCCAAGCAAGGACGATCGATTCCAAGTGATAAAATATACGAATAAATAACTCTACGAATCGGGGCGTGACAGCCACTGACTCAGGCATCGCAGAACAAGAACACACCATCAACGACCACGGGGACGACACCCTGGCCACACTTCCCAGTAATACTGATCAACAACCCACTAGCGTAGACCCAGTTGAAGACGCCCTAGCCATCCTTGGGCCTGACCAAGAGTTGATGGGTCGTCAGGTCCAAGCCGTCGGATTCCCTCTCCAGCAAATGCTGAATGAGAGTGCGAGCGATTCCCTGGCCATCCCTACGGAGGATCTTACCGTCGACTCCGCCGGAGATCTGATAGGCCTCCCCTCAGGGCCACCTGAGCAGCATAATCGCTACACACCTCAACGAAAGCGGAAGCGTCGAACTCCTATCGGAGAAATACCAAGTCAGGCATCGACGAAACCGTTACCATCCAAACCAGATCCGCTGTTAGGCGGAACAAAAAACCTACCCACAAACTCATTAATACTTAACATCCTATCTTGGAACGTCCGAGGTCTGGCAAACAAACCTATATTTAGGAGAATTTTCAGTCTTCAGAAAATTCACAAGATTGACATCTTCATCATTATTGAACCCAAAATTCCCCCAAAAGACTAAAATCCAGATGGCTCTGGGCCTCCCCTCGGCCATGGCAGGCAGACACGATATTTAGATCCTCGGTACGAAGGATGTCAAGTTCGGTATCATTCAGGATTCCCGACAAGCCCTATCATGCTGGGTCACTCACCCCACACTTCCAGAGCAAGCTATCCTATCAGCGGTCCACGGCAGCTGTGTCATTGCTGAACGAAAACACCTCTAGAACGATCTTCTTGACACCTACCTCCACAACACCAACTCCCCTTGGCTTTGTATTGGGGACTTTAACACTATCACCCGCAGAGAAGAAAAGATCGAAGGCCGGACCCTGCCCTTATAAGCCATGCAAGACTTCAACAACTTCATCTTCAACGCTCATCTCTCCCCTCTCCAGTTCAATGGCAGCGAATTCACCTGGTGTAACATGCAGGAAGGCGACCTTCGTCAATATTCTCGTCTTGACAGAGCCCTCACGAACGCGTGCTGGCATGGAATGGAGATCAGCTCTACCCTGTCACACCTCAACTCCACAGAATCCGACCATGCCCCTATTCTAGTTGAAATCAAAAACAATACCAACCCATCCAAAAAGAACTTCCAATTCCTCGACTTCTGGAGTGATCACCCACAATTTTTGGGTATAGTGGCAGAAGCTTGGAATGGTCAGGACTCCCCCAATCCCCTCACTCGGCTCAGCAACAAGCTCAAAGCCACTAGGATAGCTCTTTCTAATTGGAGCAAACAAGCCTTCGGGGACATCTTTCAAGCGATTTGGGTAGCAGAGGATGACGTCACCCGCGCAGAAGCCATATTCTTATCCGATCGATCCCCTGCAGCCAGGAGAGCCCTGAACCTAACCAAAGCTATGCTCAAATTCAGGCCCAAAGTTGAGACCGACTTCTGGAAGCAGAAAGCGAGACTGAAATGGGACAGCGAGGGGGACAAGAACTCAAAATGCTTCCACACCTGCATCAATGGCAGAAGACACAAACTATCAATTCACCATATCGCAGACGAGAACGGGAATATCATAACATACTACAAGGGAATCCAAGCGACAGCTGCGGAATACTACTCCAAATTATTCTCCAAAGAGACGGTCCACAAAGACAGAGCCTTTCTAGACCAAATTCCCACTCTCATTAACGACATCGACAATGCCCGATTGGAGCATCCCTGACAGAACTGGAAGTGAAAGAAGCGGTATGGGCCTGAACGAGCACAGTGCCCCAGGCCCAGACGGCTTTTCAGGCATCTTCTTTCGAACCTGCTGGGATATTATCAAGAAGGACATCACCGAAGCGGCTATTGCTTTCCTCGAAGGAGCTACTTACCCCAAAGCCATCTCCAGCGCCAAGCTCATCCTTATTCCGAAAAAAGACAACCCAGAATCCTTTTGCGACTTCCAACCCATCAGCCTTTGCACTTTCACCAACAAAATTATTTCCAAGATCATTGCCACCAGGATGGCAGATACTCTCTCCAAAATCATCTCAAAGGAGCAAAGCGGGTTCGTCCGAGGAAGGAACATCCAGGACAATATTATGCTGGCCCAAGAGCTTATCACCGGCATGAAATTTCCTGCTAGAGGGGGCAACATTGCCATCAAAATTGACATAGAAAAAGCTTATGACAGACTCGATCAGTCAGCAATTCTTGGTTCTCCACAGTTATCAACGGTCAATCTGAGGGTTTTTTCAAATCTACCCGCGGTGTTAGACAGGGCGATCCTCTATCGTCCACTGTCATCATTATCGCAGCTGATGCCCTGAGCAGAAACATTAACAACATGGCAAGCACTCCTAACTTCCAGCACTATCACACATCCAGTGGATGCCGTACCATCACCCACTTGGCCTTTGCTGACGATTTACTCATCTTCTCATCCGGGTATGTTAGATCGATGGAGGTAGTCCATAACACCCTGCAGAGGTACTCTAGATGCTCAGGCCAGAAGATCAATCATTCCAAGAGCATCATCTATGCCCATTACAGCACCAAAATCGAGAACACTGCCAGACTATCCAACCTAACATCTTTCTCGGTGGCACACCCTCCTTTTAACTATCTCGGATGTTCCCTTGTGTACGGGAAATCTAATGCCGACATCTTTGAGAACTTGATCACCAGAATCAAAAACAAAATCGAGGGATGGCATAATGCCACCTTGTCCCTGTGCGGCAAGATGATTCTCATCAAACATGTGCTCAATTCCGTCCCCATCCATACCCTAGCGGCGTGCTCCCCGACTATAAAGGTCCTCGCATCGATTGAGCAGATCTTTTGTAATTTCTTCTGGGGGCACAATAAAGGGCTTGACAAACACCATTGGGCCAGCTGGGATGCCATGGCTAAACCTACTGAGAACAGGGGGCTAGGATTCACCAAACTCAATCATATCGTCAAAGCTTTCTCGATGAAATTGTGGTGGAAACTACGCACGAGCCAAAATCTATGGACCAAGTTCATGAAGGCTAGGTACTTCAAACACATTCACCCAGCAATGGCCAGAGCCAACAGCAGATCCTCTGCAAATTGGCGTCGTATTCTAAGTGGCCGCGAATTGGCCGAGCCAGCTATAAGACTCCATCTGGATGACGGCGAGGCGAATCCCTTCCCGGAGAGATAGATCGGTGACAGGCTAATCCCGAACATAGCGGGGACCCCCAGTAACAGGAGGATCAGAGACCTGTGGAACCCCACTAATAACGACTGGAACTGGGATCAGATTCGTGCATGGTCCGATAACGAAACGGTTGGCAGCATACGTCAGCACGGACTTAACCTCGGGACCGACGCCGACGAGCTGCGGTGGTCGCTGGAGGCTTCCGGGGCATTTTCAGTGAGGTCGGCGAGACTCGTTATCCAAGAACCTGGACAGCCGCAGCATTCCTCTGCGCGCTATTGGCATTCTTGCATTCCCAAAAAGTGGTCCTTCCTCATGTGGAGAGTCATTAGAAAGAAACTGCCGACCGATGAGATCCTTAACTCCATCGACATTAGCTTAGCGTCAGCTTGTAATTGCTGTACTGACCGTCAGATGGAGACTATAGACCACATCTTCTGGGAAGGGATTCTTCCAAGCAGGATCTGGAGAATACTCAACCAGTACTTCAACATTATTCCAGGTGGCGGCCGCTTTCACGATCTGCTGGCCTACTGGGGTTCCGCTTCCCACGGCCACCAGATCGTAGCAGCGGCCGCTGCATGGGTGATTTGGAAGAATCGTAACAAGGCGAGATACGAGGGTCACCAATACTCAGCCGATCAGCTCATCCTGGAAGTTCTTCGGCAATGTCGCAAATGGAGCACCCTCTGCTCCAACAGTCCTCGATCAATCTGGTACTCGAGCCCCACTTAGTGTTGGCGGGCCCGGTCGCCTATCTCCCTCTCCTTTCCTTTTTGGTAGTATACTTGTATAGGCATCTTTTGCCCTGTATACGTGTCAGGCTTCGGCATTTTGAGCCTTGATTAATAAAAAGAAGGGGTTCTTTTAAAATATATATATATATATATATATATATATATATATATATATGTATATATATCTGTGTGTGTGTGTGTGTGTGTGTGTGTGTGTGTGTGTATCGGGGCCTTCAACAAAAAGGTGCGGGAGAGGACATTCCAAGTGGGTGACCTCGTCTTATCAGTTCGAAGACAGATGGTGATGACTCACAAGACTGCTGGGAAGTTCGAGCCCAAATGGGAAAGACCGTTCGTCATAGAGACGGTATACTCCAATGGTGCTTACCGGTTGGCCAATCCTAACGGCGATTTGCTGATAATGCCGATCAATGGTAAATTCCCAAAGAAATACTATGTCCGAGGTATAAATTGGCATATATTTCCACATCCCCTTTGAATGTTTATGAATTCTATTAACGAGTTCATCCCTTTCCAATTTTTCTAGTAGAAAACATTTTAAGTCCAAATATATATATATATATATATATATATATATATATATATATATATATTAAAGAAACCCATATTTTATTCCAAAAGACTGAAAAGCCGAAGCTATACAAGTATACCAGAAGACACAAAATGTCGAAGCCTATACACGTATACTAACAAAAGAGGGGAGGAGAGGAGCCCAAAACGGCTAGACCGGAGATAAGAGGGAGTTCCATAATACCGACTAACCGTGCTTGCAGAGGGATCTCCTCTTACTACACTGTCTGATGATCTCCATGAGAAGCTGGTCAGCAGAGTACTGATGACATTCGTACCTCGCCTTGTTGCGATTCTTCCAAATCACCCACGTTACGGCAGCTGCAACAATCTGGTGGCCATGGGACGCCGTACCCCAATACCCTAAACGGTCTTCGAAGCTCCCGCTCCCAAGTTTCGACTTACAGTATTTGTAGAGAAGGCTCCATACCATGACCAGAAGTTCTCCCCAGCAGAAGATGTGGTACACTGTCTCCAACTGTCATGTGGAGGCAAGGCTTAAGCCGATAGTGGTTAGAGTGTCGTCGGTGGGGAAAATCTTGCGCAGGGCTCTCTAAATGATGAAGAACCACTTCTTGGGGATGCATGTCTGCCATAACGGAGCGAAACTTGGGGAAGGGGTCACCGTGCCATGAACCATTCTTCTGGCCGATCTGACCGAGAAGAAACCTGATGCTTCTTCCTGCCATCGGAACTCATCGGCGTGGGCCCCAATCGTCAATCCACTACGACAAATGAGCTCAACCGTCTCGGGCCCGGCCCAGTCCCGAACCTTGTTCCAGTTCCAGACATTATCGACGGTGGTGTTCCACATGTCCTTGATCCTGCAGAACCTGTGAGTTTCTGAGTAATTAAGAAGTAAGGTGTCTCCAACCCATCTGTCTAGGAAGGCAGATGATTCACCGTCGCCCACCAGGAGTCGCATCACCGGTTCGGCAAGAGATCGCCCGATCAGCATACGTCGCCATGCTACAGAGGACCTGCTGTTAGAAATGGTAATCGACGGGTAGATATGCTTGAAGTATCTAGCCTTCATGAATCTGGTCCACAAGTTCTGAACGGTGTGGATTTTCTACCATAGTTTCATCAAAAAATCTTTAACAATTTGGTTGAGTTTGGTGAATCCCAGGCCTCCCTCTCCGGTCGGGCGTGCCATGGCGTCCCAGCTCACCCAATGATGTTTGTTTTCGCCTTCACTGTGCCCCCAAAAGAAGTTACTAAAGATGTTCTCGATCGAATTAAGGACTTTCTTGGGGGGAGCACGCTACCAGGGTGTAGATGGGAATAGATGAGAGAACGTGCTTGATAAGGATCATCTTGCCATCCGGGGATAGCGTAGCATTATACCATCCTTCGAGTTTTTTCCTGATGCAGTTGATCAGGTCCTCGAACACTCCAGCTTTCGATTTCCCGTGCACGAGGGGGCATCCAAGATAGTGGAACGGCGGGTGTTTGATGGGGAAGGAGGTAGTGTATGCAAGGATGTCCGCTTGCTCTCTCTTGATCTTGTGGTGGATGTAGATGATACTTTTATTCGAGTTAACCTTCTGGCCGGAGTAGCTGGCGTACCTCTGGAGAGTGTTGTGGACTGCCTCTACTAACCCGACGTCCCTGAAAGAAAAAATGAGGATGTCGTCTGCAAAGGCGAGATGGGTGATGATAGGGCATCCACTGGCAGTATGATAGTGGTGGAAGTTGGTAGTGCAAGCTATTTTGTTAAGGTTCCTGCTCAGAGTGTCCGCTGTGATGATAAAGATGGTGGATGACAGAGGGTCGTCTTGCTTAACCCCACGGCTCGATCTAAAGAACCCGTCAGCCTGGCCGTTGAGAACAGTGGAAAACCAGGAGTTGCTGATCGATCTCCACACTATGTTGGTCCAGGTTTCGGAGAATCTGAAGGCTCTAAAGACCCAGATCATGAATTGCCAATCTAGTCTGTCGTAAGCTTTTTTCATATCCAATTTGATAGCAATATTGCTCCCTCTCGTCAAAAACTTTATACAGGTGATTAGCTCTTGAGCTAACATGATATTATCCTTGATGTTCCTGTCGCGAACGAAACTCCTCTGCTCCTCAGAGATGATCTTGGGGAGGAGACTAGACATACGAGAGGCAACGATCTTGGATATAATCTTGTTGGTGAAGGTACAAAGGCTGATGGGATGAAAATTATAGAATGTCTCCGGATTATCTTTCTTAGGAATAAGGATCAGTTTGGTGCTCGAGATAGCACGTGGGTACCTAGTTCCTTGAAAGAAGGCCGTGACCGCAGCGTGGATGTCAACCTTAATGATGTCCCAGCAAGATCGAAAAACCCCCTGAAAAACTCGTTCGGTCCTGGGGCACTATGATGGTCGAGAGCCTAGACGACTTCTTTAACCTCTAGCTCGGACGGGAGGAGCTCGAGCTGGATGTTGTCCCCTTCGGTTATAAGGTGTGGAATTTCCTCTAGGAAGGTCCGATCCCTGGTAATCGTCTCCTTGGTGAACATATTGGTGTAGAACTCTGTCGCCGCCGCTTGGATACTCTTATGATCTTTTACGATGTTCCCATTGTTGTCAACAATTTGATGCAAAGTGAGCTTCCTCCTGCGACCGTTGACACAGGCATGAAAGAAGCTCGAGTTTTTGTCGCCCTTACTGTCCCATTTGAGTCTAGCTTTTTGCTTCCAAAAATATGTTTCCACTTTCAAGCGGAATTTGAGGATAGCTTTGGTGAGGTTCAGCGCAGTCCTAGCTTCCGGGGATCTATCGTTCAAGAACCTGACTTCAGCATGATTGACGTCATCCTCGACTTCGCGAATGGCCTGAAAAATGTCTCCATATGCTTGCTTGCTCTAGGCCGCAAGGGCTTTCCTCGTGGATTTTAGCTTGTTGGCCACCCGAGTGAGCGGTTCGACATCATCCAAGCTGGCCCAAGCCTCGATGACGATGCCTAAGAACTGGGGGTGGTTCACTACAACAAAAAATGCTTTTAATGACGGCTAAAAAGCGTCATTAACGACAAACCATGACGCTTTTTTTTCAAAGCAACCGTTATGAAAATGGGTGTTATAAATGTTTTTAAAAGCGTTATAAAAAAACTGTCATAAATAGTTTCTATAAAAGCGTTATGAATAGTTAATATATATTGCACAATTCAGAACAATTTTAAAACGTTATGAATATATAATATGTATAGGCTCAATGCAGCATATTTATAACACTTTATACTATTCAAATTAGCATATTTATAATGCTCTATACTGCACAGTATATATTACATTCCAAAAACTTAATATTATATATCACCGTCTTTATTACATTTCTCAAAATAGAGTACATATCAACATCTTCATTACATTGAATATCCAAATACATATATATATTTACAACTACCAAAATTGTCCACATCAAAACTTGGCCACATCAAAACTGTCCACAGAACATGTAGCAAAATCCTGAAAAAGATAAAAACAAAGTTTAATATACTTTATTTATTTGGGTAAAATATATTGTAAGTTTAACTTATCCGTATCTGTGTTCGTATCCTGAGTCCGTATCGTGGCCTTATGGATGTTGATTGATAACGACAAATTTGTAGAAACAAAGGAGAAAACCTCACCTGGTTTGTGCTGTCCAAATAGAACCTGGGCAATTGCCAATCTGCCCGCCTCTCCAGGATTCCCAGCCCACAAGATTGCCCCGATGGTCCGATCATCCTTCGCAAAGCTGACATCCACCAGACGTAGGTGCCACAGTTCAGTCAATTCCTGAAGAGAAAAAAATCCAAGGTTCTTGAAGCTCGACTAGAATTTAAATCAATCAGAGGATTATGAAACTCGAGATCAAATGACAGTCATATTTATTGTGCATTTGAGAACAAAAAGTAAACGGAGCTTAAAAAAACCTGATGTGAGAAAGCATAGGAGAGAGCCCTCTCTCGTTTCAGTGCAGCTTCTTTCCTTGTGTGTACCATTGCTTGGATCTCCTCGATCGCGAGCAGGCGATCGTCCCAATCATCGAACGGAACCACATTCTTACATCCATATAAGTTTATATATACACATATATATATATATATATATATATATATATAATTTTTTTTATATCCATATAAGTTTATATATATATATATATATATATATATATATATATATATATATATATATATATATATATATATATATTTTATATATATATATATATATATATATATATATATATATATATATATATATATATATATATATATATATATTATATGAACACCATATTATCATCTATAAGCCCAAAAAATTAAAATGATCACATCACACAAAACAAAATAAATACCAATAACCACCTAAGTAGAACCCGTAAGTTTTCATTTTTTTTCCAATCCTTTTTCGAGAGAAAAAAAACATATAAGCCCCCAACAAATGAAAGAATTCCCTACCAAAACGGGACCAAACCAAACCGGTTCGGCTCACGGCCTCCAGTCTAGGCACTGGGCGGACGACCGGGACTTGGCGGTCCCCGCCTTGAGCGGACACGGCGTGTCCAACGGTGGCACATGCAATTGTACTACAGGCACAACGAGCTGCTCGTCGGGATGTCCGCGGAGGGGCTGATCTCCATGACGGTGAGGAAGTTGTGCTGCAGGTACAGCACCCGCATCCCGGCCCCCACCAGCCGCTCCCCGAACCGCGTCGGCACCGCACTGGCCAAATCAGTAAGGTTCACTGGATGATATTCGTAGCAGTTAATATAATCAGATAACTTGGCTTTGAGATTTACCTGTTCTGAAAACTAATGAAACTCTGCTTTCCACAGCATACCTTTACCTCCATGGGTCCATGAAGAAATGAATCGGAACCCGAACATCATGTATACCGATAGGTCCGGCAGAAGGAATCCAAAATACATATCTCCGGGCCGCGACATGTTGCCGGTGCTCAAGGGCAGAACCCCAATCCAAGTCTACTCCGATTACATGAGATCCTTCCGTACCAAGTTCAATAAGTACCTGGGAAATGTGATTGTGGTAAGCAGAACCTCTCAACTTCATCAAAATCATTATGAGAAGATTTATGCAATGAATATGATTACTGTAGAACAAGATAATAAGATTTTTAAATGGAAGCAACTTACATTTTGCTATTATCCACATGTCCTAAATATTATAATCCTGTCAGCATAGCTGTATCATTCTTAATAAATATGTGACTAATTTTTCCAAGAAATTCAAGTGGGATTGGGTCCTTGTGGGGAGCTGAGATATCCATCCTATCCCGAGAGCAACGGAACCTGGACATTCCCTGGAATTGGCGAGTTCCAGTACGACGACAAGGTAACTAGTGGAAACAGATAATAAACTGTTAATACCTTTCCTGTAAGAAGAAATCATAAAAAAAGTTTTGAAATATCACTAGCGAAGATCAATAACTACAATAGGATCAGTAACTACAATAGGATCTGGCCGGAGAGGTTGTTGTGCTTCAGGTCGAGGCGGACGAGTCCGGGAAGTACGGGATCCCACCGGCGAGGCGGTTGTGGCAGAGCACGAGGTTCGCCAGCGACGGCGTCGACGGCAGCAACACGGGAATGCTCCCGGAGAGCAGGTTGAAGCTGAGGTCGAGGTTCCACAGCTGCGACAGCGAGGAGAGCGACTCTGGGATGGGGCCGGATAGGAAGTTGCCGGCGAGCGCGAGTAAGCGGAGCTGAGCGCAGAAGGAGACGGCACCGGGGATGGAGCCGAAGACGCGGCCCGGGATAAGGGAGATCTCGGCGAGGGCGGACAGGTGGCCCAGGGAGAGGGAGAGCCTGCCCGTGAGGCCCGGAGAGCCAGCGCACGGGTCGCCGAGGTTGAGCGCAACGACGCGGTCCGCCGAGTAGAACCCTTCTGCATGCCCGACGTTGTAGATCGCCACCACCATCGTATAGCCCAGCATCACGTGCGACACCACGCCGGAGAGGAACGTCACGAATCCGCTCCCTATTTTTTGTCGGAAGGAAGAAGAAAGTAAAAAACCCTAGCCCTAATTTTGAAGAGAACGGGCTCTAGGGTTAGGGTTTTGGAGTTGAGAGAAAGGAAGGAGAAGAAGAGGAGGAGAGGAGGGTGTTGCTGAAGTAGAGTTAGGGTTTTGGATCTATCCTTAGGATTTTGGAGTTGGGGGAAAGACGGGAGGAGAAAGAAGGAGAAGGAGAAGACCGACCAAAATTGGGGGAGAGAAAATTTTTTGTTGAAGCGCGCACGGGGTGTAGAAGGATTTTGCCAAAAATTGAACTTAAAAAATATTACAAGTTTGCCACCGCTCTAAAATATTAATGACGTTTTATTTTATAAATGTTATAAAAAGTCCAGAATTAGCCCAAACTGTCATAGAAAAAAGATATTTTGAACTTTGATAACGCTTAGGTATCAGGCGTCATTAATACGCCTTGTCGAGCGTTATTAATAGTCCTTTTTATTGTAGTGGTTGCTCCAGAAATCCAGAAAGCGGAAACTCTTTTTGTTCGTGCCGGAGTTACTGGAAATGCCCACCAGCTGGGGGGCGTGATCGGACTCAGTGGCATTGAGATGGGATAGCTTGGAAGTCATCCCCATGTCATGCCATTGGGTGTTCGTAATAGCCCTGTCCAAGCGGGAATACTAGCGACGGTCTCCCTCCTACATGTTACACCAGGTAAAGGCATTGCCGGTGAATGGAAGGGGGAAGAGGTGATTGTTGAAGATAAAGTTGTTAAAATCTTGCATGGCCGTTAGAGGGGGAGGGCGACCACCTGTCTTCTCATTCGTGCAGGTGACAACGTTAAAGTTCCTAATGCAAAGCCAAGGGAGATTGATGTAACGGAGGTAGATGTTCTGGAGGTTGTTCCATAGATGTTTGCACTCCGTGATGTCGCAGCTACCATGAACCACGGATAGAATAGCGCACTTGGGTAATAACGGGTATTCCATCCAGCAAGATAGGACTTGATAGGAATTATTAATAACTCCGATTCTAACATCCTTCGAGCAGAGGATCCAAATGTTGTGTCTACTAGCAATGGCCGTGGGAAAGTCTAACTGCAGCTGAATGGATTTGAGTCTCTTATAGGGAATTTTGGGTTCAAGAATGATCAATACGTCAATTTTGTGAGTTTTGTTAAGGCTGATGATTCTCCTCTTGGTGGGTTTGTTCGCCAGACCGTGGACATTCCAGAGAGGACGTTCAGCATTAGTGGAGGTGAAGGGATAGGTGGTTAGTCTGCTTTGCTGCGGACCTGGTTTGGTTTATCGGGAATTCTCCATCTCTTTTCTGATCTGTTTTTCTGTTTTTGGTGGGTGCCACTCCCGCCTTCAGAGTGGGTGTGCTAGAGGTAACTCCTACATAAGGGTTGATAGGAATATCGTCAGTCTGTTTGATCCGCTCTCCTGCCGAGTCCGAGACTGGTACCTTAGGAGGGATGTGAATGGAGTCGTCCAGATTGCCACACTGGTCTCCTACCGAATGGAGATCTAATCCCGCCGCTAGGACCTGGAGGCCTCTCTTAGCTTGATCCGGCCCTAAACTAGCGAGGGCTTCTACGATATCGACTTTATGGGGAGGGCGAGTCGCAAGGTGACCTACCACGGTGTCATGGATATCCTCCTCTGCGACTTCCGGGTGGAAGTTGTTGATGACCTCAGAGCCCGCCTGGGGTGCCACCTTAGGGCCTTCAATAGAAGCGGACTCTTGGGAAGAATCTACCGCTTCCTCGTCGAGTACGTTGAATTGATTGGAGAGATTCATAGTTGGTGGGTGGGAGGGGGTAACCGATCTGGCGGAGGACGGGAACTCCAATCTGTATGCTGTGGTGCCTTGTTCTGATTTGCTGTTGTTGGATTGGAATCTGGTGTAGGAGTTCAGCAGTTAAAGCGGGGGGACCGGGTGGGCGAGTGGATCTTGCTTTCTGAGGTTAGGGCTGTAGGCCTAGCCGGTTTCCTCTTGAGTTCAGGGTGGAGGCAGTAGCAATACTTTGAGAGATGACCTCGCAGATGACAGTGGGAACAGAAGATGATGTGGTTGTCGTAGATAATTTGCTGGGTGTGGGTCTGGTTGCCCAGTTCTAAGAGGATGTGATTGGGGGGCTCAGTCGAGATATCGAGCTCAACGTAGATCTTAACATAGTGAGCTTTGGTTAAGTTGCAGGTTTCTATGACGGTGGCCACCTAAGTCCTAAAGGAATTGGCTATACGCCTGAGGGCTGCTGGGACGAAGCATATAAGAGGGAGGTTGGGAAGGGTCACCGATGCAGCAACCGTCGCGGAGTCTTCCTTGGTGCTAAAGCTCGCCGACCATTTAATGATCTTCATTTGATGGGAGTCCACCCTGCTGGTACCTTTGGACCACACCGTCCTGTGGTGAATATCGGAGGATAGGTGGAGCAGTATATGCTTCGGGGAAAGGGGCGACTCTGTATGCAGCAGATAGCCGCCAACTGGCGATAACCTCTTGGACTCTGGAGAGTTTGGGAAAGCCCGAGGAGAACTTGAGGACGAATGGGTGGGGGAATGAAGTGGCCATGGATAGGAGTTCCTGGTTGGAGAAAGGCAAAATGGGCGTAGGAGATGGGGACGAATACCCGACTTCGGATAAGAAGACGTCGGGGAATAGGAGACCCTGCTTGGCCGCCCCGTCAGGCCGAAGTACGGCGGCATAGGAAGGATCCTGAGGGGCCAACGAAGACGTGATCCCCTGGGGACGCACGGGGGGCCTGTGCCAAGGAGGAGTGGGATGCGGGAGGGGGGATAGCCGTCCTGGGGTCCCTTTCCCAACCCGGGTTGAGAGCAAGGAGGTCGGAAGGGAGAGAGAATTCAGTCGGGATAGGGGTGAAGGTGGGGGATGCCGACGTCGAGGGCGGGGCGACGGGAACCACTTCACTGCCATGGAGACAAAACCCGGCTGAAGGGGGTGGCCAGAAGCTGATGAGGCAACGACGGAAGGACCACCAGCCGCTGCCTGAGAAGGTGGATCCCACAGGCGGCCTCGTTGGTAGGGCCAAATATGTCATCCGGGAAAAGAGCATATGCACCCACAGGCTCCCCAAGGGAAGGAACGACTCTGGCCGAGAGGGGGGGTATGCGCCAACGGAAGGGGAGCCTGCAAGAGCTAACCCGAAGAGGGGACCCAAAGGTTCTTAGGTCGACTGCCCGCATGTGCCCACCAGAGGCGGTTGGGGGGGCGCATGCGCCCAGGGGGGCAGCAGATGCGCCCACTTGGGAAGGCTGGAGGAGGGAGCATGCGCCCACAAGGGGGGGCGGCATATATGCCCATATAATGGCGGTCATATGCGCCCAACGGCGTGGGGGCGCATAGCAGCGCATCCCCCAGCCTCGGATCCTGGGCTGGAAAATTGAATTTTGAAATCTGATCCGGGGGCCTGCCACCGGCTGTCGACTTGAAGATGGAAAGGGGTGGATCCTGATGTAACACCCAGTTTCTGAAATGAGGGAATTTTTGAATTTTTTTAAGTATAATTGTTAATTAATGATATTATTTATATTATAATTTTTGGTAATTTTTTAATCATTTTTAAACTATTTAAAAACTGTTTTAAGTCATGACTTGTGATTTTGATGTGCTGCTTGTGAAACCCGAGAGACTGTCTGACCTAGAACCTAACCACGTCATTAGGATGATTTATTATCATTTTTAGCCTAGGGGTAATTTGGTAATTTGGCTTATTAGAATTATTGATTAAAATATTGGATTGGTGATTCCTAGTTTGGACTTTGACTCATTGAGCCTTGTAGACTAGCCTAGTAGCTAACCCTAGCTATGGTGACCCTAGTCTAACTTAGGTTAACCTATTTTTAGTCATTAGGAACTAGTTTTGAAATACGAGAATTAGTTTAAGTGAAATGACTTATGGTTCAATGCAATGACTTGTGATTTTCATTAAATGACTTATGACTTAAGCCCATGGCCCATAGCATGAAGCCCTAACCCTAACTTTCACATTATGACCAGCCACTTAGGGCTTCCCCCTTCCCTATAAGTATTCTCCCAATTAGTTCTTGCCTCTTTTGTATTGAAGGAGCACTTAGAGAAAGAAAGGTTTGTTCATTCTTTCCCATTCCATAGAATCTTCATTTTAAATCCTTTTTCACTCTAGTTTCTTGCATTAGAGCCTAGTACTCTCCTATTTTTTGATTGTGGAGTTTAATCCCAGCTTTGGGACAATTTGGAGCATTGGGCTAGTAAGAAGGAACCCCCCATTTGGAGCTTTTTCTTGCTATTTGCACCTATAGGTAAAACACCTCTAATTGATCTAATATTCTATTTTCTTTGTATTTAGGGCTAGATCTAGGAGTCCCCTAGCTGCCCCTAGAAATTGGGTGAATTTCGTGTCCGTTTGGTGTCCGTATCGGACATGTGTCATAGTGTTTGTATAGGTGTTTGATAGAATGCCTCTTAGGATTTTATTTTCGATTTTTGTAAAACTAATTACATGAATTTGTAGATCTAAATATGTATATTAAATTTTATGAAGACTGATGTGATTTTTGTGTCAATTTCATGTCGAAATGGGGTACAGACACACTGCACGACACGCGTGTGCGCTGTCCTGCTATCCGTGTCCTATTTCTCACTGGACACAGTGTTTTGACACATAAAACTTGGCGTGGAGGTTGGGGCAGTGACTGAGAAGACATTCCCTAATTTTTATGACACCTCGTTTCGTGCCGGACACAAAAACGAGGCCACACTGGTCATACACAGGGCTGTACGCACGCAGAAACGCGTCTGATACGCATATCAAACCACGCATATGTGTGTCCTCTGTAGGACCGTTAAGCACCTCTAGAGGGGGAGGGGGTGAATAGAGTGTGTATGTGCAGCAGATAATAATCACCAATTAAAAACTTAAAGCAGTTATAGCTATGGCAGATAAAAGACGGTAAACAAAGTGCAGTAAAGTAAGAGTCAAGAATTCAAACTCAGTGACACAGCGATGTATACTGGTATCCCTCTGAGAGGACTAATCCAGTCTCGAGTACTCTTGCTCGATGTTAATCCACTATGGCACAAGCTTTAACTGGGTGCGTGCAATTCTTATAACACCGTGCTTGGGGACAAGTGCACGACCGACTTCACAACACCGTGCTTGGTGACGAGCGCACGACCGGCTCCACAATAAGAATGATTGTTGAACTTGGAATGACCTCTTTACAACTCTTGGACACCAAAAGACTCTAAATCAACATAGATATTACTGGCTTTTGGCTAAGAGGTGTATAGGTATGATTTGAAAATCTTAGAACGTTTGAAAACACTTGAGTAGTAGAGAAGAGAAGATTGAAGAGTGAATGAATGATTTGAAATGAAAAACTCTCTTCTATTTATAGGTGTTTTCTTAGACCGAACTCGGGCAGAGTTCGGATGCAAATATTTTGCATATAGACGTTGCTCGCAGATTTGGAGGCAACTGAAATTTGAAATATAAACTGACCGAACTCGGGCAGAGTTCGGGCCGAACTCGGGCCGAACTCGGTTTTGAGTTCTGTCAAATGGAATTTTCGAAATATTTGATAAAATATGTTTTCATAAAATAAGTTGAAATATTTTGTAAAGATATAATGAAGATAGGTTAGCTTTTTAGAAACATGGACTGGGATAACCTAAGCCAGTATTATCTAGTTTGATTTTACAAAATCAACCCTAGACTCAATAAAAGATAAAATACAGAATAAAATATAAAATGACTCAACCTAAATCCATTGTGATACAGCTTTGCTTGTTGATGTAGTACATCGTCCGTTGATATTGATTGCACATATATCCTGAAATGATTAGCAGCATTTTTGTATATTTTGTGTATTGACTTAAGTGTATGTTGATTATCAAAATCGGGTGTGACCATGGAATGGGCCAACAATCTCCCCCATTTTGATAATTGACAAACTTGAGTCTATACCAAAATATATATACAAATAGAACAAAAATACCTGAACAAACTGATAGAAGATTGTTTTGTGGTTTTGTTTTTGTTTTTGGTTATAGCCTCTTCTCTCCCTTTGTCAAGATAAAAATAGCTTTGGCTCCCCGTAATGTGTGAAGCCAACAATAATAAGAATAGACAAAGTGAAGCATAAACATAGCAAAAACAGCTAATACGGAAAGAAAATGCTGAAATATAGTACTAAGACAAATTCCACTAATAGTGTAAAGTACAATCATGAAAATGTCTAACTAAGTAGTTTAGACAAAAAAAAACTACATCAAATAAAAAAATAATCATCATCTAACTATGATCCACGAGCCAATAGCTGAGACTGCGTCACATAGTGGGGTCATCACCAGGAGGAGCCTCAGGAGGAAAATAAGCGGCAGTGGTGTCGAAGTAGGAAAAGGAAGCCTCGTCTCCGAACCGAGGACCAGGGAAGCCTGGGTGAGGCTGAATGGTGATGGGATGAACCGGATCATGAGCCAGGCTATAATGGAGATCCGCTATCCCATTCCGCAACACCTGGGCCTAATAGATGTGGCGAAACTCTGAATCCAGATAGTTTTGATGACGTTGTGCAGAGACAGCAACAAAATCATCAAAACGCTGATAAAATCCTGGATCAAATCCCGGAGCAGGGGCTGGAGCAGGAGCAGCATCAGGATGAGAAGCAGCAGCATCTACATCTGGAACAGGCTGAGCTCCATGAGTCAGAGGAGGAGCAAGAAATCTGTAAGATCTGGTAAGCTCTACCGGAGTGGAGGAGAATGCACAGGTTTGAAGGTCAATATCAAACCGGCGGAAGATAGAGGTCAAGTGCATAGGATATAGCAGATTCCGTCCAGCATTTCTGTAGTTCAGCATCAAGCTCATCTTGGTCTTTGGAATAGAAAATAGAATTCCAAAGTGGATGTGATACAAAGCAGAGAGTTCTAAGAAGGTAACTTCATCAGTAGATCCTTTCTTAGGAAGAAGGACGGAGAAAATAAATCGATGAAGTTCATAAAAGTTTTGGTTTAAATTTTGAGCAAATACCCTACGAGGAACAGGGTTGGGATGACAAATAAGTTCCTTGAAGGATGTAAGGGTGACATCAGCAGGAAACTGGACATGGTTGATGTCGACTAGTGCTTCACCAATATCAGGAATATGAAAGTACTCACTAATATCGGTAGCACTGAATTCTAATTCTTGCCCAGCAACGCAAGAATAGAGATTGTCTTTTTGTTTTACTTGTAAGTTGCAGTAAAACATCCGGACATCATTGTCATAAATATTTTCGGCTACTTCGAAGAAATTTTGGTAGCCCAGTTGGTTAAAAGTAGGAGCAAATTCAGAAAATATGGTAAAATTGACAAAAGCTCCATAACAGATTCGACGACCAGAAAAAGAGTCAAACCAGAGATCAGAAAACTCCTTATCTGGAAATAAAGCTGAATCAAAGTCTTCTGATCCTGCTGGTCGTGCTGGACTAAACAGGCTGGCAGGAGTATAATCGGAAGAAGAAGAAGAACCAGCTTGGAAAGATGAGCCACCTCGTTGACGCTTAGGAGCCATTGGGAGAAAATGAAGTTCCTTTGAAAAAGAAGGAGGAACAAGGGAATAGGATCGCCCACCAGATCTCCTAGATCACTTGCTAAGATGAAGGAGGAAGAAATTTTTAGGAGAAAGTAGAAGAAATTTCGAGTTGGTGAGTGAAAAAAGAGGAAAGAAAGATGGGTATAAATAGGAGCTAGGGCCGGCTGTTCAGTTCTAGAAACAAAACAGCGCCGACCGAACTCGGCCCGAGTTCGGCCCGAGTTCGATTACTTGTATTCCCGAGACAATTAATACAGTTCTGGTGGTTTAAATTTAGATTTTATAACTTTTGACTTTTGTATTTAATAACGTACATTATTTATGGGTTAACTGTAGGGGTTCTGTCCCAGCTAACGGAGGTTCACCGGGGAACTCTTAAATACAGCTTCGCTTCGACCGTAGTCGTGGTGACAGACAGACCCTTTTTAGGTTTGTACCCAAAAATAATTTCCGTTAAATAAATTTCAAAGTATCAAGTCATAAAATCAAATTTAATTTCCATATTACATTAAGAATCGGAAAATTCAAGTATATCGAGCTCACGCCTCAATATGTTAAAACGATCTTCAGCCAAAGGTTTTGTGAAAATGTCTGCTAGTTGATGATCTGTGTCAATAAACTCTAAACAGATATCCCCGTGTTGTTGGTGATCACGTAGAAAATGATGTCGTATTTCTATGTGCTTAGTGCGTAGGTGACAAATAGGGTTCTTAGTCAGATTAATGGCGCTAGTGTTGTCACAATAAATAGGAACCTTAGTGAAGTGCAGATTATAGTCTTCTAGGATTTGCTTCATCCACAAAATTTGAGCACAACAACGACCTGCGGCGATATACTCAGCCTCAATAGTTGACAATGCTACAGAATTTTGTTTCTTGCTAAACCAAGAGACTAAGGCCTTTCCTAGGAAATGACATGTGCCGCTGGTACTTTTACGGTCCACTTTGCATCCTACAAAATCCGCATCCGAGTAACCTATCAGGTCAAAGGATTTGATTTTAGGATACCATAAGCCAACTGTAGAAGTTCCTTTAAGATATCGGAAGATACGCTTAACGGCACTAAGATGTGATTCCTTAGGATTTGCCTGATAACGTGCACAAATGCAAATACTAAACATAATATCAGGACGACTAGCAGTTAAATATAATAAACTACCAATCATACCTCGATACTTACGCTGGTCGACAGGTTTGCCACTTTCATCAGAATCAAGCTTCGTAGATGTAGCCATAGGTGTCCCAATTGGCTTTACGTTTTCGAAGTCGTACTTTTTTAGCATGTCCTTCGTGTACTTAGCTTGGTTGATGAATGTTCCTTTTGAGTGCTGTTTAATCTGAAGTCCTAGGAAGAAGTTCAGCTCTCCCATCATACTCATCTCAAATTCACTCTGCATACACTTGGCAAAATATTGACAAAGTTTTTCGTTAGTAGAACCAAAAATTATGTCATCTACGTAAATTTGCACAAGAAGAATATCATCATTCAAAGATTTGATAAACAAGGTTGTATCAACCTTTCCTTTTGAAAAGCCATTATCAAGTAAGAAGGCACTTAGGCATTCATACCAAGCACGAGGTGCTTGTTTAAGTCCATAGAGTGTTTTCTTAAGCTTGAAGACGTGATCAGGTTTTTGAAAATCCTCAAAGCCAGGGGGTTGTTTCACAAAAACTTCTTCTTTTAAAAAATTGTTTAAAAATACACTTTTCACGTCCATTTGAAATAACTTAAAATCATTAAAACTTGCAAATGCATAAAACATGCGGATGGCTTCTAGTCTAGCAACAGGAGCATAAGTCTCATCATAATCAATTCCTTCTTCTTGATTATAACCTTGTGCCACTAGACGTGCTTTGTTGCGTAGAACTTGTCCATCTTCACTGAGTTTATTTCGGAACACCCATTTGGTACCAATTATTGATTGACCAATAGGTTTAGAAACAAGTTCTCGAACTTGGTTTCTCTCAAATTGATTAAGTTCCTCTTGCATGGCATCAACCCAAAACTCATCAGAAAATACATCATCTATATTCTTAGAAATAAATACTATATTTGCTGCTATTTTAGAATCTTTAAAAGAGGAACGTGTACTTACACCTTTAGATACATCACCTATGATTTGTGTCACTGGATGATCTGGTAAGAATTTTAATGAATCAACCTTTTGAGTCAGATCTTCCACATGACTCTTCTCAGTCTTTGTATTTGTATCTTCATCATCGCTGTCGCTAGATCTGTGACTATTCAACTCATCAAAAGTAACATTAATAGATTCTTCAACAATCATAGATCTTTTATTAAAAATTTTATATCCCTTACTCTTAGCAGCATATCCGAGAAATATCCCTTTATCTGCTTTAGAGTCAAACTTTCCCAAGTTATCCTTGGTATTCAGGATAAAACAGCGACATCCAAAAACTTTAAGATAAGAAATATTTGGAATCCTTCCAAATCAAAGCTCATATGGTGTTTTCTTCAAGATAGGTCAAATTAACACCCTATTCAAAACATGACAGGCTGTACTAACAGCTTCTGTCCAAAAATATTTAGGAAGATTATGCTGATTCAGCATGACTCTAGCCATTTCGCTTAGAGTACGATTCTTCCGCTCCACAACACCATTCTGTTGGAGATTTCTAGGACAAGGAAATTCATGGTAATATCCACTATCATCACAAAACTTTTTGAAATCTGAATTTACGAATTCGCCACCATGATCACTTCGGATACGAGTAATCATGAAGCCTTTTTCGTTTTGTACCTTTTTGCAAAATATTTGAATTTCACAAATAGCATCACTTTTGTTTGATAAAAAGTAAACCCAAGTAAATTGAGAGAAATCATCAACAGTAACAAAAGCGTAGAGCTTACCGCCAAGACTAGCGACTCTACTAGGACCAAATAAATCCATATGAATTAACTGCATGCATCTAGAAGTACTTACAGTGTTGATGGATTTAAAAGTAGACCTATGTGCTTTGTTCTTTTCACAGTCAACACATACCATATCTCTCTTGAATGGAATCTCGGGGAGTCCTTTTACCAACTTCTTAGTGCTTAGTCGTGAGATAGTATCCATATTTGCATGTCCTAGTCTCATATGCCATAGCCAGCTTTCATCTAGATTAGCTACTAGGCATCTTCTTGCATTATTAGTACTCTCCAAAAAGAAAACATAAATGTTGTCTTCTCTGATCCCTTTATATACGGGATCACCAGATGACATATCATATATGGTACATTTATCTTTCATAAAATTGATACCATAACCATTATCGGCCAAATGACTTATGCTTAGTAGGTTATGTTTCAATTCTGTTACTAGACAAACATCATTTATTAATGGATAAACAGAAATACCTATAGTACCATTACCAATAATATCACCTCTCAAATTATTTCCGAAGGAGACGTATCCTTCTTTCTTTATCGATAGCGTAGCGAATAAGGATGCATCACCAGTCATGTGTCGCGAACATCCGCTATCGAGGATCCATTTAATTCTAGCATGAGAGGGTTGAGGGTCCACCTACAAGACAAGTAGATGAATCCTTTGGTACCCATTTACTGAAGGGTCCTTTCTGATTAGTTTTAGGTCTCCAGATTATAGTATGATTGTCAACAAGTTTTCTTGCTAAACAATATTGTGATATGTGTCCGTGCGTACCACAATAATTGCAAGTTAGTTTAGAACCATATGTGGTTAAAACTGTGTTTACATGCTTGTTTGGTTTCTTGGAGAACCTATAAGTGAAAGTATGATGATAATCGTATTTCTTCTGTGCTTTCTTATTTTTAGTCCTCTTAGGTGTATGCTTAGCATTAGGACTAAACTTAGGCTGTGTCACAGGTATTACCTGTTTGCCTAACTTGATTTCTAACTTTTTAGAAATCGCAATAGACTCTTCATGTTTAGCAGTCATAACTGAGAGTCTGTGTTCTGTAACTAAGTGCATCTTCTTCTCTGTGTCATACAACTTTTGCATCTTGACATAGTCTCTTTCCTTTTCTTTAATCTTGAGAGTAGCCTCATGATAGTCTACTTTGAGTTTGGCTATCTCTTCCGTGTTAACGGTAGTAGACGTCTCTTTAATATCTTCAATAAGATTGGACAGTCTAGCCAACTCGGTTGTGTATGCCTTAATCTCTTATCGAGATTGCTTATACTTGTCAAGCATATTTTTGTGTTCTTCAAGTAATTCGCTAAAGGCATTTTCTAATTCATCGAAAGTAAAATCATCATATAAAGGGTTAGAGGATACCTTATCAAATACTATAAGGCAAACATTTGTATTTTCGCAGGGTTTGTCCTCTTCCTCTGTAACACTAGCTTCACTTTCATGCCAGATACTTATGTTGGCATACTTTCGACCGGTTGTTGCTTTTCTGCTTGATCTTGATCTGTCATGTGGACTGCTTTTCTTTGAAATTGGACAGTCCTTCTTCATGTGCCCTGTCTTCTTACATCCAAAGCAAATGGTTTCATCTTTATTACTTTCTTGGACATCTCTCTTCCTTCTGCTTGATTTCTCAAACTTTAGAAATTTCCTGAAGTTCTTCACAAGTAGAGCTTGTTCATCACCACTTGATGATTCTTCATCAGAGTCATTGCAAGTTGATTTTCTTGCTTGAGCTTTGAAGGCAATAGATTTTTCTTTTGGTGTTGCTTCTTCATACTCTTGCAAATCAAGTTCATGGGTCATGAGCTTGCCCATCAGTATTTCCAAGGACATAGTGGTGAGATCATTTCCTTCAATGATTGCTGTGGCTTTTGGATTCCAGTTCTTGGTTAGAGCCCGCAGCACTTTTTTGATCTTCTCATGATTGCTGTAATCCTTACCAAGAGATTGCAAAGGATTAGTTATATCAAGGAAACGTGTGAACATCTGTGTAATTGACTCACCGGATTTCATCTTAAAAGATTCATATTCCTGTGCCAGTCTACTAATTTTGGATTCTTTCACTTGGGAAGTACCTTCATGAGTTACCTCAAGAAGTTTCCAAATTTTGTGAGACGTTTTACAGGTTGAAACTCTGTTGAACTCCGTTTTGTCAATTGTACAGAATAGTGCATTGATGGCACGTGCATCTAGACTAGCCTTAGCTTTTTCAGCTTCAGTATATTTGTCATTTGGCTTGTCTATAAGAATACCTTCAATCACTATGGGTGCAGGCTTCTTATAACCATCAATGACTATAGACCAAAGATCAAAGTCAAGAGACTTTAAGAAGAAAGTCATTCGTGTTTTCCAATAGGTATAATTTGTTCCATCAAATAGGGGAGGTCTATTTGTGGATTGCCCTTCACCGTTGAATATTGATTTTACGGCTGCTATATATACTCTCTGAGGTATGTTATATTAGAATATAACCTGCTCTGATACCAATTGTAGGACCGTTGAGCACCTCTAGAGGGGGGGTGAATAGAGTGTGTATGTGCAGCGGATAATAATCACCAATTAAAAACTTAAAGCTGTTATAGCTATGGCAGATAAAAGACGGTAAATAAAGTACAGTAAAGTAAGAGTCAAGAATTCAAACTCAGTGACACAGCGATGTATACTGGTATCCCTCCGAGAGGAATAATCCAGTCTCGAGTACTCTTGCTCGATGTTAATCCACTATGGCACAAGCTTTAACTGAGTGCTTGCAACTCTTACAACACCGTCTTGGGGACAAGTGCACGACCGACTTCACAACACCGTACTTAGTGACGAGCGCATGACCGACTCCACAATAAGAATGATTGCTGAACTTGGAATGACCTCTTTACAACTCTTGGATACCAAAAGACTCTAAATCAACATAGATATTACTGGCTTTTGGCTAAGAGGTGTATAGGTATGATTTGAAAATCTTAGAACGTTTGAAAACACTTGAGTAGTAGAGAAGAGAAGATTGAAGAGTGAATGAATTATTTGAAATGAAAAACTCTCTTCTATTTATAGGTTGTTTCTTAGACCGAACTCGGACAGAGTTCGGGCAGAGTTCGGATGCAAATATTTCGTATATAGACGTTGCTCGCAGATTTGGAGGCAACTGAAATTTGAAATATAAACTGACCGAACTCGGGCAGAGTTCGGGCCGAACTCGGTTTTGAGTTCTGTCAAATAGAATTTTCGAAATATTTGATAAAAGCTGTTTTCGCAAAATAAGTTGAAATATTTTGTAAAGATATAATGAAGATAGGTTAGCTTTTTAGAAACATGGACTGGGATAACCTAAGCCAGTATTACCTAGTTTGATTTTACAAAATCAACCCTAGACTCAATAAAAGATAAAATACAGAATAAAATAAAATGACTCAACCTAAATCCATTGTGATACAGCTTTGCTTGTTGATGCAGTACATCGTCCGTTGATATTGATTGCACACATATCCTGAAATAATTAGCAGCATTTTTGTATATTTTGTGTATTGACTTAAGTGTATGTTGATTATCAAAATCGGGTGTGACCATGGAATGGGCCAACATCCTCCGTGTCTCGTGTTGTGTCGCGTGTATAGGCCTATATGTGGGCTACATGTGGACACAAGCACGAGACGTGTCGTACCTCGTATCGCGTCTACGAGTGCGTGGACTCGATGCACGAGACAGTGTAGTCTGTGCGTATGTTGTGTGTTTTCAAGCACTTGGACACCTTGTGTCCTATTTTCTGGACACGAATGCATCCCTATGACATGTACACGTGTGCACTTCATGTTGGCACAATCAATTTGACAATTATTGGGTTTTTTCCTGTATCAATTAGGGGTTCGATCCAGATCACTGATACATAGTGTTCTGTTCGAAATCCTGAAGTTTGATTTCTGTTTAACTGAATTTTTGATGTTTTAATTACCATATTAATTCAATAAACATGTACTAGATTACTATAATGAATGGTTTATGATTTGTGTTAGGTTTTGGTTTTCGAATTTGATTTTTGGATGTTGAATTGATACATGTGTTAACTGTGATATTGCTCACTGAATTTCCTGAATTTGCACAGGGCTTAAAACCTGAGATTAAGCCACACATGTATTAGCTTACTGTAAGGATTAATTCACATTTTGGTTTGATGTTAACACAACATTAGGATTTCAAATTTGGGATTCAAATTAGGCTTTGTGACTGATAAATGCGAACTGTCATGCCATGTTTATCTGAGAACAGCCACATATACACGCACACATATTGCTTGATTCCCCTATTCACTGTTAACACATTGTAATTCCCTGAGGTTCACACATCGATTCATACCACCACCGGATTCGATTTACTAACTGCTATGCACTGTTTAATTTGAACTATCATTTTGGCCATACCTGAAAACTGATAACCCTGGGTTAACTCACTGATTTCACACATTGATTCAGTTCTATTTGACACATTATATTGCACTTTACATTGTTAGCTAATAGTTGAACTGTCACTCGTTTATCCTAATCACTGAAATCTGAGATTTGGATTAATTCATAATTGTTTGTTGAGTTTATGATTGTGTTGAGGGTTGTTTTCAAATTGGGTTTAGGACTGTAAACTGTCAATGCACCCTATTAGCTAGCTATGTACCATCCAATCTGAGATATTACACTCTCTCTATTATACGCAACTGTCATCGAATTTCTAAATTATTACACTGGTATCAGTTTTCCTGAGATTATATATTACACTGATTTGATTGTACACACACAAGTTAAAACTCACACTGATTTATGTTGTTCCTGAGTTGAGCTCAAACTCACTCTGATTTATGTTGACACAAATATTCACAACACACACACCCTATCTAGTAAGCTGTTCCCTATGTCAGTACACACACACATATATGCATGACCCCCTACCTTTCTATATGTATGCAACATATGTATAATGAATACATGAATGAATAAATGTAGGTAATGTATGTTATGAGTAGAATGGATGAATATATGCAAGAATGTGTGATGTAATGCAATGTGAAGACAGAGTATCTATCTATGTGTGTGTATATGAATGAATGAATGCAATGTGTAGGAATGTATACAAGTAAGTGCATATGCATCCTTGTATGAATGTAGATATGCATACATATGCCTTAGCCTCACTATGTATCTATGAACACATATATGAATGTATGTATGTATATATATATATATATATATATATATATATATATATATATATATATATATATATATATATATATATGGTATATGCAATGTGTGTTGCTAGTGACTTTGTATTTGTGCTTGGATGCTTGTCTAGGCTTGGTTAGCTCTAGTGAGACTGACTAGACTAGGATTGACCTAGTTGACTAGAGTGTTGACCATGGCTGACCTAAGTTTGACTTTGACCTAGTTTGACCTAGACAGTAGACCAGGATTGACCTAGAGTTGACTTTGACCTAGATTGGCCTATAAATCATGTAGATTGCATCATAAACTTCATTTACCTTGTTTTAAACATATTATAACTTGTACTGCTCTATTTAGGACATTATGACTCCGGTACAGACATCTGATATTACACTACTCTTTTCAGATTATCAGGCGAGTACATTCTCTGATAGTTGTTCCATTTACTTGTCGATTACTGTACTTCAGTTGTAGTTAGTTCTATTTGATTCTCTATTTCAAACATGATTTGATATTACTGGATCCATTTTATATGACACTCACTTATTCATGTCTTGTCTCTATTTCTGGAATCACCTACTGGAATCACCCTGGAATCACTTACTAGCATCATTCATGTTCTGGCTGGACTTGTACTTATTTCGTGCGGGGTTATGGATTCACTTATACTTGTTGGGCGGGGAAATATTGGAATAGACATGTGAACATACCTAAATACTGGAACCATTCCCTTGGAATTATACTAGAATGATAGCCATCCCATACTTGGCCGAGTGGGCGGTGTACCGTATTACCTACAGCTGTTCACATGTCGATTCCGATATTTTAAAACACACTGTTAGAGTATAGTCTGGACTCACCCTAGAATCTTTGATCACTGACTGGACTCACCTTATACCGGACTCATCTTGTACTGGAATCATCTGGTATTAGATTACATTGTCTGGACTCACACTTGACTCTTATTATACTGTCTGGACTTGTATCATGCTACTCTAGT
Source organism: Iris pallida (assembly GCA_029216955.1). NCBI lineage: Eukaryota > Viridiplantae > Streptophyta > Magnoliopsida > Asparagales > Iridaceae > Iris > Iris pallida. The sequence continues at coordinate 6,454,318 of JANAVB010029217.1, read as the reverse complement.
TAAGCTAGATTATATTTTACAGTCTTTATTGCCATGTTTTTCTTCTTGTTTAGTTACTTTACTTTCCTTGTACCTTAACTGCTCTCTACATCATTACTCGTATAAACTGCCATGATTCATCAATATAACTGTCTATAATTGTTTATAGTTCTCTGTCATTTATTTGGGATTTCTTGATGAGTTGTACTCGTTCCTGTCCTGACTGGACCTGTTAAAAATTTTATAGATGTTTGCCCCGAGGATACTTGCCCTACTTATTATGGACTAGGAGACGGCTTAGCTACCTTTGGCCCCGACACTCAGGAGTGATCGGGAGATTAGCTAGTGACTTGGTTTAGATTTCATGTTTTAGAAATTGATTTGTAATAAGTTGAGATATGTTGTTTTGAGATTGTTGGAGATTATATTATTTTAGTAGTTAGTTTTATTGTTATATTCAGTCTTAGTTATAATCTTCTGTGTTATCATATCGTGCTTAGACTGTGTTTGAGACTATATTATATCTATACTTGTCCTCCGTTCGGAGTTGAGTTTTGACAAGTACATTATAATTGTGTGAGTTGTTGGTTAGATAGTAACCTAGCACAGCGTTCTACCGCCGACACTGCGGCGTAGGCTGGGCATTGTTACGTACTCGTACCCTCACAGTGGGTGCGGGTCGTGACACATTTTTAGTGGTGGCCCATGCAGGTCAAGTGTCGCATTAGTGCGATATTGTGGTAGTATGACGACTTAGTTGTACTGCTGCGAGCCTACGATAGGATTGAGAGATAAACTTTAACAGAGAGGTACTCAATCACAGTTAGGAAAAATTCTGCTTTAATTTATGCCATCTACATATCTTACTGATTTGTCTTCTTTGAAATAAATTGTCCTCTGATTTTATCGATTCCTGCTCAGTATTGACTTCCTTTTCGATCTGTCTTCAGGATGCTGGAGACACGATCACATCGCTCTGGTACAGCAGCCACTGGAGAGGGGTCTGCCACCTCTCATCTAGTGCAGCAGCCTGCTGGGACTGTAGCACCTTCTGTTCCTGATCAAACAGGAACGACTGTAGCCTTTGGGGGTGTGTCTCCACCTGTTCAAAGAACGACCCCAGTTATTCCTTAGATATTTCACCAGCAGCAGCAGCAGCACCTGCAGCAACCTGTAGGAATGGTTGATGCTGCCCACCTGTTTTCCTTTGTAGAGAGGACTCTAGCATCTCACCAGCAGCAGCAGCAGCATCGATAGACTACCGATTTCCGTCAGGGGATTGACGAGGCACATCAGCTGGTTCGTACTACTGTAGAGATGGTGACTGCTCAGGGGGAACAGCAACAGCCTTACCAAAAGGAGAAGAATATCCAGGACTTTCAGAAGATGCATCCTAGAGAGTTCCTGGGCACTGAGGGCATTCATAATACGGACGATTGGATCGAGCATATCGAAGAGATATTCAGGCTGGCAAAGATACCAGCCCAACTTTAGATCGAGGTGGCGGGCAGTCAGATGCAGGACTTAGCCCGTGTTTGGTACTAGATAGATCACAGAATGGGAGTTGAGGGCCCGACTTGGGCGTAGTTCAAAGAGCTGTTCAAGGAACAGTTCTTCCCAGATGTGGCTCTAGGAGGCATAGAGGCACAGTTTGAGAGTCTGATTCAGGGGAACCAGACAGTTGCTGAGTACGCCGGAGAGTTTTGCAGGTTGGCCCGATTCATTGATGACTTGACTGAGAAGCTGAAGGCAAGAAAGTTCTGCCGGGGTTTGATTAGGGAGGTTCGGTCATTGACTAAGAGTGGCCGGAATGCTACCTACACGGAGATCTTTTCTGGGGCTATGGCAGCGGAGGATGACCTAGGATTAAAGCTGAAGTGAGGTCGGGACTTTCAGGGAGCCAGTAGCAGCGGAGGCCAGGCCAAGAGGCCTCACGTGCAGATTCAGCAGACACAGGCACCAATGAGAGTGCAGCAAGCACAATATCAGCCTAGAGGATAGGAACGTAGGGTACCGACTTGTGCCTACTGCAGGAAGACAGGGCATATTTGGGAGTCTTGTAGGAGGAGGATGAAGGTTTGTCTATTCTGTGGGTCTGGTGCTCACAAGATGATAGATTGTCCAGCTGTACCTCCTTTTGAGAGAGCTAGGCCACTTGTAGCTCAGCACCAGAGGGGTGGAGCTTTTGCGATGGTGATCGAGGAGACCGACACTGCAGGTGATGGGTTAGCAGGTTTGTCCTTCTCATTCTTCCTTCCCACTTTTCTGTGTGATTCTATTAGTACCTGCCAGGATATTGCTTGTGATTTTCTAGATAGTATAGCTACCCTGTTCGAGACAGTGGAATCATGACTAGTAGGATTGTGTTGCTTCGACCTTGATTGATTGGGGGTTTGACCTGGGAAGGGTGCGATCATCTTAATTTCGAGGACGAAATTTTTCTAAGGGGGGTAGACTTGTAACACCCAGTTTCTAAAATGAGGGTATTTTTGAAATTTTGTAATTATAATTGTTAATTAATGATATTATTTCATATTATGATTTTTGGTGATTTTTTAATCATTTTTAAACTATTTAAAAACTGTTTTAAGTCATGACTTATGATTTTGATGTGCTGCTAATGAAACCTGAGAGACCGTCTAACCTAGAACCTAACCATGCCATTAGGATAATTTATTATTATTTTTAGCCTAGGGGTAATTTGGTCATTTTGTCTTATTAGAATTATTGATTAAAATATTGGATTGGTGATTCCTAGTTTGGACTTTGACTCATTGAGCCTTGTAGCCTAGCCTAGTGGCTAACCCTAGCTATGGTGACCCTAGTCTAACTTAAGTTAACCCATTTTTAGTCATTAGGAACTAGTTTTGAAATACGAGAATTAGTTTAAGTGAAATGACTTATGGTTCAATGCAATGACTTGTAATTTTTATTAAATGACTTATGACTTAAACCCATGGCCCATAGCATGAAGCCCTAACCCTAACTTTCACATTATGACCAGCCACTTAGGGCTTCCCCCTTCCCTATAAGTATTCTCCCAATTAGTTCTTGCCTCTTTTGTATTGAAGGAGCACTTAGAGAAAGAAAGGTTTGTTCATTCTTCCCCATTCCATAGAATCTTTATTTTAAATCCTTTTCCACTCTAGTTTCTTGCATTAGAGCCTAATACTCTCCTATTTTCTAATTGTGGAGTTTAATCCCAGCTTTGGGACAGTTTGGAGCATTGGCTAGTAAGAAGGAACCCCCCATTTGGAGCTTTTTCTTGCTATTTGCACCTATAGGTAAAATACCTCTAATTGATCTAATATTCTATTTTCTTTGCATTTAGGGCTAGATCTAGGAGTCCCCTAGCTGACCCTAGAAATTAGATGAATTTTGTGTCTATTTGGTGTCCGTATCGGACATGTGTCATAGTGTATGTATAGGTGTTTGATATAATGCCTCTTAGGATTTTATTTTCGATTTTTGTAAAACTAATTACATGAATTTGTAGATCTAAATATGTATATTAATTTTTGTGAAGACTGATGTGATTTTCGTGTTGATTTTGTGTCGAAATGGGGTACGGACACGCTGCACGACACGCGTGTGCGCTGTCCGGCTACCCGTGTCCTATTTCTCACTGGACACAGCATTTCGACACATGAAACTTGGCGTGGAGGTTGGGGCAGTAACTGAGAAGACACTCCCCAAGCTTCATGACACCTCGTTTCGTGTTGGACATGAAAATGAGGCCGCACTGGTCATACACAGGGGCTGTAAGTGCACAAAAACGTGTTTGATACACGTATCGTATCGCACGTATGCGTGTCCACCATGTCTCGTGTTATGTCGCGTGTATAGGCCTATATGTGGGCAACACGTGGACACAAACACGAGACGTATCGTGCCTCGTGTCGCGTCCACGAGAGCGTAGACTCGCTGCACGAGACAGTGCAGTCTGTGCGTATGTTGTGTGTTTTCAAGCACTTGGACACTTCGTGTCCAATTTTCTGGACACGAATGCATCCTTATGACACGTACACGTGTGCACTTCATGTTGGCACAATCAATTTGACAATTATTGGGTTTTTTTTATGTCAATTAGGGGTTTAAGCCAGATCACTGATACATAGTGTTCTGATCGAAATCCTGAAGTTTGATTTCTGTTTAACTCAATTTTTGATGTTTTAATTACCATATTAATTCAATAAACATGTACTAGATTACTGTAATGTATGGTTTATGATTGGTGTTAGGTTTTGGTTTTCGAACTTGATTTTTGGATGTTGAATTGATACATGTGTTAACTGTGATATTGCTCACTGAATTTCCTGAATTTGTACAGGGCTTAAAACCTGAGATTAAGCCACACATGTATTAGCTTATTGTAAGGATTAATTTATATTTTGGTTTGATGTTAACACAACATTAGGATTTCGAATTTGGGATTCAAATTAGGCTTTAGGACTGATAAATGCGAACTGTCATGCCATGTTTTTCTGAGAATAGCCACATATACACACACATACACATTGTTTGATTCCCCTATTCACTGTTAACACATTGCAATTCCCTGAGGTTCATACATCGATTCATACCACCACTGGATTCGATTTATTAACTGCTATGCACTGTTTAATTTGAACTATCATTTTGGCGATACCTGAAAACTGGTAACCCTGGGTTAACTCACTGATTTCACACATTGATTCAGTTCTATTTGACACATTATATTGCACTTTACATTGTTAGCTAATAGTTGAACTGTCACTCATTTATCCTAATCACTGAAATCTGAGATTTGGATTAATTCCTAATTGTTTGTTGAGTTTATGATTGTGTTGAGGGCTATTTTCGAATTAGGTTTAGGACTGTAAACTGTCAATGCACCCTATTAGCTAGCTATGTACCATCCAATCTGAGATATTACACTCTCTCTATTATACGCAACTGTCATCGAATTCCTAAGTTATTATACTAGTATCAGTTTTTCTGAGATTACACATTACACTGATTTGATTGTACACACAAACAAGCTAAAATCTGGAAAAGAAAACCCTATTACTAACTGTCCTTTGAATGTTGTTCCTGAGTTAAGCTCAAACTCACACTGATTTATGTTGACGCAAATATTCACAACACACACACCCTATCTAGTAAGCTGTTCCCTATGTCAGTACACACACATATATGCATGACCCCCTATATTTCTATATGTATGCAACATATGCATAATGAATACATGAATGAATAAATGTAGGCAATGCATGTTATGAGTATAATGGATGAATATATGCAAGAATGTGTGATGTAATGCAATGTGAAGACAGAGTATCTATCTATGTGTGTGTATATGAATGAATGAATGCAATGTGTAGGAATGTATACAAGTAAGTGCCTATACATCCTTGTATGAATGTAGATATGCATGCATATGCCTTAGCCTCACTATGTATCTATGTACACATGTATGAATGTATGTATATATATATGGTATATGCAATGTGTGTTGCTAGTGACTTTGTGTTTGTGCTTGGATGCTTGTCTAGGCTTGGTTAGGTCTAGTGAGACTGACTAGACTAGGATTGACCTAGTTGACTAGAGTGTTGACCATGGTTGACCCAAGTTTGACTTTGACCTAGTTTGACCTACACAGTTGACCAAGTTTGACCTAGAGTTGACTTTGACCTAGATTGGCCTAGAAATCATGTAGATTGCATCATAAACTTTATTTACCTTGTTTTAAACATATTATAACCTGTACTGCTCTATTTAGGACATTGTGACTCCGGTGCAGACATCTGATATTATACTACTCTTTTCAGAGTATCAGACGAGTACATTCTCTGATAGTTCTTCCATTTACTTGTCGATTACTGTACTTCAGTTGTAGTTAGTTCTATTTGATTCTCTATTTCAAACATGATTTGATATTACTGGATCCATTTCATGCGACACTCACTTATTCATATCTGGCCTTTATTTCTGGAATCGCCTACTGGAATCACCCTGGAATCACTTACTAGCATCATTCGTGTTCTGGCTGGACTTGTACATATTTCGTGTCGGGTTATGGATTTACTTGTACTTGTTGGGCGGGGAAATATTGGAGTAGACATGTGAACATACCCAAATACTGGAACCACTACCTTGGAATTATACTGGAATGATAACCATCCCACACTTGGCCGAGTGTGCGATGTGCCGTATTATCTACAGCCGTTCACATGTCGATTCCGATATTTTAAAACATACTGTTAGAGTATAGTCTGGACTCACCCTAGAATCTTTGATCCCTGACCGGACTCACCTTATACCGGACTCATCTTCTGCTAGAATCACCTGGTATTAGATTACATTGTTTGGACTCACACTTGACACTTATTATACTGTCTGGACTTATATCATGCTACTCTAGTTCAGCTAGATTATATTTTACAGTCTTTATTGCCATGTTTCGCTTCTTGTTTAGTTACTTTACTTTCCTTGTACCTTAACTGCTCTCTACATCATTACTCATATAAACTGCCATGATTCATCAATATAACTGTCTATAACTGTTTATAGTTCTCTGTCATTTATTTGGGATTTCTTGATGAGTTGTACTCATTCCTGTCCTGACTGGACTTGTTGAAAATTTTACTGATGTTTGCCCCGAGGACACTTGCCCTACTTATTATGGACCAGGAGACGGCTTAGCTACCTTTGGCCCCGACACTCAGGAGTGATCGGGAGATTAGGTAGTAACTTGGTTTAGATTTCATGTTTTAGAACTTGAATTGTAATAACTTGAGATATGTTGTTTTGAGATTGTTGGAGATTATATTATTTTAGTAGTTAGTTTTATTGTTATATTCAGTCTTAGTTATAATCTTTTGTGTTATCATATCGTGCTTAGACTGTGATTGAGACTATATTATATCTATACTTGTCCTCCGTTCGGAGTTGAGTTTTGACAAGTACATTATAATTACGTGAGTTGTTGGTTAGATAGTAACCTAGGACAGCGTTCTACCGTCGACACTGCGGCGTAGGCTGGACGTTGTTATGTACTCGTACCCTCACAGTGGGTGCGGGTCATGACACCTGAGTAAGGGGGCCGCCACCCCCGAGAGGGGGATCAGAGGGCCACCTCTGCCAAGGGACTGGCTAGCGGCCGACGAGACTCCGGGGACGACGGAGGCGACGGGCGCTAGGAGAGAATGGGGACGATGAGGAAGGGTCGGGGAGGCCACAAGGAAGACGGAGGGGGAGGAGGATGAAGGGGGTGGGGGAGGGAGGCCATCTCGGGGCGGAGGGGCGGGTGGCGAGGGGGGAGGGATGGCCGAGGATGGCATAGAGGTCGGGAGAGGGGGAGCCCGGCCGCCCGCGGATAGGGGCCGCCATAAGGGGGTATTAGGAGGGAAGGAAGGGAGGGGGGTAAGGAGGGGGGAGGCCGGCCGTCGGCCTAGGCCGGGCCGGAGAAGGGGGCGGGAGGAGCACCTGGAGCAACGGAGGGGGGGAATGTGGAGAGAACATCTTATATATATATATATATATATATATATATATATATATATATATATATATATATATATATATATATATATTTTAACCCCTCGTTTTATTAAAAGAAGGCTGAAAAGTCGAAGCCTGAACATGAGTACAAGGCACAAAAGGGCCGTGCCTATAGAAGGATACTACCAAAAGTAAAGAGGTGGGGAGGGACAAGACATCCAGCAAGAGTCAGAGGTCGAGCTTCGACCAAAAAGCTCTAGGACTTTGGGTGCACCCGGTGCTCCGTTTACGGCATTAGCAGAAGACTTCCCGGATGATCTAGTCAGGTGTGTATTGGTGCCCTTCGTATCTCGTGTTATTACGATTCTTCCAAATCGCCCACGTGGCGGCCGCTGCGACGATCTGGTGGCCGTGGGAGGTAAAACCTCAGGAGACCGCGAGATCGTGGAAGCATCCCCCACTCGGCTCGATGCTGAAGAGCTGGTTAAGGGTCCTCCAGATGCTGCCTGACAAGCTTTCCTGGCAAAAGATGTGGTTTATAGTCTCTATCTGACGCTCTGAACAGCACGTGCAGGCTGAAGCTAAGTTGATCCCAATGGTGTTGAGGATATCGTCAGTGGGCAATTTATGTCTGATGACTCTCCACATCAGGAACGACCACTTCTTTGGGATACAAGATTGCCAATAGAGCGTTGTGGACTGGTGCGGATGCCCGGTTACCTGAACAGCGAGTCTCGCCGATCGTACCAAAAATTCCTCCGAGGCTTCGAGAGACCACCTCAACGCGTCGGCCTCGCGAGCGATACTTAATTCGCGCTGACGGATGATATCAGCCGTTACGGAACCGGCCCAATCCCTAATTTTATCCCAGTTCCACTCGTCTGTGGAGGAGTTCCACAGGTCTTTAATCTTACCATCTCTCGGGGTCTCTATGAGATTCGGGATCATGTTATCCCCAACCCATCGCTCCAGGAATGGATCTGAATCGCCCGCCCCTAATTGGAGTCTCATTGCGGGCTCCGCCAGGTCACGCCTGATAAGGATACGTCGCCATACTGTAGAGGATCTGCTGTTGGATATGGCTATTGATGGGTGGGTGTGCTTGAAGTACCTGTCCTTCAAAAACCTGGTCCATAAGTTGTTGCTCGTACGGAGTTTCCATCACAATTTCATCGAGAAAGCTTTAACGATGTGAGTGAGTTTGGTGAATCCCAACCCCCTGCAATAGTAGGAAGAGCCATAGATTTCCAGCTAGCCCAGTGATGCTTGTCTTAGCCGTTGTTATGCCCCCAAAAGAAGTTACAGAAGATCTGTTCGATAGAGGAGAGGACCTTTTTGGGCGGAGAGCATGCGGCCAGTGTGTGGATAGGGATGAAGGTGAGCACATGGTTGATGAGGATCATCTTGCCACCTGGGGACAGGGTGGCATTGTGCCACCCTTCAAGTTTCTTCCTGATTCTGGTGATCGAGTTCTCAAAAGTACCGAAGTTGGACTTCCCATACACAAGAGGACAATCGAGATAGTTGAACGGAGGATGGTTAACTGCAAAGGATGTTAAGTTGGTGAGGTTGCTAGCGTGGTCTCTCTTGATGTTGTGGTGGGCATAGATGACGCTCTTGGAGGGATTGATCTTTTGGCCAGGGCATCTAGAGTACCTCTGCAGGGTGCTGTGGACTACTTCTACCGTTCCTTCGTCACCCGAAGAGAAGATGAGGAGATCGTCGGTGAAAGCCAGATGGGTGATAACAGGGCATCCGCTGGATGTGTGATAGTGCTGGAAGTGCGGTGTGTTGGCCATGTTGTTAAGGTTCCTACTCAGGGCATCAGCTGCTATGATGAAGATGGTGGAGGATAGGGGGTCGCCTTGTCTAACCCCGCGCTCGGATTTAAAAAACCCCTCGGATTGGCCGTTGATGATCGTAGAGAACCATGAGTTGCTAATGGATTTCCATACGATGTTGGTCCAGGTTTTCGAGAATCCGAAAGCCCTAAATACCCAGATCATGAACTGTCAATCCAGTCTGTCGTAAGCTTTTTTCATGTCAATCTTGACGACGATGTTGCCTCCTCTGACCGGGAATTTTATACAAGTGATTAACTCTTGGGCCAGCATAATATTGTCTTGGATGTTTCTCCCACGAACAAACCCGATTTGCTCCTCTGAAATGATCTTGGGGAGAATACTAGCCATCCTGGATGCGATGATCTTGGAGATGATTTTGTTGGTGAAGGTGCAGAGACTGATGGGGGCAGAAATCATGAAATGATTCCGGGTTGTCTTTTTTTGGGATAAGGATCAGCTTAGCACCAGAGATGGCTCTGGGGTAAGTGGCCCCTTCGAAGAAGGCGGTAGCCGCTTCAGTGATGTCATGCTTAATGATATCCCAGCATGTACGGAAGAATACCCCCGAAAAGCCGTCCGGGCCCGGCGTACTATGCTCATTGAGCGCCCACACAGCATCTTTAACTTCCTGGGCGATGAGGGGGCCTTCTAACTGGGCATTGTCGGTAGCATTAATGAGAAGGGGATTTGGTCCAAGAAGGAGTCGTATTTGTGAACTGTTTCCTTGGAGAACAGTTTGGAATAGAAATCCGTGGCCACAGCTTGAATGCTCTTTTGGTCAGTCATGATGGTCCCATTGTCGTCGGCGATGTGATGAATCGATAGCTTCTGTCTGCGGCTGTTGATGCAGGCATGAAAATATTTCGAGTTTTTATCCCCTTCGCTGTTCCATCTCAACCTCGCTTTCTGCTTCCAGAAATCGGTCTCAACTTTGAGCCTGAATTTGAGCATAGCCTTAGTGAGGTTCAGAGCTTTCCTGGCCGCTGTGGAACGGTCCAATGCGAGCTTGGCTTCGGTGCGGGTGACGTCGTCCTCAGCGACCCGAACAGCTTCAAAAATATCCCCATATGCTTGTTTGTTCCAATAGGATAAAGCTTTCCTTGTAGCCTTGAGCCTGTTGCTCACCCAGGAGAGGGGGATGGGAGAGTCCTCGCTATTCTACGCTTCCGCTACGATGCCAAAAAATTGAGGGTGCTCAGTCCAGAAGTCGAGGAATTGGAAGTTTTTTTTGAGAGGGTTAGTAATGTTTTTTAATTTCAACCAGCAGAGGGGCGTGGTCAAATTCAGAGGAGTTGAGGTGGAATAGGTTGGTATTGAGCCCCATTCCGTGCCAGAATGCGTTCATGAAGGCTCTGTCCAGCCGGAAATATTGGCGTCGGTCGCCTTCCTGCATGTTACACCAGGTGAAGGCGTTGCCGGTGAACTACAGGGATGCTAGATGGGTATTGAATATGAAGTTGTTGAAAACTTGCATGGCCGACAGGGAAAGAGGGCGGCCGTCGATTTTCTCTTCTCTGCAGGTAATCGCATTGAAGTCCCCAATGCAGAGCTACGGAGAGTTGCTGTGGTGGAGGTGGATGTCAAGAAGATCGTTCCAAAGGTGTTTCCGCTCTGACATATCACAACTACCGTTAACTGCTGAGAGAATTATACGGTCGGGGATCATGGGATGTTCAAACCAGCAAGACAGGACCTGCCTAGCGTCCTGGATGACTCCGATGTTGACGTCTTTTGTGCCGAGAATCCAAATATCGTGTCTGTCAGCTATGGCCGTGGGGAGGCCCAGCTGCAGCTGGATGGATTTGATTCTTTTAGGGAGAATTTTGGGTTCTAGAATAATGAGGATGTCGATCTTGTGGATTTTCCGAAGGCTGGTTATTCTCCTAAGTGTAGGTTTGTTCGCCAGTCCGCGAATATTCCAGGATAGGATGTTAAGTATTAAGGATTTTGTGGGGTTTTTTTATTCCGCTTGGCGGCGGATCTGGTTAGGATAGTTGTTGTTTTAGCGGGTCCTTGTTTGACATTGGCTCCGGACGTTGATGCTCTTGCCATTGTCGGGGTGGAAGGATCGCTAATAGCTTACTCGTGTGGCTCTGGGGGAAGGCCAACTGATTCCCCGGCGGAGTCCAGGATAGGATTCTCGGAAGGAATGACTGTTGAGTCGTTGGCACTTTCTATCCGCAGGATAGTTTGCTATAGTGGGTAACCAGCGGCTAGGACTTGTAGTCCTCTCTGAGCTTGGTCTGGCCCTAGAATGGCTAGGGTTTGTTCAACTGAGTCTTCTTTAGAGAGATATTGGTCAGCGTCTGAGGTGACGTTGGTCGCCTCAACGTTCTCCGGTGTCTTTATAAGAGCGCGATCTTCATGGAGGGGTTCTGTCTCCGATGGAGAGTCCTCGTCCTCCGAGTTGAGAGCTTTGAATTGGTTGGAGAGAGTGAGAGCTTGGGTGTTGAAGGGGATCAAGGCTTTGCTGGGGGCTCGCTCTGATCCGACTCACTGGATTCGAATCTTGTGTGTGAGTTCGGGAGTGGTAGAAGGGGTGGCTTGGGGGTCCTTCCCTCTGTAGGAGCGTTGTTGTTCCTGGTAGATTTCTTTTTTAGTTCTGGATGAAGGCGGTAGCAGTACTTTGGAAAATGACCTCTTAAATGGCAGTGGTTGCAGAACAAGATGTGGTTGTCATAGAGGATTTGTTGGGTGTGGGTCCAATTGCCCAGCTCGATAGTAATAGCACTGTGCGGTTCGAAAGTGAGGTCTAGCTCCACATAGATTTTGGCATAGTGAGCCTTCGTGAGGTTGCTAGTCTCAGGGGCAGTGGCCACATAAGTACCGATGGAGTTAGCAATCCGCCTAAGAGCCGCTGGGACAAAGCAGATGAGGGATAGGTTGGGCAGGGTAACCCAGGCAGCAACCTGCGCTGAGTCTTCTTTGGTACTAAAATCTGCTGACCACTTGATGATATTCATCTGGTGTGAGTCAATTTTATAAGTGCCTTTGGACCATACGGTCCTGTGGTCCAACTCGGATGAAAAGTTTAGGAGAATATGTCTAGGATCGAGTGGTGCCACACAGTAATCCGCAGTGAGTCTCTAACTGGCAATCATCTTCTGCACCCTGGAAAGTTTGGGGCATCCCGTCGAAAATTTGAAGATAAAAGTATGGGAAAGGAGGTTGATAGAGAAGACACTTCCGCTTCAGAGAATGGAACCAAGGGAACTGGGGATTCTTGGGAGTACTTAATGTCCGGGAGGTTGACATCTGGGAGAAGGAGACCTTTAGCCGAAGATAGGTCCGGGCGAAGCGCAGCGGCATAAGATGGTTAGGCTGCTCCCGAAGAAAGAGGGGTTAGGATCTCACCGTCTGAGGGTGGGAGAGCGGACGGTGGTGTATTCGGCCCTGAGCGAGAAAGGGGGCCGAGGGGTCATCCAGAGGGTGGCTCCCAAAGGAGGGAAAGGGGGGAAAGATGCCGAGCTGGTGGAGACGGAAGGGACGGTGGCTGCAATGGTTCGATGGGAGGTGTCTCAAGCGCTCCAAAAGACGGGACCGCCGCGGATGGGCCCGCGCTCCCAACTGCGCCTGAGAACGGGCTGGGAACCGATGGGAGAGAGGATTCGGTGGGGGTGGTGGGGGTGGTGGAGGAGACATTGAGGCTAAGATTGCTTGAGCGGGTGTTCCGGGGGACTGGCAGGGGGCCGGAGGGGGGGTTAGGCCTGCGGGAACAGCGGTGGTCGGTGAGGGGAGGTACTCCGGCAGGCCGAGGGCGGCAGGGGACCGGGGAAGAGAGGAGTAGGAAGCTGCCGAGGGGTGGGACCCGCCAGATGGGGAATCGGTACCTAAATGTGCGGCAAAGGTCTCTCCATGAGCTACAACGTAAGGGGGAGTGGAGGCCCCTCCCGAGAGATACGCTGGATGAGAGTGGGCGTAAATATGGGCTGCATAAAGGTCCCCTTCCTAGAGAAACGTACCTGGAGCATAAAGGGGGGATGCAGATGGGTCACGTGCGTAAAAGTAAGGGGATGGGTGGGCCCCATCCTGATAGTCTGCGTAGAGGGAGGGACGCATAACCTGGAAAGAATAAGGGGGGCCCACCACGAGGTAGGGAAAGCCTAAGCTTTTCGCGTGGGGCCAGAGGGACGGTTCCCAAGGACCTGTACCGTAGGTGGGCGACCGTCCCACAGAAAGGACAGATCCGTTCAAATTTTGAACAGGAGCAGGAAAAGAGAAGGCGGTAGGGGAAACCGGACCGGGGGAATGGAACTGGGCTGACACGGGAGCGGCCAAACCGATCCAGGCGGCTCCGGGGGACACTCTAGCGGGGGAAGGGGTGGAGAGGGAGAAGGAGAAAGAGTGCGAAGGGGGGTGGCCGGGCGCCGAGTGGGAGGAGGAGGGTGCTGTGTGGAATGCTAAGCTCGGTTGGGGGTTCTGGAGGTGGAAGAGAAGAGGAGACGAGGTGGGAGCCGGAGTGGCGGGAACCGGGGGAAGCGAGGAGAGGCTGGGATGGGGGAGAGCCTGTTGAGATTGGGGGAAGGGGCAGAATGATGGAGGAGATAAGGGGGAAGGAGATGGCTGACTAAATCCACATAGTCAGCCGGCCACGGGCGGGCCATCGTCGGACGCCGGGACACCGGAAAGGGGCGCACAAGGGAAGCCCTAGGGGCTTCCCTGGGGAAAAGGGAAGGAAAACTCGGAGAGGGAATCCATTATATATATATATATATATATAATATATATAATATATATATACATATATGCCTCCCTCCCTCACTCTCACATTCACTCACTCTCCTTCTCTCACACTCACACATGTTTGCCATTGATCGTCGTAGAACAGAACAATTTTATGGGAGGACTGAACTTGACTCACAATTACAAACTCGTTTGTACAAAAGAGAGCCTAGGAACAAAACCTAGGAAAAGCAATCTAAGTACAATTGTTTAGTTTTGATTCTGGGGGGTGACGGTAGAGGCTCAGAAAAGTGCTATCAACTCTGCCTTACTCCTTGGACGATCGAACGCAACCTCGGCTCAGGTGAAGAAATGCTCTCTGAAGACACGAAAGAAAGAGTCTGCTTCTCAGCTTTATGTGCTCTCATATGCCTCTGTCTATATGTCTCTATCTCTCGCAAAGGAATAGCACCTTGTTATTTATAGGAATTAATAAGGAATGGGATGTACAGCCACGTAGAAAATTTTGGGCCATACTGTTGTAACTATGCCTCGAGACTCGGTTTGTAGTGGACAGCTAGGGGTTTGTTGAGATTGATCATGATCTGTTTGTTGCAGTAAATCGAAACTATTAAGACTTGGTCAATCTCTGCCACGTGTCTCAACTATTATTCTGTGGCGAGCCACATGAAGGATGTATCCTGGCTGAGTCGCATGAGGGACTGTCTCATAACCGAGCCGCATGAAGAGTGTCTCATGACCGAGCCGCAAGAAGGATGTCTCATAACTGAACCGCATGAAGAGTGTCTCATGACCGAACCGCATGAAGGGCATCTCATAACCGAGTCGCATGAAGAGTGTCTCATGACCGAGCCACATGAAGGACATCTTATAATCGAGTCGTATGAAGAATGCCTCATGACTGAACCGCATGAAGGACATCTTATAACCGAGCCGCATGAAGAATGTATCCTGGCTGCACCGTAAGAGGGACTGTCTCATAACCGAGCCACATGAAGAATGTCTCATGACCGAGCCACATGAGAGATGCTTCATAATCGAGCCGCAGGAGAGGTGTCTCATGACTGAGCCGCATAAGGAGTATCTCATAGGCGATCCGCAAGAAGTGTTTTACGGCTGAGCCACATGAAGAGCCTCCTTTGGTTCGTGAACTGTGCCAGATGTCATTATGATTTTCTAATCTTTTCAGGACCACGTCACGCCTTATCTTTGTGTCAGAGTTGTCATCTTTGTCAGAGCTATCACCTTTGTGTCAGAATAATTATGGCCAGCTACATAAGGAGACATTTATTGCTTAGGCTGATTTCGAACCGCATAAGGCTCTCCGTTGCTTTTGGACCGCATGAAGCTTTCTGGGTTTTGAGCCGTATGAGTCTCCATGTTGATTTCGAGCCGCATAAGGCTCTCCGTTGCTTTTGGGCCGCATGAAGCTTTATGGGCTTTTTTTTGAGCCGCATGAGGCTCCATATTGTTTTCGAGCCGCATAAAAAATCCCCTTCTTTTTCATGCTTCTACAAGACCCCCTTCAAAGTTTTCAAATTTGTAAATTTGAAATACTTTGAATAAGAAGAATGGGTATGTCCGCATAAGCTCTTCATGTCGAATAGGCTTCTCTGACCGCATACTTGTTTCGTACCACGTGGGCATCCCATCACTTCGGCATTAAATATTTGCTTTGATAGTTTGGAACCTTTTTTTCTGATAGAATCCCAAGAGCCAACTTTATCCTTCGGCCACCACGAAATCCGAAGCGGCGTCTATCGCTCTACACGCCTTTGCCAGCCTATAAATATGAGAAGTTTGAGGAGAGAGATTCTTTCTTTCTTCAAACTTTATATTGCCCTAGTCGCCGTTTCTTCTCTTCTCTCGTTCAACCATGGCTCCCAAAGCTTCTTCCGGCGCTGCAGCGAAGGACAAAAGGGCTTGCTTCCTCGGCGAATAGGGCAAGCTCTATCCACCCTGACGTTCATCCTCCTATTAGTGGTAAGTGCGATGGAAAGAAACTACAATAATCTAAACCCTAAATACAATAGCTATATCACATGTTTTATGTGCGAGCCCTTCTCTGTTATGCTTTGGCATAGTTGATGCTCTTTTTATCTTCACTGAACTGCTCAAGTTCTGTGTGATGAATCTGCATGAGCTATGCCATATGGGCCGCATGAAAGCTTCATGACTGAGCCGCATGGAGTATGTTTCATGTCTGAGCCGCATGAGAGATGTCTCATGACGGAACCGCATGAGCGATGTCTCATGACCGAGCTGCATGAGAGATGCTTCATGACTGGGCCGCATGACAGATATCTTATGACCGAGCCGCATGAGAGATCCTTCATGACCGGGCCGCATGAGAGATGCTTCATGACTGGGACGCATGAGAGATGCTTCATGACTGAGCCGCATGAGAGATGTCTCATGACCGCATAAGCACTTTATGGGCTGGGCCGCATGAAAGCCCACCTAACAGAGCCGTATAAGCTCGAAAAGCATTAAGTAGTTTTCTCTGACTATCTTCTGACTTCTTTCTTCTTTTCTTTTCAGTGAAGCTGCCGATCAATCCCTCGGGGGAGCTCTTGGTAGGTCAGGCTCAATTTGTCTTGGGTGTGAGGTTCGACCAGGTGGTCGAATATGTGTCAGTCCAATTTACTAAAAATTAATCTGAGGACAAGCTGAGGATCATCAGAAACCAATCCTTCTTCTACCTCTTGGGCATGATGAACTTGGGGAAATTAGAGGGCACGCATCTGAAACCCGCATTCTTCTTTGGGGATGCATTAACTGTCTCAAACTCCAGCGTTCTAGATTTATCTGAAAGTTGGAGTTTTTCTTCCAACGGGATGGCAATTTATATTCCTTAGATGGAACGTCATTTCCCGCTGTCCTGGTTTAATATGCTGCCAATTGACAGAAAAATGGTGGACTCCCTAACTCCAAGCCAGCAGGGGATCTTCGTGGGTGATATTCATTATAACAAAACATCGAGGTCGGCAGTCACGGGCAAGATACCGG
This sequence comes from Iris pallida, assembly GCA_029216955.1. Classification (NCBI taxonomy): domain Eukaryota; kingdom Viridiplantae; phylum Streptophyta; class Magnoliopsida; order Asparagales; family Iridaceae; genus Iris; species Iris pallida. The sequence continues at coordinate 6,437,321 of JANAVB010029217.1, read as the reverse complement.
TCAGCCGCTCTGTGATCGGGTTGGCCCCGGGCAGTTTCATAAACGTACAGGGTCCCAACTTTAGGTTATCCCAAGCTGTTACTTTTATGAACCAGATTGCTCAAAAGGGGTCCTACCCTACTGGTCGGCTGTCACTGTTGAACTGGATAATCCCCACCCCTTCATGGATCAATTTGACATTGTGGATCTTGCGGACATATCGGGAATTCCTGTACGAGATTGGTCTTTATCATGCCATACGTGGCACTTGTTATGGTCTGCCCATAAACAAGAAGCTGTTCATGGCTCTTATCGAGATGTACAACCATCGCACGGGGACCTTTTTCACACCTGGAGGGGAAATGGGACTCGCTCTCCATGAGAAGCATGAAGTCTCCATGCTACCCTGGGGAGATGAAGTTTTTGAGGCGTATACCCCTACAAATGAAGAATTTGAAGAATTGGAGCGGCAATTTTCGAGATTTGTGGCTATTTTTTGGGAATTGCTATGTCACCATAGCACGTGCAAACAAATGTCGAAGAAGAAGAATGATAGCTCAGAAGGGAACCTTCCTCACACCAAGCCCAGGCTCAGCTACCTGTTTGAACTAGGTGCCTCGGGCCAGGTTTCTCCTCGGAGTCCTCGAACCCGGAAGGAGGTGTACAATCAGGTGTTGAGTGCCAAGAGGGTTAAAACTACGGGTGATAGATTCAGGAGCCAATCTGACACCTTTAGTTACTTTTATCAAGATACCTAGAGGATGTCTGATAAGGCCTTCCTGGCGGGATTTCTGATGTTGTGGCTGCAAAATTGTGTAGTTTCAGGGGGCTGGTGCTATTGAGAGAATCAGCCGTAACCTGAGACTTTCCGATGTGAAGCTAGTCTTTGGAGACAAGCAAGCTCTACTCCCCGCCATGGTATGCAGCATTTATCGTGGCCTCCGTACTTTCTCGTCCAAAGTCATTGCTCGCAATACGGTAAAGGATTTTGAACGAGTCGAGCTGCCCTATCATTATCTGATGGGGTGGCTGTTAATGTATTGCCCGTCTTTGATGAGGCCGAGCCCATAGGGCGACGTGACCGCTGATGATGCCTTCATCTACCAGTACCGTCGTATGCCCTGGGAGTACACTACCAAGCCAGCCTGTCGGGTAGCACTGGCGCGAGTGGACAGATACTCTTTCTTCGTGTCTGTTCTTCCTTTTACCGACGACGAAGTAAGAGGCATACATCTTGATGGTACTGCGCCTCCCCATTTCTTATCCGAAAAGATGCTCCGCTGGTTGCAGAACATCCGCCCTGCACATCTGGTGTATCGTAATCGTAACTCCGTCTTTTTGGAGCCTTACTTACCAGTCGATTCTCTCAGAAATTTGGGTAAAGTCAAATGTTCTTGGACAACCCTAGCTCCTGTCTAGGTTTCGAGGGTAGCGTTCTAGACGGCATCCGGGCTTGGCATTATTATAGCACGGTTCATACCCGTGCCAGCTTCTCCGTACCCGATGCTAGAGAGTCGGAGCATATTTTGTACATGGCGGCCCTGTACCATGCCATGGTAAATAAGCCCCCTAGTGATTTTGACCCCAGTACCAGCTTCATTACTGGTACTAGTTTGGAGGAGTAGACCATGAAGGGGAAGACAGTTGAAGTGTCTGACTCGGAGTCTATCAATGTGGACGAGGAGTACGACCCTGATAACCTGCTTCTTCCCGCAGACGATTCGGTGGCAGATCTGCTCCCTACTGTGCCTAGTCCTTCGCGTAAACGAGGTAGGCCTGAGTCCTCTGTCGTTGGCAGAACTCGCTCCTATAAACGGGCTGCAGTCAAGCCTCGCGGGCCGAGCACTAGGGAGAAAAATGATAACGTCGAAGCCATTTCATAGGTGAATCGAGTTACGACTACCCTTTTTAGTTCTTCTTTTCTGAAATATAATCTGATCATTTTTTTTCTTTGTAGGCGTCAGGAGAAGTAAACTCCCCGGGGCCGGCTATCGCCTCTGAGGTTGACCCTGTTATAGCCACCTTAATTGGTGCTATGAGTGCCGAGTTTCCTTCCACCACGGTCGCCCTGGCGACGGCTGAGATTCCTCCTACTACTGACGTCTCAACCCGGGACGATGTGGGCTTTACTGAACTAGTCTCCGAGGTTGCTGAACCTCAGCCGGTTGATACCAACCCAGTTGTATCCATTTTCGGAGCGGCTGAGGCAGAGGAAGCAACTGCAAGTGGCTCAGGTGCCGCCGTTGAAGAGGATATGGTGGCCATGAGTGAGTCTCAGCCTCAGCGGCCCTCCATTGGTAAGCTATGTCATGTCTTGACTAGTGAGGAGATTTATTTGCTCTATATCCATATCTTTCGGGTTAAGTTGATCGATGGTTGTTCTGGACATACAGGTCCTGCTCCTTCACTGTCGACAACGGACATCTTCGCGGGAGAAGTTAACAGGGTGGATCCAGTGGAAGGAAGTACACCTCTTCCTCCTCCAGCTCAGATCGGGGAACCTCTTGCCGGGTCAAGTTCAGGAGGACAAGTAGTAGGACTGCCGGGGTAGGGAGAAATGGTCCCTGCACCCTCCTCGGTTAATGTGGCTTTATCACCGAACGTCGATCTTTCTGTACTGCCAAGTCTTCGAATCCTTTGGGCTACGAAAGAGGAGATGACTACTGTTCAGGCGCCTTATCGCTCGGAACTTGCATCCCTAGTGATAGGGGCATCAAGTTCTAGTATATCTTCTTCGCAACCATCTTCAACTCTCTCGGCTACTCTTCCTTTAACACCGTCCTCTTCGGAAGTTCTGGACGAATCGTCGAAGGACGTAATTGATAGTTTTTACTGCCATTTGAAATGAGGGGTCGAAGCTGCCCTGAAAAGAGGGACATCTTTTGTACTGGCTCGTCAATGTGCCCGCGGTCAAATTGAACTTCTCAGAACACTCCCAGGCGTGGCAGGGATGGTCGACCTCTTGGAGCCCAAATTGGTAGAAGCTGATAAGCTTATGGCTCAGCTTTAAGGGCTGCGGCAACTTGATATGTCTTTGGCCATAGATCATGAGCGTGCCTTCCTTACAACAGCCATGGAGAAGGTAAAGATAGTACCGAATACGTCCAAGCCTGCTCTAGTGAAGGACCTTCAAGATCTGTCTCTGAAGTATGAATAACTAAGCCGTAGAGGAGATGACTGTTTAGCTCAGGAAGAAGCTGTATCTCGTATGATAGCTGATATCAATGAACAGATCCTCCAACTTCAGATAAAGTTGGCTTCTTTAGAATCTGAGCTCCAGGCCTCTCTTAGAGATAAAGAGTCAATTTACAGGGAGACCGACCAGGTCACCCGAACCTCTGCTGCCCTGGAGTATGCGCTGAAGAAATTTGAAGACCGTTGGCAGGCTCATGCGCATCTAGAGGATGCAGAAAAGTTGACTCAAGAGGCCGAGTGCCAGGCCACACTGAGGATTAAGCGGTCGAGAACCAAGCCTAAGTACTGGCTCAGAGAACTGTGTATCGTCGAACCATAATCAGATTTTTCTCTCTATTATTATTATGTCTCTCCTTTAAAACAGGGGCGTGGTCCCAGGAAAATGTAGCAATTTTGACTTTAAATGAATGAGTATGTTTACCTCAACCTTTATTTATAGTATCTGTTGTGTTTGTACAGTATTCTTGGGTGTTATGATACTTGCCCCACTGGGGGACTTTCTGTTGACCTATTACCCTTGGCATACCTTGGTTTTAGGTATGGATAATAAGTTCGATAGAGAGACCCATCATATTTACTTGAACGTGGTAAACATGAGGTTTGATGATAGAACCTTCCTACTCAGAGGTACTGAGGACATGGTAGGGGTGGGCTCAATATAGATACATAGAACAACTCCGTGGTAAGGTGGACATGGAAGTTCCTAGTATTGGGCGAAAGAATGTTATGGAACAACTGGGCTCCAGAGGCATGTGATGGTGAGAAAAGAGGTACATGTACTAAAGGACCTAGTACAGCATTTGTGGTCAGCTGCAAACATTTATGGTCAACTATGGACATTTGTGGGGCTATTACCCTTGGCGTACCCTGGTTTTGGGTACGGATAATAAGTCGAGAGAAAACCAACATACATACTCAGAGGTAATGAGGACGTAGTAAATATGGAGATTTTACAACGGAGTCTTCCTACTCAGAGGTGATGAGGACGTGGCAGGAGTGGACTCAACGAAGGATACATAAAACAACTCAGAGGTAATATGGACATAGAAGTTCTAGGTAAGGGGTGATTTGTTTGTGATGGAAGAGAAACAACTCAGAGGTGGCATCGACATGGTTGTTTCGGGAATTTTGTGGACCTGTTACCCTTTTTTATGCACTGAAAGCGCGGGTAACGGATTCTGAGGAAAATACTTTTTAGGGAGGAAGTTCAGAGGTATGATCATACATGACTTGCTACCCGGAAGATGCGATATGAATTTATTTGGGGTAACCAGAGTGTAGGTTCAGCGGTACTTAATGGTACATAACCCAACAATTTGGTTGATTCAGTGGGTGTCGTTTAGACAAAATATTTCTTCAGGAACTTGCTGTTAATGGGCATCATGAGCAAGTCTCTATTTGCTTTGTGAGACGGTATACACTATTGGAGAATACAGCCTCAATGATAAATAGACCTTCCCACTTGGGCTGGAACTTGTCGACGATTTTATGAGTCATAACCATCGGCCTACGAACTGCCAAAACGAGATCGCCTTCTTGGAATGTTCTCAGCTTGACCTTTTTGTTGAAGGCTCCAGAGATGCGTGCTTGATAAAGCTCGATTCGTTGTTGGGCTCGAGATCGACTTCTTCTGGCCTGAAGGACTGTTGATTATTCTTTCGGCCGAAGATGATTGGATGATCCTCTCCCGCGACTATGAAGCAAGCGCCTTCCACGGGAGTAAGTTGGTTTATGGTATTGACATTTATCACTTGTGTGTGTAAGTTGATGCCCATACCGTATTCTATAGCATATATTATACGGAGATCGTTAAGCTCGAGGTAGTTCAAAGATAACCCTTTATTGATAAAATAAGGTATCTTCTCTGGCGGTATTACATCATCGGCAGAGGGAACATCAGTGTGCGCAGCAACATATTTGGCTAGCTCCAACTCCTCTTCAGCTACCCTCTGTATTATTGAAGATTGGAAGGATGACCTGGGCAGCTTGATCATCATGGATTCCACAGGTGGTGCTGGACGTGGGGTCGTTGGCTCACTAGCGGTCCTTGGCTCAGTGCTGAGCTGTCGATTTGTCCTGGGGAGATGAATGACCATAGGCTTAACAGAAAGATTTATCTCTTCTGATTGTTGTTGGCCGACTCTTGGCAGTCTAATTATCATTGGCTCCACAGTGGGTCTCGACCCCTGGCTAGACCTTGGGAGTCAGATAACCATTTGCTCCTTTTGTGCAGTGAGCACCGGTAGAGTGGTTACTTCTTTACGTAGGGTGGCTACAAGTGGTGCAGTTCTTCCTGGTTTGCAGGCCTGGAGATAGACCTTCAGAGGTTCTTCTGATCCCATTGTAGCCTTTATTGATCTTGAGCATCCTCTTCGACCAGGTGCTTTTTTGATTTCTCGTACAAGCAGGCATCTGAATAGTAGGATTCAACCCCTTTGAAGGGATCGACGTCGACGAATTCTATTCTTACAAAGCCGTGTTTGTCAACGTATTTGAAGCACTGGTGCAATGTGGAGGGCACGATCATATAATCGTGTATCCAAGGACGCCATAGGAGAATATTGTAGGATATATCTGCATCTATGACGTAGCAAGTCACTTCCGACTGGAGGTCACCAATTTGGCATTTCAGGCGAATCTTTCTAATAGAATAGCTTCTTCCTGAATTGAAACTGCTGATAGGAGTGTTGGTGGGTGTCAGCTGATGCATAGGGATGCCCAGAAGGCGAAGCAAGCTCTTCGGAATGATGCTTATTGAAGGATCGAGATTAATGTGCATCCGAACTACTTTGATGTCGCCGATGTATCCAGTGTGATACAGAGGGCGATCGTGCAGGTTGGTCTTGATGAGCATATCTTGCGGAGTGAACACGATGTTGGGCATTGCACCTGTACAAGTACTGTCCTGGGAATCCGCTGGAGAGCTCTCCCCTGGGAGTTTGACTTAAGCCAAATAAGCGTCAGCATTCTGGAGGGCTTCGCTCAGTGCGACGCGAATATTCTTGGAGAGCCTCAAGAGCTCATATAATGATAATTTTGCTGGTGTGGTGGCCAATTGTGCCAGGATGTCAAAATTGTAAGGCCTCTCCAGCCTCTGAGGTGCGTCTTTACGGAGCGGCTTGTCGAAGAGTCTCCTTTGTCCTAGGCTTGTCAGCCGGCGGAGGCTAAGAAGATCCTGGGGCATCAGTAGTGGCTGGCTGACGATCTTCAGCCGAGTTACCCGGTATGGGTTGAGATTGTGTACCGGACCGGGTAACGACAGCTATTGCTTCTTCGGTTCCGACTGAGATTGTATGGCAGGATTTAGCCTTCCCATCCTTCTTCTTGCCGGTGGAGGATGATGCTGACTGGGTTACTTCAGGCACCAAGTCTGGGTGGACCCACATGACCTCCCCTCGTGACGTGGTGAGGGGCACCAGCCCAGTCGTCTGGTCTCGGGGAGGTGGAAGATTAGTGACCTCTATTGTTGCCTGGGGGATGGGTACTATGCCATCTTGAGCCCTCGTTGGAGGGAAGCTGTCGAATTAGAACGACACCATGTTGGCAGCCACGGTTACCTCCTTGAAATCAATTGACAAAGCCTTAGAATTGATGAGGTTCTGGATGCACCGCTTCAATTGGAAGCAATCTTGAGTAGCTTGGTGGACGTAGCGGTAGAAGTGACTGTACTTCGGGCTCTCCATCTCTGCAGGTCGAGATTCACGTCTCGGTAGAGGGAGCTAAATTCTATCCCCTTGTAAGAGCATATCAAAGATGGGCTTGACATGGCTGTCCTCGAAGGAGTAGGTCACCTGAGGCCACTGTTTCTCTACCTGCTTTGGTTCAGGATTCTGGGCTGTATAGGCAACCATAGCCTGTTTGCCTTTGGTATCTCGGTTATTAGAGGAACTACCGTCGTTGTTGTTGTTGGTATTAGGGCGTTTGCCCTTATCCTCTCCATCCGAGATATGCAGCCCCAGTTGGCGAGCCTTCTTCAATTTTGCTTCTGCGCTAGTGGCGCTGATGATGAAGGCCTTTCAGTCTTTAAATTGGCCTTCGCCTATCTAGAGGCTGATTATGGGGAGCAGCCTCTTTTGGCAAATCTCAATTAAAGAAGAGTCCGGGTTACCAGGGGGAAATTTCTTCGCAGTTTGGCGAAACCGCTCGATGTAATTCCTTGTCAGTTCTTTTTCTCCTTGAATAACGTTCATAAGGTTTGACATCATCACATCTTGTCCCACCTTGTAGAACCTTTCCAAGAATATATGTTTGAAGCCGGCAAAGGAATAGATGCAGTTATCCAACAGGTTGCGGTACCAATCGAACGCGACCCCCTCCAATGTCCCGATAAATAGTCGCGTAAGGATGGCATCGTCATACGACAGATGGTCTGTTGTGACCTCGAAGTAGGTCATATACCGGCTCACAGAGGTCTTTCCATCATATGGATTGATATTGAATGGTTTGTATCGTGGAGGAAAGGGGACATCTCTCTATGCAACGGGATACGGCTGTCGTATCTTGAGGTCCTGAGAGGATTCTCGGGCGTGAAACATTGCACGGAGCTCCTGGACTTCTCTGCTCGCCTCCCTAGCTTCTTCTACAGCAGTAGGAGCCGATATTACGAGTGGATCGTTGCCAAGGGTTGGCGCGATCGTATTTGAGTCCGCATTGATGGCGGGACCCAAGCTTGTTTGACCAGGTGTCCTTGCTTGTAGAGCCAGTAGGGCAGGCTTGATCTCGTCCACTGACTTAACCAAGATTTGGAGTATGGCCTCAAGAGTGTCGAGGCACTGCAGATCACTGGGACCGTCTTGCTCGTTATCAGTCATGAATATCGTCCTCACATGAGGGGAAGTGGAAGGGACTGTAGAAGACGTGCCCTCCGAATCATACCCTCGTATAGAAAAGTCATCGGGATATGTGGGAATATTCTCCTCTAGTTTGGACTCGGAGGAGGTGCTACCCCCTGCATAGGAGGTTGCCTCATCTTGGCTCATGTTGACGTTTTCAGGGACGTCTGAGTCTGTTGCATCTGTTGGGGGGATTGTTTCCCCTAGTTCATCTTCTCGGAACGTCGGATTGTTGTAGATGTTCCGAGGAGTGCTACCCCAGCTCCAACTACCTCCAGGGACGTAGATGACGAATCTCCAAGTGACGAAGATTTCTTCTTTGAGCGGGTACCTTGATAAACCCCTCCTGTGACGGCTGTGGACAACACCTTAGATGAGAGTTTCTTGGCCGTACTGGTTGAGATTGTCGGGCTGGACATATTTATTTTCTTCCCTTCCTTGCCGGTAGAGACCTTCCGGGTAGAATTACAGGAGGCGAAAGGAAGCGCCTCGTCCCCCGACCTTTGTTGTAGGACCGGTCCTGGCTGCTGCAGTCGTTGGAAGACGGACTGCCGGTCCTCTTGTACTGCTATCTTGTTGCAGCAGCAATTGACAATGACTTGAGTGCAGTGACGTCAATGGAAGGACTCTTTGCATGCCAAGGTTTCTTCTCTTTCCTTGCGCTTGTGAAGGATCACATCTCGCAAGTCAAGGACATATCGATCAACCTTTGCACTCGCTTTGTGGGCCCGGGTATCCCGAGCACACGAGTGCGTAGGTATTATGTTTGCTCCCTGATGCGGGGCAAGTAAAATCACTTGCCCTCGATTATTGTTGGAAGACTCTTGAGAACCACCCTGTCCGTTTGCCGCTGGGGGCTGGACACGGGCGGTTCTGTACAACTTTCCATCAGAGGCCTGCATAACAGTTAGCGGGACTCTCTGATGGTCAGCAGTTGGGACAGTTGACTGAGCTCGATGAGCTTGTACTGTCCTAGACTTCTTCGTTCTAGCACCCGAGGGTGCGTAGTAGGAAGAGTCCAAGCTGTGCCGTATAGAGTCTGGCACATCCTCATTGGAGCTTCTGAGATCAGGCCCGCATGAAAGGCGGTCGAAGACTGAACCCGAGCTGCATAGGGTGGATGTTCGGCGGCTGGGACTGGATGCCGCATATGCATTCTCCCTACGGCTGGGATTGTTGGCCGCATATGCATTCTCCCTGCGGCTGGAATTGGTGGCCGCATATGCATTCTTCATGCGGCTGGGATTGGTGGCCGCATATGCATTCTTCCTGCGGCCTATACCCTTATGCGGATTCTTTTTGGACCGCATGGAGTTTCCGTTTGCCCCCGTAAGTCAAGCATCGTAGTATTTTCCTTTGCTGGATTTGGGGACAGCAGGGTCGTCTGCGGCCTGAGGTGGGACCGCATGTGAATCTTCTTCGCCGTCTTGAGCAGCAGAGAAAACACGTTCCAGAGCTTGGGGAGAGGCAATGGTTTTGGGCCTCCACGCCCTACGGGCCTTCTTTGGGCCGGCTCGCTTCTGGATCGGGCTAGCGCTCCCTTTGGATAGCATCTCTTCGAACGCTTGCTCGTCGAAACGAACAACAAGCATTTGTTGCGTGGAACCGAGTTTGGCTGCGTCCGATTTTGTCACCAACTTATTAGCAGTGGAGAAGTTAGTCCCCAGAAGAGTCGCCATCGTGTTTTCCATTGATCGTCGTAGAACAGAAAAATTTTATGGGAGGACTGAACTTGACTCACAATTACAAACTCGCTTGTACAAAAGAGAGCCTAGGAACAAAACCTAGGAAAAGCAATCTAAGTACAATTGTTTAGTTTTGATTCTGGGGGGTGACGGTAGAGGCTCGGGAAAGTGCTACCAACTCTGCCTTACTCCTTGGACGATCGAACGTAACCTCAGCTCAGGTGAAGAAATGCTCTCTGAAGACACGAAGGAAAGAGTCTTCTTCTCTGCTTTATGTGCTCTCTTATACCTCTGTCTATATGTCTCTATCTCTCACAAGGGAATATCACCTTGTTATTTATAGGAATTCATAAAGAATGGGATGTACAGGCATATGGCAAATTTTGGGCTACATGGTTGTAACTGTGCCTCGAGACTCGGTTTGTAGTGACAGCTGGGGTTGGTTGAGATTGATCATGATATATTTGTTGCAGTAAATCAGAACTGTTAAGACTTGGTCAATCTCTGCCACGTGTCTCAACTATTATTCTGTGGCGAGCCGCATGAAGGATGTATCCTGGCCGAGCCGTATGAGGGACTGTCTCATAACCGAGCCGCATAAAGAGTGTCCCATGATCGAGCCGCATGAAAGACGTCTCATAACCGAGCCGCATGAAGAGTGTCTCATGACCGAGCCGCATGAAGGACATCTCATAAACGAGCCGCATGAAGAGTGTCTCATAAACGAGCCGCATGAAGGAAATCTCATAAACGAGCCACATGAAGAATGTCTCATGGCTGAACCGCATGAAGGATATCTCATAACCGAGCCGCATGAAGAATGTATCCTGGCTGCGCCACAAGAGGGACTGTCTCAAAACCGAGCCGCATGAAGAATGTTTCATGACCGAGCCACATGAGAGATGCTTCATGATCGAGCCGCAGGAGAGGTGTCTCATGACTGAGCCGCATAAGGAGTATCTCATAGGCGATCCGCATAAAGTGTTTTACGGCTGAGCCGCAAGAAGAGCCTCCTTTGGTTCGTGAACTGTGCCGGATGTCATTATGATTTTCTCGTCTTTTCAGGAGCACAACACGCCTTATCTTCGTGTCAGAGCTGTCATCTTTGTCAGAGCTGTCACCTTTGTGTCAGAGTAATTATGGCCAGCTACATAAGGAGACATTTATTGCTTAGGCTGATTTCGAACCGCATAAGGCTCCCCGTTGCTTTTGAGCCGCATGAAGCTTTCTGGGTTTTGAGCCGCATGAGGCTCCATGTTGATTTCGAGCCGTATAAGGCTCTCCGTTGCTTTTGTGCCGCATGAAGCTTTCTGGGCTTTTTTTGAGCCGCATGAGGCTCCATGTTGATTTCGAGCCGCATAGAAAATCCCCTTCTTTTCCATGCTTCTACAACACACAAACACACACACTCACCACACAACACACACACACACACACAATATATATATATATATATATATATATATATATATATATATATATATATATATATATATTAATCACCAGATACCAACCCGAACACCCCAAATCCTTACAGTTATACCCTCTAGACACGTACCCCACACGAGGAATCCAACTCGCGCACGCGAGCAAAAACGAGAAACGAGGCCCAAATGGCCATTTTGGCAACACCGAGGTGTCCGATTCGCGATACCGCGCGATACGGGCACAAAACCTATCCAGATTCGACCCAAATTTTACCCACGAGTTCTAAATAATGATTAGAACCTATTATAGGTGCTAACTTACCGATTCTAGTGTCGGTGCAAAAAGTCACCCGTTTGTTGGAACCCGAAAACCCAAAAAACATCTATTTTTACGATTTCTCGCGAAATGACCCCACGTATCCAAATGTGGACACGTACCTAGCCTCCTCTTACCCAAACTAACCTAATAAGGTCTCACTAACCTTATCACAACATCCAAATATGCCAATTTCAGATTTTCCCTAAAATTGACACAAAATCATAGGTCAAAGTCTTAATTTAGGTCCAATGAAGTTCAAACTTCTTCCAAAGGGTAGCCCTATGCCTTGGGTAGTCTCTAAAACACTAATGACACTAATTAGAAGTTAATTCAAGTGTTGAGTTAGGGTTTACCTTCTCTTCATCTTATTCTTCTTTCTTAATTCTTCTTTCTTCTTTCTTCTTTTTTTTTCTTCTTCTTAAATGAAAAAAAGAAATTGAGAGAGAAGACGAAGGGGGTAGCAGCCACTTATGGCATGGGGAGGGTCCTAAAATAGGGTCCCAAACATCACTTAAGTCATTTAAGTCATTTGGCCCACTTTGGCTCAAACGGACTCGGAATTGGTCCAAACAACTTCCAAGCTTCGTAAAATTTCACGAAATACTTAATTTTGCCATCCAAAATATTTAATCCAAAATAATGTTTTTGGGTTCAAAAGTACCAAAATGGCCCTAGGGTCTGAAACAGGTGTTTACAACTTGTCCTGACCTTGGCATACTATATATAGTTTGGACTATGTGACTTATGTACCTATGTGACTTATGTGCCAAGATCTCTATGTGACTACTTGACTTGACCATATTTCTGACTTGATTACCTGTATACGTGTCGGTAATATCCTATGTGTGTACTGAGGTACAATCTAAAGTGAGCGCTGAGGTGCTATTAATCGAGTGCATTGAGGTGAGACTCTACGTGCTAAGTGATCTTGCCTGTTATATGTCAGTACATTCATGTTTCCAGCACATACTTGGTAATTAGTCACAAATATTAGCATGGTATGATGATTGCTTGATTGATGCATTATATTAAGAATGGATCCAGATTTAGGACTCTATAAACTGATGTGGATTCGTAATTAGGGTACACGTACTGAGGTACGACATTTAAGAGGATGACCAAATGACCACGATATGTTATTCCAAACAAACAAATGGTTAACCTAGGCAACTCAACTAGATAGAAGCATTGGAAGGGAATGAAATCTCGAGACATGTGTTACCAGCCATTGTCGAATAAGGTTCGGGAGTGCAAGGTTGGCCACCATGGATACTGTATATTCATCTGCACTAGTAGAGTATTGTATCTGATTAGTGTAGGCCGAGATAGTTTCTCTCTAGAGGAGAACTGGAACCGTTACTGATTATCTTAGCGCGATGGCCTTATAAGGGACCGGTGCTTTTAGTGAGTGCTTGCTTTATTGTTTAAGCTAGCCTTCTTGGATATGACACGATCTGAGGATTTCTATATATATGTATTACTGGGATAGCCCAGATAATTCGTAGAAAGTCGTAGGAATGATTGGCCGACTATAAAATAACTTGCTTGTGATATGTTTCTTATGTTAGTAGCCGAAGAACATGGACTATCATGGTGTATGGTCCAACCCATATCCTTGTTTGGTTGTTGGGTTGGTCTATTATACTATGACATGCTATGGACCGAAGTTGCGACTAGAAGCCGTTTACCTGACCATGGTTATAAGATATATCTTATTCCAGCATGATATTAGCACCATTTGTCCTTTGTTTGGTTGTAGAGGTGTCATATTGTCCCGATGATATGGTATAAGCCTATAACTAATAAATTAGGTCTTAATTATTGCTTGGATTTTGTCTCATTCATAATGTGCTCCTTTATGATACTTGCTATTTGGGGCTGACCCTGCTGGTTTTGTTTGGCCATATTTTATAGTAGAGCCTGAGGATCCAGCCTTCTACCCGAACAATAGTGCACACCAGGAGTATGGGCGCCGGGGACCATGAGTAGGTTTCTTCTTCACCGCTATGATATCTTCTATTTTGTACTTGGCATTTAGCCGTAGGCTCCTGTTTAGCCAAATGTTCTGGATATTTAGTTTCCTCAAATAATTGTAATTAAATCAGACTGTAGTTGACTACGGTTATGTACTATTAACTCTTGGCACTAGCTCATCATTTTGTGTAGCTAGGCTCATGAATCATTTTGATGAAGCGTCGGAGATGCCTTACTACTTTGTCTTATATGATCATTATTTACTACTTCTTGCGTTAATGATTGAGACATAGATGCTCATTGAGATCATAGGAGACTTGATTGTAGCATGCAACCCTAGTCTCTCGACAGCCGTAATCCCCATATGACATCTTCGTACTTCATACGGCATAGTTGGCCTAGTCCGTCTCCGTATTTCGGCACTATAGCGTGACAAGGTTTTAGTGGTGGTCTATGCAGGTCCATTTTTAGACTTGTGGGGTATTGTTATTATATGAGTCTCAATCAAAATATGTTCCCTTTTATATCTTAATTCGTCTTCTCTTTAATCACCCTTGATTGATTAAGTTGTTTTCCATCCTCGTTCCGTCTCTCATCATGTTATTTGATATCTTGTATCTTTTCCTTTAGGGATGTCTCGTTCTCGATTATTGGAGGAGCAGGCACGGAAGAGCATCCAATAGGGCAGGATTCAATAGGAGATTAGCAAAGGTAGCACCTCTACTTGGACAAATTCATATCGAGTAAGTCATCGAGGACGAGTCAGTTATGCAGCAGAGGCCAGAGGTTCCATACCTCCAGCAATGCCGGTAGTACTAGTAGAACTCGACACACCGGTACTATTACAAAACATCAGGGGTTATTGGAAACCCAACAGCACCAAATGGAAATCCAACGACATCTACAAGTGTAGACCTAGGAACATAATGTCTTATTGAAACAGGGTTCGCAGGTAGCCCCAGAGAAAAGCGAGAAGACAGATTCGGGAGCATCGGCTCAAATTTGTCGACTAAACTCGAGGTATTTCGATGGCACCGAGGATGCCATTACGACGGATGTGTGGCTACAGGATATCGATGCCATCTTGGTGACGACCAAGATTCTAACTGAGGAGCAGGTAGATTAGGTCCGGTTGCAGTTTTAGACCTTGCTCGCGATTGGTGGGCATGAGTGGAAGTTAGCTTGAGGTAGCCTATTTCTTAGGGTAGTTTCAGGACAAGTACTTTGGCGTTGTGGCACAATTCGAGCTTCAGCAGAGGTTCATCGGTCTAAAGCAGGACGACCGAACAGTAGATGGATATGCAGCAAAGTTCTGCAGTCTGAGTAGATTTTCCACAGCAATGGTGGCGAAGGTGCCGAAAAGGGCTATGAGGTTCCAATAGGGACCCTTGTTAGCAATTTGACAAACGAAAAAAATTCGAAACGATAAAATACAAGTATAAATCGACTTAGTACAAATAAAATACGTTCAAAAATTCGGTCAAATATTCAAAAATAGAAATATTGAGCTTAGAAACTTCACATTCGTAAATATGTTGTCAAATTTAATTAATTAAACAGGTTCCCACCACGTTTTTTGTGCCAAATTTTTCGATAATTTATATGGAATACGTTTAAAACTTCGTATGCTTAAAATTTACATACTAATTCGAATCTTTTAAAAGTACGCAAGTATTATACGTTTATGAAAGATACAAAAAAATTCGCGTATAATACGAGTATTATTCGGGTGATTGCTAACAAGGATAGGGACTTCACCTACAGACTTTGCAGCTGGTAAAGGGAATGACCACCAGACATTTGATGCAGTATTGTCGACATCTCATAGGCACGATCTTACTATACAAAGGTTGTCGGCGAGGACGGGAGGCCAAAAGATGTCTCATGTATAGAGTACGAGAGGAGGAGGAGCATTACCCGGACATCAGCACCAACACCTGGCATTCGTATTCGTGATCCAAGACATGTCATAATAGTTATGATCGTACCAATTCGACAGCAGCAGTCGAGGCACCAGCAGCTCCAAGGGGTACCAATGGGTTGTACATATGGTAATAAAGGAGAGCACACTCGGGAAGTGTGTCGGTCAGTGAATGGGTAGTGCTTGACATATGGAGGTTCAGACTACCGTATAGCTATGTGCCCACAGAAATAGGGGCCAAGAGGGCCAGCTCAACAGTTTATGTTATTGCCAGCTCCAGAGGTAGCGTCGTTTTAAGGGCGAGCCTTAGCAGTAAGGCCACTTTCCCAGCGTGTCACGACCTGCACCCGGATATACGGGTACGAATACGTAGACGACGCCCAGCCTACGCCGCAGTATCGACGGTAGAACGCTGTCTAGTACCCAATAAATATACACTACGTCTAGAAGGCCTATAACTATAAATATACTCTAGTCACATCACAACATCTAGGGATGATAAGACAAGAAAGATAACTAAAGCACAAGAACAACTAGAAACTACTAGAAGGAATCATAAGACAGAAAAATATAGAAGGAAAAACAAGACGAACTAAGGATAACTACCAGGCAACTCACATAGAAGAATAGTGAGATCCACCTCAGCTAGCAACATCATGAAGTCCACTAATGGTATAACAACTCCTAAAATATTATCAACGGTATCCTGTCAGGAAAATGAGCAAGTACAAGCACTAACAGCAGTTCCATGTGAATTGACAAATTCTATAAGAGACAGTATAATGAACTACAAGACAAAGATATATGAAGACTTGGGAACCGTTCGGAAGCTGAGTTACAACCCTTAAACCAAACAAGGACCGGGGTTGTAACTCTTCTCCCGAACAGAGCTTAGTCTCCAATCAAGGTACAATATAATGGCATGTAGAACATGTGAGTAATCTGAATATCATAGCATGGTGAGAAAGTACTGAATGTAGAACAGAACATGATATATGATAAGATAAAGTAAATATAAAATGTGCCTCGAATATTATAGCATAATGTGATCGGTATGGGTCAAGATCAGGCTTCCAGCCGACCGGCTACAAGTGCGTGGACTCGGCCCGGCCGGGATGGTAAGCTATGGAGCGAGAAGTAACACAGGTCAGGCTATACCCATCGTGAGGTGAGAGTATAGCTATGGTGCAAGGAGTAACTCAAGGGGGCATTGATCACACTATCTATAATATTTCCCATTTCCCCGAGTAGTATACGGATCCGGACATAACACGTCATGGCACGAGATTCCCTAAGAAGGTAGCTACTCCTTCTCAGGAATCGGTGTCAATACAAGTACAAGAACAAGATCGAGCAAGTACCAGTATTCCAAGAAAATCCAAGAATGACATCTCATGACAGGAATCCGGTATATACTAGTCCGTGAACTATCGTGACTGAGAATCAAGTAAGACACTACGACTGAATCGGATATAGCAGATATCAAGACAATAAAAACTATCAGTGAATGTACTCGCCTGCGGTCCTGAGCTGTCAATGGGGTCGATGCTCAGAGTGATGCCACAGACCTAAGATAAGATATATATAAACTAATTAGGGTTCAACAGTGTTAGGCTTGATTCTATAGTATAAGCTACGCAATCTAGGTCAGACTCAGTCAAGTAAGTCAAACTAGGCCACAATAAGTCAAACTAGGTCAAACTGGGTCAATGGTTGACTTACAGTTGACTTTTGGTCAACTGGTCAACTCTAGGTCAAAACTAGTCTAAACTAGGTCAAATGTTGACTCTACTTCGACGTTCAGTCAAAGCAGTCAACCATGGTCAAATAGGGTCAAGGATAGTCTCTATAAACATCTACAGGGTCAACACATCAATTTCAGTGATTGTGAAATCACCGGAATCGATGGAACTCAAAATACCACAAAAGGAGAAAGATTATAATAATAGGGTGAAAACCTACAGATGTTGTCGGATGATAAAATAAATATCATCAACGTGTCCAGAATGGTCAAATTAGCTAGGATAGCCTGTCCAAAAGTCTAATTTGGACACAGGGGCAAAACGATAATTTCGGGCCAAAGTGATGTCCGCTGTTGGACACACTTTGCACCGAAAAATGTGCCAAAATAAAAGTGCACAAAACCTAACAAATTATATGTCCACGAATCCAGAATGATGATACGAACCCAACGGTATATCCAGAATTGGATTCCGTTGATCCGATCTCAAATTGGTCCGTTGACCAGGACATTGGAAACCGATTTGCACGGAAAAGCGTGTCGGAGCTAATGTCCTCAAAACTCAGCAAATTATATGTCAACGAGTCCAGAATGACGATACGAACTCAACGGTATATCCAGAATTGGATTTTGATGAGCTGAACTCAAAATGACCCGTTGACCCAGAAAGTGGGACCCGCTTTGCACCGAAATGCGTGCCAGGGCCCACGTTCTCCAAATCAAGCAAACTTTATATGAAAACATGCCAGAACGACGCCACGAGTCTACTGGTGGTGTCAGAAATTGAATCCGGAGTCCCGGGTTCAAAAATAGAATTTAACTAGTGTAAATTAAAGAATTCGAACGGCCAACTTTGGCGTCGAATTCGACCGACCTAACAAGCTCAAACTAAAATGAAATCTAAAGGGGGCAGGAAGAGGGTTATACCAGCTGTGCACCGGAACTGGTGGCACGCAAAACGGAGCTGCGACGACGAAGATACGAACCCGCGAAGTCGGCGTAACGAAACTGTCCAAAAACAGTTCAATTAAAATGTCAAGTTGGTGGCCGGTTTTGATGTATCAAACGATAAAATTAACGGATGAAATTTGAGGTGAGCGAAGAGGTATATACCGAGATTGAGACAAAGCAAGGAGTTCGCCGATCCAACGGTCGGATTGCCTAGAAAATTGGCGCGAAGTTGCTGCCCCGAGACGCGAATTCTGAAATTTGAAATCGCGCGCGCGTCGACGGGATCCCGTGCAAAACGCACGAATCGGATGTTTCTCGCGCCGGGGACGGGGGAGCAAGTCACAGGGGCCTGTCCGGGGGTTCGTCGGAGTGGGGGATGGCCGGCCACGCGGTGCACGGCGGCGCACGGCGGCGCGCGCGCGCGCGGCCTGCTGCTGCGCAATGTGCTGCTGCGCACTGTGCTGCCTCGCTGCTGCTGTGGGCAGTGGCCGCACTGCCTCGCGCGGCGGAGGCCGGCCAGCGGCGACGACGTGGCCAGCGGTGGCGGCGACACGCGGCTCGGCTAGGAGGAGGAGGAGAAGAGGAGGGATGGTTGTGATGGTGGTGGTGTTTGTTAAAAATAGTGATGGAGATGGTGTTGATAATGGTGATGAAGAGTAGGAGGAGGAGGAAGGAGGAGGAGCTCGGCCAGGGTGGTGGCCGGCCAAGGCATGGGGGGGCTGTCGGTTGAGTGTAGGGAGGAGAGAGAGAGTGTGAGTTGTGTGTGTGGGTGTATATATATATATTATATATAGAAAGTGAGGGAGTGAGAAATAGAGAGAGAGAGAGATATTTAGAGAGAAGGGGGTGAGGGGTGTTCATGTGCAGCAGGGGGGGAGTTGCTCGTGATGGGGAGTGGGAAGGTGGTGTGTAGGTGTTAAGAGAGGGAAGGAGAGAGAGTGAGGTGATGGGTGAGAGGAGAGAGAGATAGATATTTAGAGAGGGGGAGATATTTAGAGAGAGAAAATAGAGAGAGGGGTGAGCTGGTGATGGGGGTGTGTGTGTGCTTGGGTGAGGAGAGAGAGTGTGAGTGTATATACATATGTATATTTATACACATATACATATATACATATATAATATACAAGAGATAAAATGAGATTAAATAAGCAGAGAGAGAGAGATAATAATATAAAATAAAATAATTATATTTTCGAGTAGGCAAAAATGGGAAAACACCAGTGGGGTGTATGGACAGTCATGACAGGGCCCACACTAAACTGGGTTGGGCGTTGGGCCAAGTTTGGACAAGTTCGGGACCAAGATTTAATTAAAAATAATAAATTAAATCAATTAATTCATGGATGAATTGGGGGCACAAGAGAGATCAATTTGATAGCGCACAAGTGGCACGTACATAGTAGGCTCAAAACAGGCCAGGGCCATATATTGGGTCGACTGGATTGGACCGATGTCGGGCCCGGAAATTAAGTTGGAAATTAAATCACGAATTACGGCAGACGATAAATTGGTCTAAATTGACCCGAAGTTGCGCGAATCAAATGGAGCACAAGGGAACAAGTTCGAGTGGGACACGAAATATTACTGTGAAGATAATCTCGTCTACTACAAACTCCAAGAAGGAAGTTTCCAGAGACTGGCATCCCTGATGCTCTAGAAATCCAAGTCACGGTAAAGAGCATTAAATCAAAATTAATCAAATCGAAATTAATTATATAGAAATGAATTATTGAAAATAATTCATTGGAAAATTCGAAAAATAATTCGGGAAATTCAGGGGGCTTACATCCTACCCACCTTATAGAAATTTTGTCCTCGAAATTAAGGTTGTAGTAGGGGTAAAACAAGATAGAAAGTTTTTAGGCAAAAACTTAGGCACGATCATAGAATGACAAGTTTGCACGATTGAGATAATCAATTCACAATTATTTAGGCACGATGAAAAATTTCTGCATGATAGAATCAAAATATGAACAGAATCATATAGGCACGATTAAGCACAAGGAAATTTCAGATACAATCAGAAAATCAAATCAAAGTCGAAAAGAGTATAGGCACGAGTGTTTCAAAATCTAAACATGCTCAAAATCAGAAGGCAATACACGAGGGTTAATAGCATTGGAATCCAACCATAATAAAGAAATTTGTCTCAACACGATCCAAGTTGATCAACTTTTGAGTAAATCAGAATTTGGGCAAGATGGAGTATAAGATCAACGGAATCTGGGCACGAGCGTCCAAGGATGGAAATTCAAGTTAGGATTGAATTTAACTCAATTGAGTACGACCCAGGATACGGGTACGAATAGAAGAGATGATCAAAGTTGTTCGGTCGCGGTCAAGAAAATTACGATTTAACGATATTGAAAACTCAAGGGATGATTCAGAGATATGGAATAAGTCAAATTTCTCTTTAGTAGAAAATCAAAAGACAAGGTTTCATAGGGAAGCCAAGTTACTCATCTCTGTCTGATACTATCAAGTTTATCTGGTCATCATTGGCCAATCACACCTTTAATCTCATAAGTCCCATATAAAAACCAATCTTATACAACTACTTCCAGAATTACCCATCCGTCATGAAGATTGGACATTGTCATGATACCATAGGCCAGATCCTAAATTCCAAAATCCTAATCAAGAAGTACACTCTTCACTAGAACTCCACACTATCCACTTAATCATCCTTAAATCCGAATTCTTCCACCTTGTCCTATATTGATCTGAAACCTCTAAATCAAGTTTATAATATCCTTAAACTTGTTCAAATCACTCTCATGGTGTTATTCAATCTAATACCACTAGGCCTTACAAAACTTATTCTTCCACTACCAATCAACCTTCATATTTTCTTCATCATACACTTTCAATTATCAACCATCTCAATTAATAAATTATATTCACAAAATCTCTTCTCCCCCTTTTTTTTGGACTCAAAACCCTTGTGTTCTCTATCCTCTTACCAATGCCTTGTCCAGTTTCTAGACTATATCCATGAAATATGAATTTTCATACCATTAATGTATATCCTATTGTCCTTCTTATTTGAAATCCTTGAACTTGCTTTCCAAGTAATTCATCCTCGAATACCCTAGTAACCCATTTCTAAACTGATTATATTGACCCCTTAATTTCAGTTCCAACCTCAATCATACTCCTATCTCAAATTTCTACACTAGATCCAACATTCCATATTTCTACCAAGATACCACATGATAATAAATCCGCCTTCCGAACGAGATGATTTACGATACTTCCTTAACATTTCCAAGGTGAAAAGAAACAAAATTTTAAATGACTTCACAGTGCAGTTGACAGGAATGGATAAAAGACAGGTGATTGGTGAAATCAAGACATAATTAATCAGGATTGTTGAAGTAATAACAAGATGAGAAAACCATCATATGATGAGAAGACAAATGACGGAACAAGAAATAATGGTAGGGATTATCCTTGATCAATAGGTAAAAGAAGTGAATCAACTTAAGATATGACCTGATAACCATACACGTCTATCCAAAATCATGTTGTCAGAATTTACGCCACGTCAGTAAACATAGCTGCAATAAACGATAGAGTCCATAACTAAGGTATACACCCTAAAATCATGTCATCTAGATTCCTTACCGCGCCAACCGGTATGGCTGCAAGAGAATCTAAATGCCATAACCAGGATAGTATATCCAAAATTAGGCTCCATGCCCTTGTCAGGCTAGCTAATATGACTGCGATAAATTCTAAACTCCATAAATAAAGTAGACATTTATCGTTCTCATCGTCCTCATAAAATATGTTTATCAGAATATCTTAACTCAATCCAGAGAAACTTATCTTCAAACAGAATCAACATCGAAATCAACAACGAGATATTAAGATTCAAAATTTCAACAACGAATCAAGGATAAGTAGATGGAAACTAGCAGAAACAGATCCCGAGGTAGAGTTTAGAAGAAAATTCTCAGGAGAAGTCCCAAAGGTACTATCTAGGTCAAGATAAAGGAAATCATTGGAATATAATCTAAAACAATCTCAACCTGATATGAGACTGGTGAATTATATTCTCGTCTCGACCTAGGAGATATATAAGTTCAACTTATACCTTCCCTCTGGGGTCTACAAACTCATTCCAAGAAAGAATAAAGTTGATAACGGACAGATGTTTCAGAAATCAGGACGGACAGAACAAATGGGAAAAGTTTCGAAAAGTTCGAAATAAGATTTCCAGGGGTCATTCCTGGAATCTACCAAGAGTTCCTAATATGTGACTGAGTACCAAATCCTAAAATATGCCATGACTCAGTCTTAATCCTAGGGCAGGCTCGCAGTAGTACAGAAAAGCTCAAGTACTACCACGACTTCGCATTAATTGCAAAGACTGACCTGCATGGGCCACCACTAAAAACGTGTCACGACCCGCACCCGGATATACGGGTACGAATACGTAGACGACGCCCAGCCTACGCCGCAGTATCGGCGGTAGAACGCTGTCTAGTACCCAATAAATATACACTACGTCTAGAAGGCCTATAACTATAAATATACTCTAGTCACATCACAACATCTAGGGATGATAAGACAAGAAAGATAACTAAAGCACAAGAACAACTAGAAACTACTAGAAGGAATCATAAGACAGAAAAAATGTAGAAGGAAAAATAAGACGAACTAAGGATAACTACCAGGCAACTCACATAGAAGAATAGTGAGATCCACCTCAGCTAGCAACATCATGAAGTCCACTAATGGTATAACAACTCCTAAAATATTATCAACGGTATCCTGTCAAGAAAATGAGCAAGTACAAGCACTAACAGCAGTTCCATGTGAATTGACAAATTCTATAAGAGACAGTATAATGAACTACAAGACAAAGATATATGAAGACTTGGGAACCGTTCGGAAGCTGAGTTACAACCCTTAAACCAAACAAGGACCGGGGTTGTAACTCTTCTCCCGAACAGAGCTTAGTCTCCAATCAAGGTACAATATAATGGCATGTAGAACATGTGAGTAATCTGAATATCATAGCATGGTGAGAAAGTACTGAATGTAGAACAGAACATGATATATGATAAGATAAAGTAAATATAAAATGTGCCTCGAATATTATAGCATAATGTGATCGGTATGGGTCAAGATCAGGCTTCCAGCCGACCGGCTACAAGTGCGTGGACTCGGCCCGGCCGGGATGGTAAGCTATGGAGCGAGAAGTAACACAGGTCAGGCTATACCCATCTTGAGGTGAGAGTATAGCTATGGTGCAAGGAGTAACTCAAGGGGGCATTGATCACACTATCTATAATATTCCCCATTTCCCCGAGTAGTATACGGATCCGGACATAACACGTCATGGCACGAGATTCCCTAAGAAGGTAGCTACTCCTTCTCAGGAATCGGTGTCAATACAAGTACAAGAACAAGATCGAGCAAGTACCAGTATCCCAAGAAAATCCAAGAATGACATCTCATGACAGGAATCCGGTATATACTAGTCCGTGAACTATCGTGACTGAGAATCAAGTAAGACACTACGACTGAATCGGATATAGCAGATATCAAGACAATGAAAACTATCAGTGAATGTACTCGCCTGCGGTCCTGAGCTGTCAATAGGGTCGATGCTCAGAGTGATGCCACAGACCTAAGATAAGATATATATAAACTAATTAGGGTTCAACAGTGTTAGGCTTGATTCTATAGTATAAGCTACGCAATCTAGGTCAGACTCAGTCAACTAAGTCAAACTAGGCCACAATAAGTCAAACCAAGTCAAATTAGGTCAAACTGGGTCAATGGTTGACTTACAGTTGACTTTTGGTCAACTGGTCAACTCTTGGTCAAAACTAGTCTAAACTAGGTCAAATGTTGACTCTACTTCGACGTTCAGTCAAAGCAGTCAACCATGGTCAAATAGGGTCAAGGATAGTCTCTATAAACATCTACAGGGTCAACACATCAATTTCAGTGATTGTGAAATCACCGGAATCGATGGAACTCAAAATACCACAAAAGGAGAAAGATTATAATAATAGGGTGAAAACCTACAGATGTTGTCGGATGATAAAATAAATATCATCAACGTGCCCAGAATGGTCAAATCAGCTAGGATAGCCTGTCCAAAAGTCTAATTTGGACAAAGGGGTAAAACGGTAATTTCGGGCCAAAGTGATGTCCGCCGTTGGACACACTTTGCACCGAAAATGTGCCAAAATAAAAGTGCACAAAACCTAACAAATTATATGTCCACGAATCCAAAATGACGATACAAACCCAACGGTATATCCAGAATTGGATTCCGTTGATCCGATCTCAAATTGGTCCGTTGACCAGGACATTGGAAACCGATTTGCACGGAAAAGCGTGTCGAAGCTAATGTTCTCAAAACTCAGCAAATTATATGTCAACGAGTCCAGAATGACGATACGAACTCAACGGTATATCCGGAATTGGATTCCGATGAGCCGAACTCAAAATGACCCGTTGACCCAGAAAGTGGGACCCGCTTTGCACCGAAATACGTGCCACGGCCCACGTTCTCCAAATCAAGCAAACTTTATATGAAAACATGCCAGAACGATGCCACGAGTCTACTGGTGGTGTCAGAAATTGAATCCGGAGTCCCGAGTTCAAAAATAGAATTTAACTAGTGCAAATTAAAGAATTCGAACGGCCAACTTTGGCGTCGAATTCGACCGACCTAACAAGCTCAAACTGAAATGAAATCTAAAGGGGCAGGAAGAGGGTTATACCAGCTGTGCATCGGAACTGGTGGCGCGCAAAACGGAGCTGCGACGACGAAGATACGAACCCGCGAAGTCGGCGTAACGAAACTGTCCAAAAACAGTTCAATTAAAATGTCAAGTTGGTGGCCGGTTTTGATGTATCAAACAATAAAATTAACGGATGAAATTTGAGGTGAGCGAAGAGGGATATACCGAGATTGAGACGGAGTAAGGAGTTCGCCGATCCAACGGTCGGATTGCCCAGAAAATCGGCACGAAGTTGCTGTCCCGAGACGCAAATTCTGAAATTTGAAATCGCGCGCGCGTCGACGGGATCCCGTGCAAAACGCACGAATCGGGTGTTTCTCGCGCCGGGGACAGGGGAGCAAGTCACAGGGGCCTGCCCGGGGGTTCGCCGGAGTGGGGGATGGCCGGCCACGCGGCGCACGGCGGCGCACGGCGGCGCGCGCGCGCGCGGCCTGCTGCTGCGCACTGTGCTGCTGCGCACTGTGCTGCCTCGCTGCTGCTGTGGGCAGTGGCCGCACTGCCTCGCGCGGCGGAGGCCGGCCATCAGCGGCGGCGTAGCCAGCGGTGGCGGCAACACGCGGCTCGGCTAGGAGGAGGAGGAGAAGAGGAGGGATGGTTGTGATGGTGGTGGTGTTTGTTAAAAATAGTGATGGAGATGGTGTTGATAATGGTGATGAAGAGTAGGAGGAGGAGGAAGGAGGAGGAGCTCGGCCAGGGTGGTGGCCGGCCAAGGCATGGGGGGGCT
The DNA here is from genome assembly GCA_029216955.1 of Iris pallida. Lineage (NCBI taxonomy): Eukaryota > Viridiplantae > Streptophyta > Magnoliopsida > Asparagales > Iridaceae > Iris > Iris pallida. The sequence continues at coordinate 6,411,803 of JANAVB010029217.1, read as the reverse complement.
GTCGGTTGAGTGTAGGGAGGAGAGAGAGAGTGTGAGTTGTGTGTGTGGGTGTATATATATATATTATATATAGAAAGTGAGGGAGTGAGAAATAGAGAGAGAGAGAGATATTTAGAGAGAATGGGGTGAGGGGTGTTCGTGTGCAGCAGGGGGGGAGTTGCTCGTGATGGGGAGTGGGGAGGTGGTGTGTAGGTGTTAAGAGAGGGAAGGAGAGAGAGTGAGGTGATGGGTGAGAGGAGAGAGAGATAGATATTTAGAGAGAGGAGGAGATATTTAGAGAGAGAAAATGGAGAGAGGGGTGAGCTGGTGATGGGGGTGTGTGTGTGCTTGGGTGAGGAGAGAGAGTGTGAGTGTATATACATATGTATATTTATACACATATACATATATACATATATAATATACAAGGGATAAAATGAGATTAAATAAGCAGAGAGAGAGAGATAATAATATAAAATAAAATAATTATATTTTTGAGTAGGCAAAAATGGAAAAACACCAGTGGGGTGTATGGACAGTCATGACAGGGCCCACACTAAACTGGGTTGGGCGTTGGGCCAAGTTTGGACAAGTTCGGGACCAAGATTTAATTAAAAATAATAAATTAAATCAATTAATTCATGGATGAATTGGGGGCACAAGAGAGATCAATTTGATAGCGCGCAAGTGGCACGTACATAGTAGGCTCAAAACAGGCCAGGGCCATATATTGGGTCGACTGGATTGGACCGATGTCGGGCCCGGAAATTAAGTTGGAAATTAAATCACGAATTACGACAGACGATAAATTGGTCTAAATTGACCCGAAGTTGCGCGAATCAAATGGAGCACAAGGGAACAAGTTCGAGTGGGACACGAAATATCACTGTGAAGATAATCTCGTCTACTACAAACTCCAAGAAGGAAGTTTCCAGAGACTGGCATCCCTGATGCTCTAGAAATCCAAGTCACGGTAAAGAGCATTAAATCAAAATTAATCAAATCGAAATTAATTATATAGAAATGAATTATTGAAAATAATTCATTGGAAAATTCAAAAAATAATTCGGGAAATTCAGGGGGCTTACACAGCGTCCATTACGGACACAGGCTCAGATGTTTTGGGTGAGGCAGTAGCAAAGGCCACAACAGCATGACCAAGGGATACAACAGTAAGGGGTTTAACAGGTTCAGAGAAAAGCAAATTATTAAGTATTAGACCAGAGGTTGGCTGAAGGCGGTTAGGTTGTAGGAATATTTTGAGTACTCTTTGTCATATTTCCTTGAGTTCTATATTCGGCGAGTGAATGCGACTTTCTTGTCTCACTCTTCTACTTTTGTATTATGTGATATGTGATATTCATTACGTATCCTAACCAAGAGAGTACATCCTGGACAGAGTCTTGTTCTTAGTTAAGTCATTGGTACTGACTTATCTCAAGCCTTGACCCTTGTCCACTTTGGGAGTCAGTGTAGGACAGCGATGACGAATTCCTACCAAACTGACTCAAAAAGTATATTTTATCCGTGTGTCTCCAATCACTTACCTTCTAGGGTATGATTATTGCTTTTGCATTTACTTAATTATGATTTTTTGTTTTCTGTTCATGTGCCATGTGTTGTTTTGATAATTGTGTTTGCTATATCTTTCATGATCGAAGAGCAGCTCGACTAGCCTTATTGAAATTTCGAGAACAAATTTTTTCTAAGGTATAGATGTCACTTTCCGTTCCAGTTATATGTAATTTTTTTTCCTATATATGGTATCTGGCACCTGTATCTTGTATTTGCACTTGGTCATGGCATGGAACAGTGTCTCATCACGGAGTTGTGTACCACCCTATGTTCTTGTCTGGTTGTAGGTGTGGTTCACTGCTTCGATGATGAAATAACTGGGCCATGTTGTGATCATGATTTTACTTAGGTTTTTAATTATTTGTATCATATAGCATGGAGCATGTCATTAGTTATTTGGTTAGAGCATAGGGTTAGGGTTTAGTAAAACTACCCTTCCACCCCAGCCATATATATATTCTCTTCCACTCTTACTCTCTCTCCTTATTCACTCCTATTTATTTCTCCAACCACCTAGGCAAGTACTCCTTACACAAAATAGAGAGACCACTTGCTAAATTTATTTTTCTTGATTTTCTTTACTTAATTTAGTTATATAATATGCATTTTTACCTTCTCTATATATTTAGTACATGGTGTTTTCGGATTTGATAGATATTTTGGCATAGATCTAATATTTTAAACAAGGGTTTTTATGGGTTTTTATGGTTTTTTATGGTTTTGATCTATTAAAAGTTGTTATCTTTGAAAACCAGTTGTTCCAAGTGGTAGAGAATTTGAGTTTATGCAATTTTGGCTTTTATTTTGTCAGATTTCGAGTTATAGAGCACAAGTTATAGCCATTGAAAGTTTTCAGAACTTCCATTGAAACTTGCTGTTTAGGGACGACAATCCACTATGCGCACAGTAGGCCATGATGCAGAAATGCCAAGTGTTCATAAAAACTGGCCGCATGAACCCTGTCAGCATGTGTAGAAAGCGTATTCTTGATTGTTATGCGCCTATGGACATCTTGCACCTATAATTGCTATGCGCCTATGGTTGCTATGCGCCTATGGACATCATGCACCTATGATTGTTATGCGTATATGGTTGCTATGAGTCTATGATTGTTATGTGTCTGTTAATGGCTGGACGTTTGGCTATGTTTTGTGCTTGCTTTCTGTCCGAACATGACCACCCCATGCGCCTGATAGTCGTATGCGCTTGTTTTTGTTGGATTTATATTTTTAATAATTTGATTACATGTCCTGACCCTGGTCTGTTGTGTAACTCCTCTTTCGGGATTTTTCAAATTTTTTTATTTATCCTGTTATCTTATTATAAAAATCAAAGTACTCAATTCTGTTTTTTTTAATATACTCAGTTGTGAAATATTTATTGGTATCTTAATTATTAATTTATTTACAAAAGGTGATTCGAATTTATACAATTTAATCTATTTATGATTTCAATCATTAATAGATTATGACTAGATTGATTTTGCTTAAACGTTACTTGATTTTATTTTTAATTTATAAGAATTGAACTTTTGATAATTTAGATTATGACTTAAATTTGTATTATTCTCATTAATTGATTTTGATTAATATATAGTTTATGGTGTTTTGATAATTCAGTTATAATTAAATTACTAGAAGGATTATCTATTTGAATTTTGATGTCATTTAAATTATTATAGTAATTAATTTCAAATTTAATGTATAAGATTTAAATTATCTATACTATCAAATTTATATTTAATCAATTAATTGATTTCGAATTTACATCATATGAATTAAATTATTTGATTATGTTGAATATCAATTTAAATTAGTATTTCTATCTACTAATGTATTACGATTAAACTAAACTTGTTTTAAATATTTACTTGGTTTTAAAAAAAAGGGAAAGAGTTATCTATTACAAATTCTAACCTAATCTCATTAGGATTCTAGCAAATCTCCTAACCGACTCCTTCATAAAGGTATATATATGATGACCCATATCCTATTTGCAGCAAGATTTCTCCATGCTCCCATATATGTATAACTCCTCCCTCACCGTGCTTCTTGTAAAAAACTAAGTCAACGTCATCCGCAAGCTCCGCCATCACCCTGATACCTCTACCCCATTACCTCCCCTCAGCCCCTGCCATCACCACTATATCGGCCTCTGACTTCTCCCTGTCCCGGCCGACCATATACATCGCCACAACCATCCCCGCCAACTCCTGCCACCGCCCGATCACCCAAGTCAACAGCAAACAAAGACAAAACATAATTTCGTATCCAAGTGTCTGTGTCTACCACCATCCTCGGGTCCGACCCCGAGGTTACAGTTAGAACCACCACCCCCGCCACCATCGCAACAACACCACCACCAATACAGTAAATTCCACATAAACCCCATCATCTGACATCACGACCATCATCGTTGTCACAACAACCACCGCCATACCTGACCTCCGTGCCTCCTCACCAAAGTCCTCCGCTCCCCGCGGGTTCTGGAGCGCCACCGCGAGACAGCCTCTTCGAGCCGAGGCAACTGCCACCCACACCGGTGATAGCCGCGGGAGTCCAAGCCGACTTCTCCCCCACACTTCGACGATTCCGCCTAGCGTGCGTTCGCCCGACCCCTACCTCCTGCTTTGCTCGACAGACCACCGCGCCTCCCCGATCACACCATCTTTCGATGCCCGCCTCCGTGCCCGCAGCCGCCTCCTCGCTGACGGCAGACCTGACCCCGGCCGGCCACGCCTTCCAATCGGCCATGCTAGCGCGTCACCAATCGCCGCACGACCCAGATGCTCCCGTGAACTCCTCCCCCTCCCCCGCCGAGCGTGGCAGCCACCACGGTGAGCTTCCTCATCGTTTCCTCTCTCCCTCTTCCTCTCAAATTTTTTTCTCTCCTCTTCACTTTCTAATGTAATCTCTCTCGTCTGTCTCTCTTTTATGATTGCTAGTACAGAAAATATTGTGTTATTACTGGTATTTTATTATTAAATATGGAGAAAAGCTATAGCAGCATTTGTAGAGCCTAAAAATTAAGTTGTGCCATGTTTTTATCACCCAACAATCAAGTTGCGCCCCAGAACTCAAACTGCACCATTTATTATGTTGTGCCTGACATTAGACTGCGCCCAACCTATATTGTGCCCAAGCCTACGTGGCATCTGACATTTAATTGCCATTATTGCCTGACAGCACTGACAGTTGACAGCACAGTAAACGAAGAAAATCTCTTCAAATCTTTTAAAGCGTATCGCTCGACACAAATTTGACAGCTGTCCTGTACACACTGAGTTGTGCCTAGGCACAATCTGAATAACTTCTCCTCATATATTCAAAAGCTGCCACGTGTCTCTGTACTGAGTTGCGCCTAGGCGCAACCCAATCAGGCGCAGTTTGACTTGTTGATTGAAGCTTGCGCAACCTGATAAAGTTGAGACAACTTTCATTCTAAAGTAGGATGACATGGCGCACATGCCACTAATCTCTCAAAATGTGTCCACTACTCTATACACGACCACACGTATCTCAATCATATGATGCCATGCGTCTAAATACAGTTAGTACATGATTGAGTAACTGAATGAAAGTTGGCACAACATGAGGTTGGCACAACCCAAAGTGGCACAATTCAACCTCATGCACATCAAAATAACTGCTAAAACAGTTATTTTCAGAACTCTATAAATAGAGTTTCCAATCATTGTTGAAGCATCACAGAGATCAAGAACTCTTGCAAAATTGTTGTTGCATTCTTCAGAGGCTCTAGTCTTCAAGTTCACATAGTCCAAGGGATAAAGTGATCGTCTTCTGATCAGATTCCTACAGTTGTACTTCCTCAGAATTCAAATTGTACTTTTGTACTCTTTTCTAAGTTTATTATAAATTTTTTGTTTTTTGCAAACAAAATGGCAACTCTGCTGGGGACGACTTTCTCCTCCGATGAGAAGGTGATAACTCAATGTGATACTGCATCGATCGACAAGACGTAGAAGACTCTGGTTGTCCAAGTCAACCAGACAGCCTATGAAGATATGATCAACAAGAAGAGCAACAAGCGTGTGGTGGCAATCACCAAGAATAAAACTGAGTGGATTCCTAAGTCTTCTACAGTTGTTGCTGCCCTGGCGTAACCTGCTTCTGCTGCCAAGGCTCAATCTGCCTCTGTAGCTCAGGCGCATTCTGCTTCTACTGCATGCGTGCAACCCACTCTTCTTGTTCCTGTTGCCCGTGCGAAACTTATTCTCACTGCTGCCCGTGCGCAGTCTACTCTTTCTACTGTCCAGGCGCAGTCTACTACTCCCTTTTGCTGCCAAGGCGCAGTCTGTTCATATCGTTGCTAAGACGCAGTCTCCTCATGTTGCTGCCAATGTGCAACTAGTAGCCTATATTGCTAGGGTGCAACCAGTAGCCAATATTACGGTGGCACAACCCAAGTAATCAGTTGTTCAGGCACAGTCTGCTGCTCTAGCGCAACCCCAAGGATCTAGTCTTTTGGCTATTCTTTCTTCCAATTCTCCAGTTCTGAACTTGAAGAAACAATGTTCTAGTGCCAAAACTAGACAGAACAAAGGGAATGGTCCTTTGACATTCCCTCAACTGGTGCAACCTGTGCCTAAAGTGGACCCACAACAAAACAGAGGGAAACGCTTCTTAGCTAACCCTCTACAAAATAAAGGAAAGCACCCTTTGGTCTTGTCTCAAACTTTCCTAGTCTATGACTCAGAGGAAGATATATCAGATTTTATTCCTTTAAATAGAGGTCTTCAGATTTTTGCTATGGGAAGGAATACTGATCAAAGAGGCATCTTACCTACCCCTATGGGGACTGTTCAGGATCTTCCAACCTTGCAAATCTCAAGATCCAAGCACGGAAAGTTGATGGTATCTCAAACAGAGACACCCGGAGCAGAATTCTCTAATTTACGCACTTATCTCAATAGGCATCAATCAATATCAACTTAGGTTAAACGCAAAAATCTTATGCCAAAGGCTAATCTGTACCAGAAACAAAAATTTGAAAAGAAGGACCCAATCACTTATGCTAAAGAATTAAGTACCTCTTTATACACTCAGGGAACTAAACATCTGAAAAATAGGATGTATGTTCCTAACATCATTAAGAAATATGTTCCTCAGACTTATTCTCATCCTGTAGTGGTAACTGATATCCGGGAACGTCTTATACAAAGATGGGAGATCACATGGATGTCTCCTTTACTTCTAAATCACTCTTCAGATCGCCACTGCCTTTATGAAGTGGTCATCAAGTGTTGTTTTCAATCAGCTAAACGATCTATCTTCGATCGTCTGAACTATGTTTCAACTCCTAAACCTATAATAGAAGATGAAGACGAGCCATTATATGCTTCTGTTAATATGACTTCCTAAGGCACTAGGGGTGGAAAACGTCTAAGACGTAATGCATCTCATAATCCCAGTCAGCAATACTTAAACCGGATTCATGCATCCAGTGAAGGGGTCTTTTAATACACCAGATCAAGAAATTAAAATTTGAAGCAAGGTATCTTTAATCAAGAAGATCTCCCCGTCGCTCATCTGGGAGAGGACTCTTTATCTGAGTTTGATGCAGATAGTGAAAGTTCTGAACAAACTATCTCGCTAATAGTAGCAAAAGAAGTGACAGCATATGCCATTACAGAAGACCAAGACGCTTCTAGTTCAGCCAATCAAGAACAATGAATTGTTGCACTAGAGGACAAACTGAAGACCATGGCTAAAATGGTCGCAAGTATGAACACTATAATCGTGGCTCAACATACAGTGCCACCAGTTATAAACCCTGCTACAAATCTAGAGCTTATAGCATCTTCTGTACCTGTTAATATTAATCTGGGGGTACCACCTCCTCAGGTTATTTCTGTACCAATTCAAGCTAATCCCAGTCAGTCTGGTGCTGGGGGTGGTAATTACCATGTTGTTCCTCCTTCTAACAATTCAAATCAACCCACCAATTCACAAACATCAGGAGATGCAAATGAGGCTTTAAAACTCTTGCGCACCCAGTTTGAAGCCTTCAAACAGAAGGATGGTCTACAAAGACTTAGAATAAAACAACCTTATCCTGCTGAGTGGAAGGAAGTTCAATTTTCTCCTAAATATAAACTTCCTACTATTATGTTGTTTGATGGCAGCACTTCTCCAAGTCAGTACATTAATCACTTTGAAGTGATGACTGACCAATTGCAGCCAAATGATGCTCTCCTTACCAGAGTGTTCGTCGGTTGTTTAGCCGGTGCAGCATACGACTGGTACCGTAGCTTGCCTGATGGCTGTATAACTTTTTTTGCTAGTTTCAAGCAGATGTTCTTGGAATGATTCTATAAGGGAGTCAATGATATGACCATTTCTGCCCTTATCAAAATTAAATAAAGGCACAATGAATCCACAGAAAGTTTCATTAAAAGATTCTGCCGAGAGGTACTTAAAATGCCTTTAGGAACTCCATCTGCTGTAACGATAGACACTTGCAAATCAAACTTGTTGCCTATCATCAGCATGTGGATGGGATCCATACAATTTCAAGATTGGCCTTCTTTCATTGTGAACGCCAAGGAGGCAGAAATTAGTGCTAAAAAGTTCAAGCAATTTGGAGTTCAAATGAATCATCCTAATCAAGATGAATATTCTATACCCGGTGGTAACAATCGCCAGAACAACCGTAAAGGTAAAGAAACATTGGCCATCAATCTCAAGAGCAAGGAGTCATTGGTTGTCAATGTTGTTCAGACAGCACCCACTCCATCAGCACCACCACAGAAAGTGCCTCGTCCAAAAGAATTGCCTCGTCCAAAAGAAGAATATTCTTTTGACGAGGATGATATTATAAGTATTTTTTACTGCTTAATCAAAAGTAATAAGCTTTAACTGCCTGAAGCAAAACGGCCAGAAGAAGTTGGTAAAACTGACCACCCTAAATATTTTGTCTATCATAGGTTCATAGGGCATCCAACCAGAGCATGCTACGTGCTCAAAGGTAAAATACAAGAAATGGTCAACTCTAGAGCAGTTACCCTCCAACAAGATGAAAAGACTGTGACGACCAATGTTGTCTTTGTACAGTTTGGTGATTTCCTACCACAACTAGTACAAGATGGTATTGTTTCCATCCCGAGGGCTACTCTCGAGATCGTGAATCTCCTACCTCCTCAAAATAAGGGTCTTGTTCCACTATCCACTAATAAAAGAGAGATCATGTGGATCCTTCCAGATCTGGTAGCAGATTTCGAAGCGCCTTCCTCTTCCAAGCAAAAGAATCACTCCAAAACTAAATCCAAGAGCTGAAACATGGTATCTTTTGAACCAGTAGCAGAAGAAGAAATTCTAATTAGCACTAGATCTGGGAAACCTTATCTTCAGGAATATCCCAAAATTTAAGAGAATTCTACCTAATTTCCTGATGCTACATCATCTTCTCCTGCTGAGAATATACTATCTACATCCTTGCCGGTAGTAGAACCAATTCCTCCTAAACCGATATCAGCAGACAAGGGAAGACAACCTGTCTATTTTGATAAAGCATTGAAGAAGTCCTCATCTTTTGGACTAAAAAAGTCATATAATTTTGATATATTGGCTCAACTGGCCAACACTCCAGCAAGATTGTCAATCTTTGAACTCTTACGTCTCTCAAAAGAAACTCGAGAGACGTTAAGTAAAGCTTTGATGCATGTCGATGCTTGTCTCACTTTTCTCAAAAAGCCTGAAAAGGAGCCAGTCAGCTGTGCACATTGTCATAGTGTATTTGAATTAATGCCCAACATTACTTTTATACAAGATGACATGTTGTTAGAAGACAATCGGCATGATCGTCCTCTCTATTTTACGGGGTATGTGGACACCATAAAAGTCGATCGCATTCTGATTGACCCAGGGTCTGCTCTTAGTATCATGCCGAAGTCTTTGCTGGAAGCTTTGAAGATCACAGTACATAATCTTTCTACAACTATTTCTACCATCTTGGGGTTCAATCAAGGAAGAAGTGAACCTTTGGAGAAGATACGCCTGAAACTTCAAATTGGCAATCTTCGTACAAAGGTGACTTTTTATGCAATTGACAATCATGGCTCATACAATGCTTTGTTAGGAAGGCCATTCCTCCACGAACACAATATTGTACCTTCTACTCTCCACCAATGTTTCAAATATGTGGATGGTAATGGAGAAGTACAAAAAGAGGTTGCAGACCTGAATCCTTTCAAAGGAGTTAAAGCGTACTGCAACGATTCTCGTATGTACAAAGAGGAATTCAAGAAGGTGGTACTGGTAAAGGACACAGATGAAGGACAGAATGGTGTATCAAATGATACTCTGGTGATCCCTGTCAAAGGGCGTACTTCCTGTCCTCAATCTTCCAAACCACTGACTATCAATCATCCTTCCCACAAGAAGCAGCCTTCTGGTGATAGTCAGGAACAAAGAGAGCTCACCTCTTCTGAGCCGCTTGTAATCGACCTTCATCAAAAAGCCCCCTCCTCCTTCTCATTCTTCTTCTCCCCCTCTAGTTATCAATCTGACTAAGCATGTTAAGGCTAAAGGCTCTGTTGTAAATGATGGTATAAAAATCAATAAGGCATCTCCTTTGCAGTATACTGATGTCTCTTACTATATTCAATGTTATTTGGATATGCTAGATAGCTTTAAGCTACTTACAGTAGGAGTTGTATCATCTTTACGAAATACAGTATCATTGGATTCAATACAAGAATTGTACTTTTTAGTACCATCTCGAAAGAAAGGCAAAATGCCTATACTCTTTAATGAGAGAGAGGAACAAAAAATCATGCTCTATAATGATAATAGAGATGATACAGGAAGATTACAATTATGTCGCTATAGTCCACAATCTAAAGCAATCATCCGTAAAATGGGCTATGATTTCAGAATAGGTTCCAATAGCGGCAAAGGAAGACGAACTCCAATTCGTAGTTCTGTTCCAAAAGGAAAATCACAACAGTATTACAGTAAATTGAAGCAGGGTTTAGGCTATACTTCACCCCTTCCGACTCCAGAACCTTCCGAATCAGATGAAGAAGAACGATCAAACTCTTCTGATTCTGTCTCATGGGATTCTGATACCAGTATTGGTCATGTACACCGGGTAACAGTATCTTATAATATGGTGTCAGCTAAATTTTTAGACAATGATGAAGATGATTTTGAAGAAATTTCTGAAGTAGATCCTTGGGCTCAAAAGATGGACAAACAGTAGGAACTTCATTTTGAACAACGAGAACCACCTACTGAGGATCAACTAGTCCAAATCGATGTTGGAGAAAAGGACGTATCATGACCAATCTTCATTAGCAAAAATCTCTCTGAAGATAATAAACAAGAATTAATTTACCTCATTCGTGAATATATTAATGTCTTCGCCTGGAGTTATGAAGATATGTCGGGTTTAGATCCTCAAGTCGTAACTCATAAGCTTAACATCTTGCCTAATGCCAAGCCAGTCAAATAACAACAACGGCGATTCAAGCCTGAGATGATGGATGCGATAGATGATGAAGTCAAAAAGCTTATCGCTTTTGGTTTTATCAGAGAAGAACAGCATCCGGATTGGGTAGCCAACGTCGTACCAGTTTTGAAGAAAACTGGGAAGGTTCGAATATGCATAGACTTTTGGGATCTTAATGACGCTTGCCCTAAAAATGAATTTCCTCTCCCAATTACTGATGTCATGATCGACAATACTTGTGGATTCGAACAAATTTCTTTTATGGATGGATTTTTTGGATACAATCAAATCCGGATGAATCCTGAAGATGAAAAATAAACTTCATTCCGTACTCCTCATGGAGTATATTGTTATACTGTCATGTCGTTCGGTCTTAAGAATACGGGTGCAACTTACCAGCGGGCTATGAGTACTATCTTTCAAGATCATTTGCGAAAGACTATCAAATGCTATGTTGACGATATTGCTGTTAAAAGTCGTCTAAAGGAAGATCACATTCAAGATTTAAGAACTATTTTCAATCTAAAGCACCAGCATCAACTCAAAATGAACCCCACCAAGTCTTTCTTAGGTGTCTCGAGTGGCAAATTTCTTGGATTCGTTATTACCTCTAAGGGTATATACGTTGATCCCGAGAAGATCAAAGCCATTCAATAGATGCGTCCTCCACGCAACCTAAAAGAGCTACGAGGATTTCAAGGTCGACAATGTACATCAGGCGGTGTATTTCAAATTTAATTAGATGTTGCAGACCATTTACTCAGTTAATAAAGAAAGGTGTATCTTTCATTTGGACGAAAGAATTTCAACGAGCATTTGATGATATAAAGCGGTATTTGATGAGTCCACCAGTATTAGTGCTACCAATTCAGGAATACCCTTCTTGATGTATGCCCGGGCAATGGACTATTCATTGGGAGCGTTGCTGGCTCAGAAGAACAAAGAAGGTCATGAACAAGCCATCTACTACCTTAGCTGGACAATGATTGGAGCTGAATATCATTATAGTCCGGTGGAGAAGGAATGCCTAGCCTTAATGTTTGTTGTTCAAATGACAAGATATTATATTATCGGCCAAACTATTCATGTTATTTCTTGAGTCAATCCTCTTCGAGTCTTAATGAAGAAGCCCAGCACACTCAATTCTAGGCTTGCTACTGTGGACACACACAAAAAAAGAAGAAAATGCTATCGTTTCTTTTTATTGGCACAAGGAACCATAAATCGAGTACGCCTGAGAGATCCTGCACTGAGGATCCCTAAGTACAAAAAAGAAGAATTCTGGGGAATGGGAGATGGAGATCGAGCGGCAGTTGCTTCTTTACTCCGTTGACACTCCGATTACAAAAGTGGAAGAAAACCTAAGAAAATTGCTAACTCTCGGCTCACTGGCAAGAAGTGCATCAATTTGGCTCTTGAAAATGCTCTCCGTTCTGTCTGTTGAAGAGGGAAGAAGCCCCCCTTTTATAGTCGTTCTTGGGCTGGAATGATGTTATGCGCCCATATGAAGAGACACACTATTTCTTACGTGGGCGCATGGTCCTACTTTGGGCACATAGGTATAGGCACATACAGGCTGCGAGATCGTGGGTTGGTCGTGGTGTTGATGTGGCCGCATGCTTCGCTGTACGACTGCTCATGGAGACTGACGTGGCCATGCACTTCGGTGCATGTTTTGATCGTGGCTTTGACTGAGTCAGGCTTGGACGCATAGCCATGTCTCAGGCTATGTGCCCTCCTTTCGGGAGAGCTAGTCTTGGGCGCATGGAGTTATACTTGGACTGGGCGCATGGAGTCGTACTGACTGGACGCATGGAGCTGTTTTAACTTGGGCACATGGAGCTATGTTTGCTGAAAATTTTCATGCTTCTACAGGACCCCTTTCAAAGTTTTTGACACTTGAGCGAGTTCAAAATACTTTAAAAGAAGCATGGATCGTCTTCTCACAAGGCAATGGGCGCATAGCACGACTCTTCCCCTGGGCACATAGTATTTTGGCCAGCCTGTCAGGGAGATACGACTGTTAAGATTTGCCTCGAAATCCGAACTGACAGATTCATCGGAACAGAATTTGAAGCAGTCCATCCTTTATACGCCGTCCACGTCAGCAAGAGCCAGTCGCATAGTATGCAGAGAGCTGGTCCTTCACGTGGGCGTATAGGCTGCAGTGGACGCATACACCAAAGTGGGCATATAGAGTATGTGGGCGCGTAGGAAGTGGCCCGTGCCTATAAATAGACCCTGGAGGAGAGAGAAAGTTTATTATTTCTTTTGAAATTTTCAGAAAACTCCTCGTCTTCTTCCATTGAGAATCATGTCTCCCAAGGCCGCCAAGAGATCTTCGAAGGGCAAGGGGGCTGCGTCGAGTAGCTTTTCTCCTACGGCGGAGTCCTCAGCAGTCCAGGACCCAATTTTGGGTGAGGAAGTGCTTCAAAAAATGATGTCTCGAGCATTAATTGGCGACCCTCGGATTTTTTTCTGCCAGGGTGCTTGCGCCTAGGGCAGCATACTTCTGTGAGTATTACTATGCGTCTACAGAAGTCATGCGTCAACACTGTGGTGTGTTATGCGCCCACGTGTTGCCATGTTATACGCCCTTTAAGCTGAGGCACGTTTATGCGCCCACTAACTGTTCGTGTGTTTATGCGCCCACATGTCTTTGTGTTGGGCACATATTCCTTTGGGCGCATAGCCTTTTGGGCGCATAGAAGCTCTTCAGAACTTAGTTTTTCCTGCAAACTTCTAAGTCTGACTTTCTTTCTGCCCGTTTGGAAGAACAGCTCGTGAAGTTGGAGAGGGAGCATCAGAGCCTGATCCTCTTTGAAGATGCAGTCGCTCGTCAGGAAAAGGCACGTCGCTGAGTTGCTGTAAAGTCTGAGGCCGAGATGGCAACTCTGAAGGACAACATCAATCGTCTGTGTATTCCATAGATTTTGTAACTTCTTTTTTTTTGGCCGTCCACGGCTCTTATACTTTTGTTCTGTCTCTTGATAGACGTTAAAGTACAAAATAACGAATCTCTTCGAAAATATGGTTTTGGGAAATATCGATGCTAGAGGAACTGTGGACGTAGCAAGGACATTTCTGATGGATATTCCGCTGGGGAAATTTTGTGTGGACCTATTACCCGTTTTATATTCGAATGTTTCGAATATAGATAATAAGTTGAATGAAGCTGCTAATAGAGGTAATGTGGACGTAATAGCAGAGGATGTTCTATATCTGACCAGAGGTAAATATGGACGTGGAAAGATATATAGCATTAGGGAGGAGTGGATAGTTCAGAGGTAGTGTGGATACACTACTAAAATATGCTATATTAGCGACGGTGTTTAGCGACGGAACAAACTACCGTCGCTAAATATGTAATATAGCCACGCCCTTCTATTGACATCGCAAATCGTCGCTGAATAGCGACGTTCAGCGACAGTAGATAAATTACGTCACGAAATAGCGACGTTCAGCGACACATTATTAAAATATGTCGCCATATATTAAAAGATTGCGACGTTTAGCGACGTTACCTGTTGACGTCGCTAATGTTTTTACTTAGGGCATGGGACTGTTTTCTTTTTCCCCCTCACTCAAAAATTTCCAAATTTTTCGACTCCCTCCTCCTCTCGGCGACTCCCTCCCCCCTTCGGCGACTCCCCCTCCCCCCCGGCGACTCCCTCCTCCCCCGGCGACCCCAACCCCTCCCCCCCCCGAGCTCCTCCTCCTCGTTCTCTCCGGTAAACCCTAACACTCCTCCTCCTCCTCCTTCTCTCCCCCCCACACACACAGAGACACACACACACACGGACACACGGACACACACACACACGGGCACACACACACACACTGACACACGCGGACACACACACACAGATACACACGGACACACACACACAGACACAGACACAGACACACACGGACACACACGGAGAGTTCCCCATGGTCGAGTTCAGGTGTTTAGATGGGTTGGTTTATAGGAAACCATATGCTTGTGTGGCCTGCAGTGCTTGGGTTGGCATGGTTTGTCTTGACAGATTTTGGCTTAGGTATTTGCCTTGCATTTGCTAGTAGCCACAGAGCAGTAGCCTTGGCTAGGCACTGCAGACAATAGGCATGAGGCAAGGAAAAGTAGAGTTTGCTTTGGCTACTGCATTGCCCTTGGCTCTGCCACAGAGCAGTGACAGTAGCAGGGAACACCCTCCTTTTTGGTGATTACCCAAGTGGCCATTGACTCGTGACACTAGGCCATAGGCATGGGGGTTAGCCTTAGTATCATGTATCAGAGGGTCTAATCTATAGGGTGTCTAGTATGTATCAGAGGCTTGGGGTCACTTGGTTAGTTGTATCAGAGTTTAGGGTATGGGTTGTAACCATAGGTGAATAGGGAGTTTTTGAGATACTCACTTGAGTATCAGTAAATTTGGTATCCTTGTATGTTAGGATGTTAGTAGGGGATATGTATATCAGGATAATATAGTATCAGATAATAGAATGTTAGTCTAGGTTCATTTGAGTGTTGGTGTGAGTGTTAGATTAGTGTAGTAGAGTTCAAAAGCCATGAAGGCAGCAGGACAGTAGCTTACCTTGGCCACAACTCATGGAGAGATGTGTGTCTCACTATATACAAATAAAGGAATATGTATGTGATAGGTAATTGTATATGTTTAATTCTTGAAGACAAATACATGTATCATATATTCTAATTCATAGAGGGATACTAACAGTATGTTAGTGCAATAGGCAGCGGCAGCGACTAGTTCCTATATATATGTGTTAGGGATAGATATATGTTAGGATATCTAGGATACATAAGATGTTAGAGGATACGTTTAGTATCCTAAGTTAGCCAGTTAATATGTTAGAGTTAAGATAGTATCCTAGGATTCTAAGTAGTATCTTAGGATATTGGTTGATATTATATTCAAGTCGTGTCAATAATATCTTTGACTTTGTCATGGGGTCTTAGATATCGGTTGTAGGTGACATTATATATATATGGTCTGGCGATATCGAAATGAATCTAGTGTGTCTGAATGAGATATCGGTTGTAGGTGACATTATATTCATGGGGTCTACTTGACTTTGTCATGGGGTCTTAGATATCGGTTGTAGGTGACATTATATTTAAGTCTTGAAAATTGATGTTAATTAAGACAATTTTTAACTTGACCCTGGCGATATCGAAACGAATCTAGTGTGTCTGAATGAGATTGGCATCAGTAAGAATCGATAGCGTATGGGTACACGTTGGATGCACAAGAACTTATGTGCGATATAGTATGGTTATTAGTCACTGTCCGCTACTAATTGTGTCCCATAATAAGACATAATATACGAATTTGTGCCTATTGGATAATGTGTGTCCATCTTTGCAGAATTATTTTCAAATGGATATGAATTACTACTTGCGGAATCGTTCATGGATGTATAATCGTCGTCCTGATGATATGTGTGGTGTGCGGGATGAATACATAGCGGGAGTAGAGCAGTTCCTACAGTTTGCTAAGGCGTTCCCTCAGTACATGGACGGCACCAAAATTAAGTGTCCGTGTGTGAAATGTCATAACGTGAAATATTATCCAGAAGTGGAAGTGACATATCATTTGTACTCGAGGGGTTTCATGCCTAATTACTATCAGTGGACCGCACACGGAGAACTTGTGTCTTTAGCATCAGAGCCGGAGCCTTATATTGAGCCGTATATGCATACGGGACCTAATTTTGTTTCAGATAATCATGCATACGACGACGGATGCGTGAACATGGTTTTCGACGCTGCGGGGCCTAATTTCATTCATGATGAACCTGAGGAGGCACCGAATGCCGATACAGCACAGTTCATGGAGTTGCTGGAGAATGTAAGGACTCCATTGTATCCTGATTGTGAGGATCATTCACCGTTGGAGGTGGTTACAAGACTGTTGAGCATTAAGTCAGATTTTAACATGTTGCAAGAATGCTACAACCGAGTATTGGAGTTGATTATAGAGATCTTGCCGGCGGGTGCTAAGTTGCCTAAAGACTTCTACCGGTCTAAGAGGATGGTGAGATCGCTCTGGATGGGATACAAGAAAATTGATTCTTATCGCAATGGGTGCATGTTGTACTACAAAGATGACAAGGACGCAGATGTGTGCAGATTTTGTGGTACTGAACGCTATAAGACAACTAGTACAGGAAGGTCTACCGGTGCAAGAAGACCGACCGATTCAATGCACTACTTGCCTTTAACGCCGCGGTTGCAAAAATTATTTATGGTGAAAGAGACGGCCGAAAATATGAGTTGGCACATGCGAGAACAGATTGAAGAAGTGTTGGATCACCCATCCGATGGAGAAGCGTGGAAGCACTTTGATCGAGTATATCCTAATTTTGCTTCAGATCCGCGTAATGTCAGGTTGGGGCTACCTTCTGACGGTTTTACTCCTTTTGGTCTTTCAGGATCCCAGTATTCGTGCTGGCCTGTGATTGTCACTCCGTATAACCTACCGCCTTGGATGTGCATGAAGACTCAGTACATATTTCTAACCGTTATAATTCATGGTCCGAACAATCCCAAGAGGAACATTGATGTGTAATTACAGCCTTTGATAGATGAGTTGAATCAGTTATAGGAAGTAGGCGCTAACACATACGATGTTTCCAGGAAGCAGAATTTTCAGATGAAGGCAACCCTTATGTGGACCATCAACGACTTTCTGGCCTATGGAATGTTATCTGGATGGAACACTCATGGTCATCTCTCATGTCCGTATTGCATGGACCGTAGTAAGGCTTTTCGCTTGAAACACGGAGGAAAATCGTGCTTCTTTGATTGTCATCGGCAATTTCTGCCAAAAGATCATCCATTCAGAAGGAACATGAATGTATTCCGTGCCGACGTTGTAGAGAAGGGTGATCCACCGCCAAGGTGGTACGGAGCCACGATATGGGAGGAGGTTAGAGATTTTCCAAGTGCTATCGAACATCCTACAACTGGGTATAAGTGTGATGGATTTGGTAGAGATCATAACTTGACAAAGAGGAGCATATTCTAGGATCTGCCATACTAGAGTACCAATCTGATCAGACATAATCTTGATGTCATGCATATTGAGAAGAATGTGTTTGATAACATAATTAATACTGTGATGGACGTAAAGGGAAAAATGAAAGACAATCCCAAAGCCAGGTTAGACTTAGAAGAAATATGCAAACGCCCTTCGTTGCATTTGATAGAGCAGAATGGAAAACAGTTCCTGCCGAAGTCAATTTTCTCGCTGGACAAGGAGGATAAAGTGAGACTTTCTCGGTGGATCCAGGGCCTAAAATTCCCAGACGGATATGTGTCAAATCTGAGAAGATGTGTCGATCCGAAGAAAAACAAATTGACGGGTATGAAGAGCCACGACTGTCACGTATTCATGGAGAGGTTAATTCCGATTGCATTTCGGGAACTCTTACCGCCGACAGTTTGGGATCCATTGACGGAGCTTAGCATATTCTTCAGGGATCTTTGTTCTAAGAAATTGCTCATTGATCGTCTAGAAAAGCAAGAGAAGGACATTGTGGTAACACTGTACAAGCTAGAGAGGGTGTTTCCTCCTGGATTCTTCGACTCTTTGGAGCATTTGTCGATTCATCTATCCTATGAGGCACGTGTTGGTGGACCCGTTGAATATCGATGGATGTATCCGTTCGAGCGACATTTGAATCACCTAAAAAGAAAGGTAAAAAATAAGGCACGGGTCGAGGGTTCTATTTGTGAAGCCTATATTCTCGAGGAGATTACAAACTTTTGTTCGATGTATTTCAAGCCTCACGTTGCAACTAATAGAACGAGAGCTT
The DNA here is from genome assembly GCA_029216955.1 of Iris pallida. Classification (NCBI taxonomy): domain Eukaryota; kingdom Viridiplantae; phylum Streptophyta; class Magnoliopsida; order Asparagales; family Iridaceae; genus Iris; species Iris pallida. Next base: position 6,392,957 of record JANAVB010029217.1, on the reverse strand, counting down.
CCAGAAACGACGATGGAGATCATGAAAGTAATGATACAATACTGAAGGTATTCAATGCTCCAGAAAAGCCATCGGGTAAAATGAAGAAGAGATATCTGAACGATGATGAGCTAAGGGCTGCTCAGGTGTATATATTACTCAATTACGACGAGGAGGAAGTAGAGAAACTGGAAGGGTAAGTAATTAATATGTCTATATTATTTTAATAGTGTTGATTATTATACTATTATATTAATTGAACGATATTGTTTTCAGCATATTTAATGATGATGTGAGGTCAGGTAGGCCACACATAACAGAAGAAGAACTAGAACAAGAAATGAGGCATTATTTTTCATCATGGTTGAGTGCATATGTAAGACTTGAGAACTCTGTAATTACCTTTCTGTATATGAACTTGATTGAGAATGAGCTTAATTTCTTCTTTCGTGGTATTTAGGTCGATCGTCCATACGTAAGACTTGAGAATGAGTCTATTAGAACGCTAGCCAAGGGACCAATTTATGCTGCAAAAATATGGCCAAGCTACTGTGTTAATGGGTTTCGGTTCAAGTCAACAACTTGCCCGATCAGAGACAACTTTGTGGATCTCGACTCTTCCAAAAACAGCTATTTGCGTATCAGATCTTCGAACTGCAAAGATGTTGATGTGGGCAACGATTTCTATGGCGTGCTATGGGAGATCGTGGAGCTGACATATAGTTATAGAATAGAGCCTGCTAAGATTGTATTATTCAGGTGTGATTGGTTCGATCCAATTGGAGGTCAAGGTTGGAAAGTAGACAAGCACGGTCTTGTTGATATAAACTATCGGCGTCGATATCAAGCCTATGAACCATTTGTCCTATCAAGTCAGGCTCAGCTCGTGTACTTCACAAGTTATCCTAAACGAGGAACAACAAGGCCGGACTGGTGGGCAGTATGCAAGACCAAAGCTAGAAATACCTTTGAGGTTGACGATATAGCTTATCAAGAGGACGAACTACCTCTTGTAACAAATATTATAGAAGTGGACACGATGGAAGTTCCTCATTATACATCTAATTGTGTAGAAGAAGTAAAATTATTTGAAGAGGAAGATGCAGATGAAAGTGAAGATGTAGAGGAGGAAGAAGAAGAAGAAGAAGAAGAAGATGAGCTAAATGAACTAGATGAATTTTTAGAAGAGAATTAAATCTGTACGTTTGTTTTATCATAATATTTTATAAATTAGTGACACTTATATCATATAAATCTGTGACACTTTAGTGACACTTTTATCTGTGACTATAATATTTTTCAAAAATCTGTGATGTCTATCATATAAATATGTTTTTTTTGTTTTTTTGTCATATGTTATTATCAGGTATGACTAGACCATTTGGACGACGCGGAGGATTTTATATTAGCCAGTCCCGTCAGCCTCGGGCTGGGGATGGAGATTCCGTACCCTTATCCTCATCTCCGAGTACGCCAATATACCGTTCTGTACCCGGTCCATTACCGGGACAGGGCAGCTCCAGCAGGTTGCCGACTCCTCCTTCGTCCTCCAGCATTCCTGATCCCACATCCAGTATTTCTGATCCCGGGTCCAGCATTCCTGATCCCGCGTCCAGCATTCCTCCTGCCGACGGCTCCATGGGGGGAGGCGACGCCGAGCATATGGAGGACGGCGATCAGACTGATCCTGCCCAGGTAGGAGGTGAGAGCGACCCTCCATGTGCTCCCCCGGGTGAGACGCGTATGGAGATTTGGACGGACGGGCCTACGAAGTAAGTTAATTAGTTAATATAGATTTCTCAAATGATTAATATATATTCATGAAAATTATTATTGTATAGATATCGGCCTCCTGTAGTACAGAGACAACTGGGGTTATTTCTGAGGCAGAACTATGGTGGGCCTTGGATTGACTACTCAGATGCTCCTACAGATAGGAAGGCCTTTTGGTTGGCCCACTTCAAGGTAAAATATTTGTTTATTTTTAAATTTTAATAATCATTTATGTATATTATATAACTTTTATATTTTACTTCTTGTAGAGCACCTATTTCTATCCACCACACCGGGCGGCGAAGATCGAGGCCCAATTTTCTGCCGTCGTAGGCAAGCTCATCCGTGATGCGATCCACGACTAGAAGTCTCGTAATCGCTCTGAAAAGTCGATCCATGGTTGGATCACGCCAGAGCAGTGGACTGCGATGAAGGCTAGATTCGCCGAGGCTAGATACCAGGAGCGGTCTGACAAGGCCAAGGTGGCGCGGTCGAGCGTCAGCAAGTGGTGTGGTGGCTCCATTCCGATGACGGAGCATTTTTGTCATCTGGTATGTTTCCTATGACGGACATTAATTTATATATAGTTCGATAGAATGTTTAATACTAATAATAGATAATATATTTTAACAGGTAAAAAAGGGTGAGGACCCGAACATGGTGACCGTCTTCCTGGTCACCCATCGGAGGGCTGGGGAGTTCATTGACGATAGGGCGACTCAGGCATATGTACGTTCTATTCTTATATTAATTTACTATAATTTAGAAAACAGGAAAATAGATATCAATATATACTTTAGCAAACACTTACACGTTAGCAAACATGTTCTAGGCTGAGTTTCTTCGGCTACAGGAGGAGGCGGCTGCTGCTACTAGTGCACTAGCAGAGGGAGGGGCTGGTACTTCCTTCCAGCCGCCTACAGCTCCATCGCCGGACGACCTCTGGATGACCGCCGTTGGCGGTCTTCAGAAGGGTACGTACTACGGTACGGGATCCTACGGCACATATTTGGCTTCGGAGTCATCCCGGGCCCCTTCTGTCAGTGCACAGTCTCCGGCTTCGTAGGCGTCATCACGAGCTCAGGATATTCGTCGTCAGATCGACGAGCTGTATCACGAGTTGCAGTAGCAGATTTCTAATACGGTTGAGCGACGATCCGACCCTCCGATGATCACCGGACGATTTGATACGGTCGAGCATAGTATACAGGAGCTAATGAGTCTGCAGCAGGCTACAGCTGCCAGCTTACACACGCTCACCGAGTCTACGCAGCGCACAGAGCGTAGACAGATCGAGCTAGAGGGATCGCAGAGGAGCATGTCTGCCTCACTCACTGAGGTATCGGCTTCACTTGAGGCGAGTACTCGGAGGATGGTGAGTACCTTTGCTGCGCATGGTGAGCAACTGCGAGAGCTGAAGCAGATACGTCCTCCCGGTCCATCGACGGCGCCGACTCTAGACATTGTACTGCCTCCTACTGCCCCTACGGTACAGCTCACACAGGAGCAGTATGAGTATATACTATCCCATATGCACGGCAGGGGTCCTAAGTGATCCAGTAGATTTTTTTTATCATCTTTGTATTTATTGGCCCTATGGGCCCATTCACCGTTCTGTACACTGATTTTCATTATTATTTGACTCTGTTGGACATGTATGTTGGTGATATTTAATTTGTTGGTATTTTTATTGAGTACATGTATGATATTTAGTTGTAGAATGTTATGATGGGAGACTGTTATTTATCTACTAGTTATAGACTGTTATGGTGGGAGAATGTTAATTATGATGATATCTGCGACAGGGATGACAAATATACCTACGCTGGGTTATAAGCGATGATCTGATATACAAAGGTGGGGTTGCCCAAATTTTAAAAAAATATAATGTGTATTTTTGTAATGATGTGTGTCTGTGTTTACAGTATAAACACAGACACACAGCATAACAAAAATACACATTATATTTTTTTATTTTTTTCAGTATTCTGCGACGGTTAGCGACGGTTAGCGACGGATAGCGACGAAAACTGGACGTCGCTATACGTCGCAAATTAGCGGCGCTACGTCGTTGTACGTCGCCGACTTGCTGACGTGGCAGGCATTGCCACGTCATCACGTCAATAGACTAAACATCGCGACAATGTCGCACTACCTCGCTAAGTTTACGACGTATAGTTCTTGTCGCTCTACGTCGCTAAGTTTGCGATGAACTAGCGACACGGGCGGGACGTCGCAAACAGCGACGTAGGGCGACGTATTGCCCATCTACGACTAGCTAAAAAGCGACCTTCATGTTACGTCGCTAAATTCGTCGCCAATTACGATTAGCGACGTAATTTTCATTATTAGCGATGGATCACACCGTCGCTAATTTGCCTTATTTTAGTAGTGATATGACTATCTTTGGTGAATGCTTTGTTCAGAGGTTATGTGGACGTGGCAAAACATCTGATCATTCCGCTGGGGAAATAATTATCGAAAAACAATTCAGAGGTAATAGGGACGTGGTTTGTTTTCACCAAACCGAGTTTGGACGGAGTAAAAAAAATGGAAATGATTCCACTGGGGAAATATTTATCGAAAAACAACTTGGTGGTAATGTGGACGTGACTTGTTTTCGTCAAGCCGAGTTTGAGCGGAGTCAATGACGGAAAAGATTCCACTGGGGAAACAATTATCGGAAAACAACTCAGAGGTAATGTGGACGTCACTTGTTTTCATCAAGCCGAGTTTTAATGGAGTCAAGGACGAAAATGATTCCACTAGGGAAATATTTAGAGGACCTATTATCCAGGCGTATTCAAGACTCTTAAAATATGGATAATAGTTAGATAATTTTTGAATCATATAAACATCGCACTGTACATTTACATGATCGGACATATATGAAAAAGAGGTTACACATAGTATTTCTTCAGGAACTTACCGTTCATAGGCATCATGAGCAAGTCACCGTCAGGCTTGGTCAGCCGGTACGCACCGTTAGAATACACCGATTCTATGACGAAGGGACCTTCCCATTTAGGCTAAAATTTCCCTTTTGTTTTGTGTGTCATAACTATCGGTCTTCTTACTGCTAGGACCAGATCGCTGACTTGGAAGATCCTTTCCTTCACCTTTTTGTTGAAAGCTCTGGAAAGGCGTGCTTGGTATAGCTCAATACGCTGTTGAACTAATAGGCATTTTTTGTCTAGCGCTTCGAGCTCTTAGAGTCGCAGACAGTAGCTCTCTTCAGTAGTCAGCTCGCTGGCTAGGACTACCCGGAGAGAAGGAATATAGATTTCTAGAGGAAGAACTGCTTTGCTTCCATAAACCAGAGAGAAAAGCGTACTGCCTGTTGGAGTCCGGACCGTTGTACGATAGGCCCATAGACATTTACCGAGCTTCTCGTTCCAGTCGCGCTTGTTTGAAGACACAAACTTCTTGAGAAGTTTTTTGATGGTTTTGTTGAAGGCTTCTGCTAGCCCGTTAGCCACGGGGTTGTATGCAGTAGAGGCTATGTTCTGGATTCGATTCTTATCGCAGAATCGATAAAATGCATGGCTTGCGAACTGTGGACCATTATCATGGATGATCCTGCGAGGTAGGCCGAAGCGGTAGATGACGTGATGTTTGATAAAACTGATCATGTTTGACATTTTCACTTCGGTAAGCGGTATAGCTTCCGCCTATTTGAAGAAGTAATCGGTTATAGCTAGGATGAACTGATGTCCTTTGGAGGATGGCGGGTTGATTGGTCCAATCTCGTCCATACCCCAGGCTTCAAATGGCCAAGATGCTGCCGTCGGGTGTAGAAACTCCGAAGGTTGGTGAATGAAATCAGCGTGGAACTGGCAAGCACTATACTTTTTTGTATATTCAACAGCATCTGCTATCATTGTGGGCCAGTAATAACCCATTTGTTCGAGGCGATCTTATAATTTGGGGCCTGGCTGATGTGCACCACAAACTCCATCGTGAGCCTCCCAAAGTGTATACTTGGCTTCGGTGTCTGATAAGCATCGTAATAGTAGCCCGTCATAAAAGCATCGGTACAGCATCTTGGTAGCTGTGTCGTAGTAAAATATGAGGGATCGCCTTTGGATGGATATTGCTTCCTTCGGGTCCTCGAGGAGGATTCCATAGACAGCGTAGTCTATGAAGGGAAATCTTCAGTCTTTGGCATCGACGTTTGTTTTCGCTTAGTAATTGTGATGAATATGCAAGGCATTTTTTACACAGAATAGTTCTCGACCAGACACCGTAATCGATTGCTGAGTATTAGTTGGAATGGTCAAGGAAGCAGCGAGACCTATTAGAGCATATGCTTCTATATTTTGTAGTTGAGGTACGTGCTCGATGAAGAATCTAGCAAAAGTAGATGCCAGCTCGACTATTGCTCTGTGGTAGGGGATGAGATCTTCATGACGAACTTCATAATCCGCTCGGACCTGACTAACTATTAGCTTGGAATCACCGTAAGCTTCTAGATAGTCAACTCCCAGTTTCTTTGCCAGTTGTAGGCCAATTAATAAAGCATTGTATTCGGCCACGTTGTTGGTGCATGGTTCCATAAGGGAATATGCACGGTGTATAACCAGATGATCAGGTGACACGAGCACGACACCTACTCCAGCCATGATCTTCCCTTTGGGCCCTGTTCTTGATGCGCCGTCAAAGAACATTTACCAAATAGGGATTTCTTCAGTTACAGTGTTAGACTCCACTACTTCGTCAAAGATTTCGTCGTAGAGTTTAAATAACACCGGCACTGGATGAGCCGCTAGGAAATCAGCTAATGCTTGGCCTTTTACTGCCTTCTGAATGACGAAGATCATATCGTATGGAGTCAGCAGCATTGCTCGTATAGCTAAACAGAAATTAAGAGAACCCAGTTTAGTCATGAGTATTCTGAGAGGGTTGACTTTGGATATGATATGGATAGTCTGCTCGAACACGTAGTGGCGTGTCTTCTGGATGGCAAACACTAATGCAAGGTACTCCTTCTCCACCGGTATGTATTTATGCTCGGTACCCACCATTGTGCGGCTGAGGTAGTCGATTGCCTGTTCGTGGCCGCCTTCATTCTTCTAAGCTAATAGGGTGCCAAGAGAATGGTTCATAGCACGAACGTATAGTAAGAAGGGCTTTTCCATTATTGGAGCTACCAATACTGGAGGGCTTGTAAGATATGCCTTGATGTCATCGAATGCGCGTTGACATTATTTTTTTCAGACGAAAGATACGCCTTTCTTCATGAGCTGGGTGAATAGTTAACACCTTTCAGAGAGGTTTGAAATGAATTATTTGATATAGGCTAGCCTTCCTTGTAGTCCGTACAGCTCTTTGAGGTTTCTTGGAGGACGTATGTCGAGGATGGCCTTCACTTTCTCTGGGTCTAGATGTATACCCTTTGAAGTGATGACAAAACCAAGGAACTTGCTGCTGGAGACTCCCAGGAAAGACTTGGTTGGATTCATCTTGAGTTGGTGTGCACGCATTAGTTCAAACACTGTTCTCAAGTCTTGGAGGTGATTGCCCTTGAGACAACTTTTGACTGTGATATTGTCTACGTAGCACTCCATAGTTTTGCACAAATAATCACAAAAAATTATGTTCATGGCTCGCTGGTATGTTGCCCCTAAATTTTTCAATCCGAAGGGCATCACCGTATAGCAGTATACCCCCAACGGTGTTCGAAAAGATGTGTGCTTTTTGTCGTTGGAGAACATCTTGATTTGGTTGTAGCCTGAGAACCCATCCATGAAGGACGTCCGTTCGAAGCCGCAAGTATTGTCGATCATTACGTCAGTAATCGGTAGAGGGAACTCGTCTTTCGGACATGCAGAGTTCAAATCACGGTAGTCGATACAGACTCGAACTTAACCGTTCTTCTTCATGACTGGAACGATGTTGGCAACCCAGTCTAGATGTTATTCTTCGCGAATGAACCCACTGGCGATGAGCTTTTTGACTTCATTCTCGATGGCTTCCATAACATCTGGATAGAATCGTCGTTGTTGCTGCTTCACTGGCTTAGCTTTAGACGAAATATTCAGGCGGTATATGGCGACTTTAGGGTCGAAGCCTAGCATATCTTTATAGCTCCATGCGAAGACGTCGATGTATTCCCTTATAAGCTATATAAGAGACTGGCGCTCTTCGTCAGATAAGCTTTTCCTGATGAAGATTGGCTTGAATGATGCTTCATCTCCTAGATTGACTTGGATGACTTCGTTTTTGGTAGGTGGTTCACGTTATTTAAAGCACAGTTCCAACCTGGTATCCATCTTTTGAGCCCATTATTCGAGTTCGAGTTCGATTGATTGGACATCGTCTGTAACTTGGTCGGCAGAAACTATATGGACGGACATAGTTGCTTTGAACATGTCGCCGATGATGGAGTCTAAGTCCCAGAAGGAGGAATCAGAAGAATGAGAACACCGATCTGCTTCATCATCTGATCTTTCGGGAGTTGTTGGAGGAGAGACATAGCCCAAACCAAAACCGTTTCGTTGGTAGTAGTTTTCGGATTTGCCGGGAGGCGTAAAGTGTCGAATTGGCAACCGTCGTCCTCGGCCGTAATTTAGCCCTTCGTCGCTTTTGATGTCATATCCCATATTCTGAAAGATATTCTTGGCCTGCCAACTATACCGAAAATGTTGTATTTTTCTAGAGTCATAGTCAGCTTATGTTTTGTGCTTGGAAGAAGTAGAGTCTGGAACGAACTTTTTCTCGACAATTAAACGACCGAAGATGATTAGTTCTTCATCCTTTTTTCTGGTTGGAATGATGAAGTAGAGGATATCTTCAGGGTAGACTTTTTTCTGCAGGTGAGATGTTGTGACTGGCATGCAGAGGTGTGGCCCTATGCCGTTGTCTAGAGCGTATATCGTACCTATGTAGTAGTTTACAGTTTGATAGTCATTAGAGTAATTCAAAGATAAACCTTTACATCATCTGTTGAAGGTACATTATTTTGAGTATTGATATACTCATTGAGAGGATCATCATCTGAAAGAGGAGCCACAGTCTTGGCCGAGTTCACCACGTAAGGTAGTTCTTCAGGATTGGGAGGATGGACATCAGTAGGTTCCCCCTTGGGTGTTTTGTTGAGAGTGATGGTCATTGGTTTGACTCTGTCAGGGTTATTCTTTTTTACCCAGATTGTGAGAGGCTTCGGAGTACTTTTTGCAGTAGTACGTCCTTTGACTTGGTTAATCAGGCGACCATCATTGGGGGATGGAGTTGCTTCAGCTTCATTGTCAGTTTCGTTACCGTCGTCTTTGGGGGGTTATGATTGGTAAAGTACCGAATCTCCATAGTAAGCTTCGATGCCCTTGAAAGGATCGATGTCAGCAAACTCTGTCTTGACGACATCGTCGCTGTTGACGTACTTGAAGCACTGGTGAAGTATGGAAGGGACGATCATATTCTCATGTATCCATGGACGTTCCAGCAAGACGTTGTAGGATACATTGGCATCGATCACATAGAAGGAGACCTCCGTTCGGAGATCACCGATCTGGCATTTAAGACGGATCTTGCCCAATAGATGGCTTCGACCAGCATTGAAAGCCATGATAGTTGTGTTGGTTGCGGATAGCTTGTGCAGAGGAATTCTTAGATTTGAAGCAAGCTTCTAGAAATGATACTGAGGAAGGATCCTGGATCGATGTGCATGCGGTCCACCTTGATCTTCCCGATATATCCTGTATAGTACAGGGGTCTATCATGACGATTATTTTTGAGTAGCATGTCCTCCTGTGAGAAGGTGATGTTGGGCACCACTTCCATAGTACTATGACAGTGGGGGCAGGAAACAGGATCTTCAGCGGGAGCTTTGACCTCAGCGAGGTAAGAGTCGGCATGTAGTAATGCCTCACTTAAGGCCTTCCGTGTTTCTTTGGAGAGTCACAATAGATCGAACAGAGATTACCTGGCAGGTGTAATAGCTAGCTAAGCTAGTATGTCAAAGTTGTAGGGTCGATCCATGCCTTCTGGAGCTGGCGCCTTTAGAGATTTGTCAAACCGCGTCTCCTTCTGCTTGGATGTGGTTTGAGGCTTGGACAGGCTGGCTTCTAAGCTTGTAGGGGCAGCAGGAGCTTGAGAAGGCAGTGCTTCTTCTTGTGCGGTATCGTACGTCCGAAGATAAGTCTTCCCCGATCGCGTCTCGCCAGATAGAACCTCGTAGATGGGGGAGAATACCATGTGGCATGGCTTAAATTTCTTGCCCCTTCTTGCTTTGGGAGGTGCTACCCCATGTGTCACTTCTTGGACAAGGTCCGGAAGGACCCACATGATCTTACCACGTCCAGTTGTGAGTGGGACCAAGGTTGAGTTACGAGCTAGTGGTAAGTTGATGACTTCCATCATTGCCTTGGGGATCGGGACCATGCCGTCTGGGACTTCTGTAGGAGGAAAGTTGCCAAACTGAAGAGAGATCATGTTAGCAGATACGACCTTGTCTTCAGCTTCGAGATTGATCACTTGGCTGTCGATAAGCTGTTGTATCTTCTTCTTCAGGACGATGCAGTCCTTGGTGGAGTGATGCACGTACTAATAGTAAAGACAGTACTTGGGATCGTTGAGTTGGCTCGCCTCTGCAGGACATCGTGGTAGGGGCAATGTTAGCTTATTACCCTTCATCAATGTGTGGAAGATGGTAATGACATCATCTTCATCGAAGGAGAAGGTCTCCTTAGGCTTGTCGGAGGTGCCTTGAGAATTGGAAGCTCCTTTGGATGTGTCGACCTTCAGGACTTATTTCCCTTTACTCCCACGAACAGGGATAGTCTGAGGATGCTTGCCTTTGTCCTCAAATTTGGGTGTCTTCAGCCCCAGTAGTTCCAAGTTAGGAACATCATTTTCAGCAGCATCAGTGGCCCCAATGAAAGCGGGTCATGTATCATACTTATGTATACCCAGACAAAACTTCACTGTAGGAAGGAAGTTATGTCGACAAGTATCCATAAGTTCTGAGTCTGGTTTGCCGAAGGGCATCTTCAGTGCTAGTCGTCTGAAGAGTTCAATGAAGGCAATGACAGATTCAGTCTTCCTTTGCATGGTCTCGATGAGAGTGGACATACTAACATGCATGCCACTCTCGTAAAACCTGTTGAGGAACAACCTCTCCAAGTCTTTGAATGAATTGATACACCCGTCACGTAGACTGCAGAACCATTCGAAGGCTACCCCCTGCAAGGTGCTAATAAACAGCTTCGACAGGAACGGATCGTCTCTGTGCAAGTACAGAGTTTGCGTATTGAAGTACGTCATGTGCTGACGAGGAGAAGTCAAACCGTCGAATGAGTTCAGCGTCAGTGGCTTGTAGTTAGGAGGGCAAGTAGCATTCTCCCATTCAGGGGGATACGGTTGAGATATCCACATTTTCTGTAGCTCATCTTTGTGTGAGATGGTATCGAGGCGAGCGACCAGGAAATCAATTGCATCTTGTTGATTGAGCACGTATTGGGAAATGGCTGCTGAACGGTTATCAGGTGCTGTTGGCGAAGGACCGCCCCCAGTATTTGCAAGATTTGGAGGAGGCACAACAGAATGATAATCCTTTGTAGTGAAGGAGGGTTGTTACTGTGAGCCAGACTAGCGTGGGCTGAGATGTTCTGTTGTGGTGGAGGGACAGTCCCAGCAGCTTGAACCGCCATGATACTGGTAAGCATGTCAGTGATCTTGGCGAATGCTATTTTGAGACCCTCTAGCCGTTTACTAGTCTGATTACTGACTTCTTCAGGTCTTTCTCCATCCGTCATGTATGTAGATAGCATGCGAGGATGAATAGAAGAAGCAGTGCAACTGGTGCTAATACTGTCTGTCTCCGAGTGGATAAGTCTTTCATCTTCAGGTAGAGGAGGAAGACAGTCGCCATCGAATTTGGAGGGATCATCGTCCTCTAGAAGGCTACCCCCAGTGTGGGGGTCATCTGTTTCAGATTCTGAGGGAATGCTACCCCCAGCTTGGGAATCTTCGTCGTCTATACGGAATTTTGCCTTTGGTCGAGTGCCCATATAGACTCCTTCTGATGTGACAGCCCGTTGGCCATCTGTTGGTAGACTTCGTCTTCTCTTTCTCGTGGAACTGAAAGAGAAGGTTGGGTTGGTGGTCCACCGTCTTTAATTGGGGCTTCCATAAGGGGGACCCCATGAAGCCATGTTGGATGAAACACATAGTGGCTTCTCGTCGTCAGAGAAATGCAGCCGTCGAAACACGGACTTTCTCTGTGGTACTCTTGTCACTTTGGAGCAATAACAGTTGATAACAATATTGGCACACAGGAGTGCACTATGAATTTCTATGCTCTCCCTTGCTTTATGCTTATGATTTATCATGTCGTGCAAGTCAGCGAAAGGGAGTTTTGTCTTACAACCCATGTTGCATGCGTCGCCGAGCTTTGCATACGGGTTCGTAAGGAGAGTAGGCGCATCCAAACTTAGCTCATGTGCAGGGGAAACCCCCACACCTAAGTTCTATGATGTCCTTGAAGACAGCCCTGTGTTATACGCGTTGGGACCTATCTTTTTGCTGTGGGTGCATAGGCCTTGGAGACTGGGCTTGGGCGCATGCTTTTGGACAGCATATTTGAGTCGTGTAACGCCCCAGTCCCAAAATACATAGGACTAGGAACGTAGACATGCCAGCCGTATACATACGAAGTACACTCCAATATATGGAAACCTCGTATGAATACATAAGCTGTAAAATGCAGTAGAACCATAACTATTCTCATCCACACAAAATAAATGAATAAAAGACATCATATAATGATAATGAATTGTCTTGATACAATATATTGGGCGGAGACAAATCCACTACCAACAAGTAAAGAAAAAATACATGAGAAAAGAAATGATTTTGGCGAGCAAAGCGAAGAAGATCCAAATGCAATCATCCTCGAAGAAATAGCGAAGAACATGGCTAGAGCTAGAACACCTGCGAAAGACAATAGCACACACCTGGCGAGATAACCAGGTCCTCAGAAGGACGTAACAAGACATATAATATCATGCCATATAAACTGAATAAATATTGCTCAAATAAATAAGTCAATTGAATTATAACATGGTCCAATACACACCTACTGAATGAGCGTACCATCCTCCCAACCAAACAAGGACAGGAGATGGTAAACTAATTCACGGTGACGTATCTTTCCATGCTATGAATCCAATATGATATTTGAACCCCAACAAGGTTCAATACCTTCTCATCGAAGTAGTAAGTCACACCTACAACCAAACAAGGACAAGATGTGACGAACTAATCCGCGATAAGTTATTGTTCCAAGCCACGGTCAGATACAAGTACCCAAACCAAAAGTACTCGTACCTAACGGATAAAGGTACCTAACCGTTCTAAGTGAAATGTTGTTAAGAACAATCCTTTCTACGCATGGGCCCTGGCTAAATAGGATCGGCGTAGTCCCCCTTTGGGCACCAGAGGCCCCATCAGCAGGAGCATGACGTTCCGCAGAATCGTCAGTGGCCGTCAGTAATCATGGGTCATCAACCCCGTATCTCCAGCGGAGAGTCCGGGTCACAAGGGAAGTGCATCGAAACCCATACGCTAAGGAATTATCCTCCCCGCCCAATGCCTACTATGTTGTATCCACAACATTAACCTTTATAACCGCTAAGTCAACTAGCATGCAATCTCTATTAGCGGTTATTCCTATCGCATGGCTTGTACGTACTGTTGGCCAGCCAATCATGCACGTCCGTGTTCTACATGCGACACACAACTTTGTGGTACGACGTGTCAAGGCCAATGAATGCAACACACAAGATGGTCCCTTAAATCTAGGTTTAATGTGTAAGAAAAATAATACATAGCATGAAATATAAATGAACAGTAAGTTCTAACAGGTTATGCCATGTATCACAGTTTATTTTGCATACAGAAAATAATAAACAATGCATGAAATATGAGCTAAAATAAGTAAACAGCAAATGGCAAGGTGTCTTGCCTGGTAGGACGCCTGGTGTACTACAATGATCAATATGGCACGAACTGCGACTTCGGTGCAACAACTATACATGGTGACCTCGGATGGTGGCACGGACAGTTTCATTGGGTCCAGAAGGGTCAAATTGGTTATGGTGGACATAAGGTTGTCTAGATTTGGAAGGAATAAAAACCTGATTAGTCATGGTCAAGAATCGATAATCGAGGAGATTTGCAGAAATAAATAAATAAATATCTTATTTTGAAAATAGTTTTGATAGTTGTAAATAATTTTTTGAAAGAATACTTTTAGGTAAGAAGATATACTTTGAAAAATCTAAAAAAAAGCCAGTAAAGTATAAGAACTCAATTTTGTCAAAGTAGTCTTTGGAATATTTATATTTATAAAAAGATTTTAGAAATCTTTTTGAGAATAGTATTTACGAGTCATAAAATTTATATTTAAAATCTAAAGGTAAACTAGCCCCAAATATTTGAGGATAAGTCCCTACTAATTTGTTACAAAAAAGATTATATAGTTTTTAGGAAATTTATATACTACATATTTTTAGTTACTAAAATAGTTTCACTACTTGGTACTAACAGTACAACCACAATATAGATAAAATAATAATAGTTTTTAAAGCTTCCCATAAAATTCCTATTTTAATAATGCTAACAAGTTAATAAACAGTTCATAAAATGTACACAATAGCATAATAATAATAATAACAAAATAATAATAATAATAATAATAACAATAATAAAAATAATGATAATAACAATAATAATAATACTAATAAGAATGGCAATAATAATAATAATAATAGTTATGATAATTATAATTATAATTATAATTATAATAACAATAAGCTCTTTCCCCATTTCACCCGAGAAAGAGAGAGAGTACAGAGAGTAGAGAGAGGAGAGAGAGCCAGGGAAGCGGTGATCGGAGGGGGTCGGGAAGTGAAGCGGCGGCGGAGGCTGGTGGGCGACGCCGGCGGAGGAGCGGTCGCGGGTCGGAGGGGCGGCGCTCGACGGGAGAGGAGAGGAAGAAGGGGGGTTCGGCTGGGCACGGTGGCGAATCGGCACGGCGAGGCGGCGTTGGGTTGCCGGAGGGAATGAGAATGGGGGTGGAGCGGTGGAGCTGCACCGGAGGGGTCGGCCGACGCGGGGAGAAGGGTTTGGGAAGTCGGCGGCGGTCGCGCGCGGAGAAGATGGGCTCGGGAGAAAAGGGGGGTTTGTCGGCGGACGGCGCGGCTCGATGGCAGCGCACGCGGAGGCTAGGCGACCACACGTGCGGGGCGGCGATGGGCTCAGGCGCGGCGGCTAGAGTGACGGGCGAGCGAGGCGGAGAGGTTGGGCAGGCTAAGGTCTGGTGGCGTGAGCGTGGGGTTGAGAATGGGTGATGACGGATCACGGCGGAGGCCCGATGGCTGGCTCCTGCTCGATGGTGGAGGCAGCGCAGGAAGGCGGCGCTCGGCAGATCCGGCCGACGGGTATTTTTATTTCTTTTTCTTTTATTTGCTGTTGGGGTTTTCCAATTTGGGTTTTGTTTGCGGTGGTCGTCTGGTCGGCTATGGCCGTGGTGGCGGAGGCGATGTTGGCCTGGTGTTGGTCGAGTGGCGGGGCTGACGGATGACTTCGGTGATGGTGGTGGTATAGACAGGCAGCTACGGGCTTGGTCGAGGAGGGTTGCGTCAATGGTGGTTTGGGGTTGTGCTGGTGGTCTCGGCGTGGGTGGCAGGTGGTGGAAAGTTGATGGTGTGGTGGTGGAAGGCTGGCACAGGGGGTCGGTATAAGGGTACTGTAGTTGTGGTGATGGGCGAGGCAGACTGCTGGTCGGGAATGGCGACGAGGCTGGCCATTAGATTAAGATTACCGTTTAGGTTTTGGATTTGGGTTGAGTCAAAGATGTTGTCAGGACGCGTCGGGTGTGTCCGACACGACGGGGACGGAGGTTCAGATCTGTCGGACCCGGGGTGGAGAAATGTATTTGTACAATGAAACACATAGTGGATGGGACACGGACACGGTCATGGACACGATACACTCACTTTTGTGGTGGAAAATTTGTGGAAGAATAGAAGTTTATGGAGGAGTACCTGCCTATTTATAGGATGTGGGAATTCCTAGTTGGATAAGGATTAGGAATATTTAAAACCCAATTAGATAATTCTCTACTTAATTTAAAACAATGAAATCAAATCCAAATTTAAATCAAATTCTAATTTAAATCTATAAATTATACCTTTATACTATTTAAATTAAATCCATAAAATTAAATCGAGATTTAAAATGTCCACAAAAATTTTCAAATATATTTTCCAAAAATACCAATAATAATAATTTCAAAAATAATAATTATTTTTTTTTAAATATCTTTTTGAATAATAAAATATTAATATAATAAATTTTGAAAATGGAATTATATATAAATTCAAATTAATGTATCTCATATGCAAGGAATATTTGCATAAAATAAACTTTAAGTAAAATACAAATAATTATTATATATGTTATTTGAACTATAAAAAAATAGAAAAATATTTTATTAAAAATATGTAAGCTCGCACATATTCGCACTCGTCGAGCAATTACGAAAAATAAAATTTTGCGCACGACGTACAATACGACTACGCGACGTACAATACAAAATATTAAATCCGTAAAATTTAATAAAAAAATAGTAGAAATTTAGGAATTTTACATCCTACCCAACTTAAATGAATTTCGTCCTTAAAATTTAGAATTAGCAGGGGGTGAGAAGACACAAGGGGGTATCGATGGGGATCAAAATGATGACATTGTTTTCACGAAATCATGTCGTAAGAAATTGCGAGAAATTGCGATCGAGTTCATAGACAAAAATAATACGGTATGGTCACGGGTAATGAATGAGGGTTACGAATTAAGAGAACGAAATAGATTCGCATCAATTAAGCGATTAGAGGGTCTTGATAGGGCCGAGTAGTTTAGGATGAAGATATAGCAACATCGAGTGGAAATGGTCATAGTCGATAGGAAGTTCTAGTATAACTCCTTCGTCCTTCTAAAATAGGTGAAGGCGAAAGCAATAGAGTTCGAAGAAGACGTTATCGAATACGAATACGTGGTTCAAAGGCGACCGAATAATTCAAATGGGGTTGCCAAGGCAGTCGCGGATGGGACTCTAAAGGACAAGTTTAGCTATGTCCCTATCCACGTAGAATAATAGACAAAAGCGAACCAAAGTGCACTCGGTTGATCAGACCATCATGCACCGGTTCTGATTAGACAGTATGTTAGTGAGCGCGCTCAATAGCATAAGTCATGAACAAACTCGATAAATGGATGAGTTTGCAAAACTAGATTATAGTAGCAACATTAGTCAAGGTGGTAAAAACATAGGCACGGGAGACTAAGATTGAAATAAAGTAGAAATTGGTTCGAACTTCTAAAGGATATAAGTCATATCATGTGATGGTCTTCATACAGTCATCCTATAGTCTTCTCGTCCAAGTCCTTAGATGGGTTAGAGTCCTATAAATTCCATAATCTAAGTAGACTTGCTAAGATAGGTCGCAAGGACAAAGGGGTTACTAGGTCATAAGGCATTCTACCCAACTTAAAAGAATTAAACTAATGGTGTTTGGGACATCTACCTAGTAGGGTCAATCTCTAGCAAGCACGAAGGGAAGATAAGAATAGGGATGGAAGGAAGAATCAAGCAAGATGCAATTGATGAGTCGAACGGTAATTCGAATATAGGATCGAGGAAAGAGGTCAAGTATGTGGATGAGATCCTAGACTTCTAATCCTATACGCAGGCTTGCTTGGTACGGTAAAGTAACCAAACAATTTATCTAGACCTGCATGGGCCACCACAAAAACATGTAACATTCCAGTCCTAAAATACGTAGGACTAGGAACGTAGACATGCCAATTGTATACATACGAAGTACACTCCAATATATGGAAAACTCGTATGAATACATAAGCTGTAAAATGCAATAGAACCATAACTATTCTCATTCACACAAAATAAATGAATAAAAGACATCATATAATGATAATGAATTGTCTTGATACAATATGTTGGGCGGAGACAAATCCACTACCAACAAGTAAAGGAAAAATACATGAGAAAAGAAATGATTTTGGCGAGCGAAGCGATGACGATCCAAATGCAATCATCCTCGAAGAAATAGCGAAGATCACGGCTAGAGCTAGAACACCTGCGAAAGACAATAGTACACACCTGGCGAGATAACCAGGTCCTCAGAGGGACGTAACAAGACACATAATATCATGCCATATAAACTGAATAAATATTGCTCAAATAAATAAGTCAATTGAATTATTACATGGTCCAATACACACCTACTGAACGAGCGTACCATCCCCCCAACCAAACAAGGACAGGAGATGGTAAACTAATTTACGGTGACGTATCTTTCCATACTATGAATCCAATATGGTAACCGGACCCCAACAAGGTTCAATACCTTCTCATCGAAGTAGTAAGTCACACCTACAACCAAACAAGGAAAAGATGTGACGAACTAATCCGCGACAAGTTATTGTTTCAAGCCACGGTCATATACAAGTACCCAAACCAAAAGTACTCGTACCTAACGGATAAAGGTACCTAACCGTTCTAAGTGAAATATTGTTAAGAACAATCCTTCCTACGCATGGGCCCTGGCTAAATAGGATCGGCGTAGTCCCCCTTTGGGCATCAGAGGCCCCATCTGTAAGAGCATGATGTTCCGCAGAATCGTCAGTGGCCGTCAGTAATCATGGGTCATCAACCCCGTATCTCTAGCGGAGAGTCCGGGTCACAAGGGAAGTGCATCGAAGCCCATACGCTAAGGAATTGTTCTTCCCGCCCAATGCCTACTATGTTGTATCCACAACATTAACCTTTATAACCGCTAAGTCAACTAGCATGCAATCTCTATTAACGGTTATTCCTATCGCACGACTTGTACGTACTGGTGGCCAGCCAATCACGCACGTCCATGTTCTACATGTGACACACAACTTCGTGGTACAACGTGTCAAGGCCAATGAATGCAACACACAAGGTGGTCCCTTAAATCTAGGTTTAATGTGTAAGAAAAATAATACATAGCAGGAAATATAAATGAACAGTAAGTTCTAACAGGTTATGCCATGTATCACAGTTTATTTTGTATAAAGAAAATAATGAACAATGCATGAAATATAAGCTAAAATAAGTAAACAGCAAATGGCAAGGTGTCTTGCCTGGTAGGACGCCTGGTGTACTGCAATGATCAATGTGGCACGAACTGCGACTTCGGTGCAACAACTATACATGGTGACCTTTGATGGTGGCACGGACAGTTTCATTGGGTCCATAAGGGTCAAATTGGTTATGGTGGACATAAGGTAGTCTAGATTTGGAAGGAATAGGAACATGATTAGTCATGGTCAAGAATCGGTAATCGAGGAGATTTGCGGGAATAAATAAATAAATATCTTATTTTAAAAATAGTTTTGATAGTTGTAAATAATTTGTTGAAAGAATACTGTTAGGTAAGAAGATATACTTTGAAAAATCTAAAAAAAGCCAGTAAAGTATAAGAACTAAATTTTGTTCAAAGTAGTCTTTGGAATATTTATATTTATAAAAAGATTTTAGAAATCTTTTTGAGAATAGTACTTACAAGTCATAAAATTTATATTTAAAATCTAAAGGTAAACTAGCCCCAAATATTTGAGGATAAGTCCCTACTAATTTGTTACAAAAAAGATTATATAGTTTTTAGGAAATTTATATACTACATATTTTTAGTTACTAAAATAGTATCACTACTTGGTACAAACAGTACAACCACAATATAGATAAAATAATAATAGTTTTTAAAGCTTCCCATAAAATTCCTATTTTAATAATGCTAACAAGTTAATAAACAGTTCATAAAAGGTACACAATAGCATAATAATAATAATAACAAAAAATAATAATAATAATAATAAAAACAATAATAAAAATAATGATAATAACAATAATAATAATACTAATAAGAATGGTAATAATAATAATAATTATTATTATTATTATTATTATTATTATTATAATAATAACAATAAGCTCTTTCCCTATTTCACCCGAGAAAGAGAGAGAGTACAGAGAGTAGAGAGAGGAGAGAGAGCCAGGGGAGCGGTGATCGGAGGGGGTCGGGAAGTGAAGAGACGGGGAGGCTGGTGGGCGACGCCGGCGGAGGAGCGGTCGCGGGTCGGAGGGGCGGCGCTTGACGGGAGAGGAGAAAAGAAGGGGGTTCGGCTGGGCACGGTGGCGAATCGGCACGGCGAGGCGGCGTTAGGTTGCCGGAGGGAGAGAGAATAGGGGTGGAGCGGCGGAGCTGCACCGGAGGGGTCGACCGGCGCGGAGAGAAGGGTTTAGGAAGTCGGCGGCGGTCGCGCGCGGAAAAGATGGGCTTGGGAGAAAAGGGGGGTTTGTCGGCGGACAGCGCGGCTCGACGGCAGCGCACGCGGAGGCTAGGCGACCACATGCGCGGGGCGACGATGGGCTCAGGTGCGGCGGCCAGAGTGACGGTCGAGCGAGGCGGGGAGGTTGGGCAGGCTAAGGTCTGGTGGCGTGAGCGTGGGGTTGAGAACGGGTGATGATGGATCACAACGGAGGCCCGATGGCTGGCTCCTGCTCGGTGGTGGAGGCAGCGCAGGAAGGCGGCGCTCGACAGATCCGGCTGGCGGCCGCGGTGAGGTGAGAGGGTGTGGGTATTTTTATTTCTTTTTCTTTTATTGGCTGTTGGGGTTTTCCAATTTGAGTTTTGTTTGCGGTGGTCGTCTGGTCGGCTATGGCCGTGGTAGCGGAAGCGGTGTTGGCCTGGTGTTGGTCGAGTGGCGGGGCTGACGGATGACTCCGGTGATGGTGGTGGTATAGACAGGCATCTACGGGCTTGGTCGAGGAGGGTTGCGTCAACGGTGGTTTGGGGTTGTGCTGGTGGTCTCGGCGTGGGTGGCAAGTGGTGGAAAGTTGATGGTGTGGTGGTGGAAGGCTGGTACAGGGGGTCGGGGTAAGGGTACTGTAGTGGTGGTGATGGACGAGACAGACTGTTGGTCGAAAATGGCGACGAGGCTGGCCATTAGATTAGGATTAGCGTTTAGGTTTTGGATTTGGGTTGAGTCAAAGATGTTGTCAGGACGCGTCGGGTGTGTCCGACACGACGGGGACGGAGGTTCGGATCTGTCGGACCCGGGGTGGAGAAATGTATTTGTACAATGAAACACATAGTGGATGGGACACGGACACGGTCATGGACACGATGCACTCACTTTTGTGGTGGAAAATTTGTGGAAGAATAGAAGTTTATGGAGGAGTACATGCATATTTATAGGATGTGGGAATTCCAAGTTGGATAAGGATTAGGAATATTTAAAATCCAATTAGATAATTCTCTACTTAATTTAAAACAATGAAATCAAATCCAAATTTAAATCAAATTCCAATTTAAATCTATAAATTATACCTTTATACTATTTAAATTAAATCTATAAAATTAAATCGAGATTTAAAATGTCCACAAAAATTTTCAAATATATTTTCCAAAAATAACAATAATAATAATTTCGAAAATAATAATTATTTTTTTTAAAATATCTTGTTGAATAATAAAATATTAATATAATAAATTTTGAAAATGGAATTATATATAAATTCAAATTAATGTATCTCATATGCAAGGAATATTTGCATAAAATAAACTTTAAGTAAAATACAAATAATTATTATATATGTTATTTGAACGGTAAAAAAATAGAAAAATGTTTTTCTAAAAATATGTACGCTCGCACATATTCGCACTCGTCGAGCAATTACGAAAAACGAAATTTCGCGTACGACGTACAATACGACTACGCGACGTACAATACAAAATTTTAAATTCGTACAATTTAATAAAAAAATAGTAAAAATTTAGGGGTTTTACAAGTCGCCTTGATGTGGGCACATAGTATGGATCCAGAGAGCCTGGGCGTATAGCCTTGGGCGCATGACTCTGAATACCCAACCTGCTGAAGACAGAAGTGTCCTGGTTGGGGCTATGCGCCCAAGCACACCTTTGCGCTCATGCTTGACGGGGCAGTACTATTTTCTTCCAGTTTTGCCTCCTTCGTTAGTGAGCTACGTCGGGTTTGGCCAGAGTGTCGTATACCCCGATTCTTGGCATCATAGTGTTTTTCTCTGCCAAGACTCGAGTGTTGAACACTCTGTTGTTGGTTGTGGAGGGAAGAAGTTACTGGCTAATAGAGCCCGGAACGGTGTGAGCCTTCTCCATTTGGGGGACTTCTGTGGCAGAGTCCTGCGCCTAGGTGACAGAGTCCTCCAGCTGCATATCCGCTATGACACTAGCCGGATATGCGCAGTGAGCCTTCGAAAGCCAAGTCGTACGAGAGTTGTTTGGCGTCACTGATTTTGAGGGAGTAGAGCCGTCCCTCGAGAGCATCTCTTCGAACGCCTGCTGATCGAATTTTACGATCAGCATCTTCTGAGTACTTCCCACTTTGTCGGTATCGGATTACGTCACCACCTTCTCGTCAGAAGAAAAGTTAGTCTCCAGCAGAGTCGCCATTTTTGTGGACACACACAAAAAAGAAGAAGAAAATGCTGTCTTTTCTTTTTATTAGCATAAGGCACCACAAATCGAGTACGCCTGAGAGCTCCTGCGCTAATGTCACGACCCGCACCCACCATGAGGGTACGAGTACATAACAACGCCCAGCCTACGCCGCAGTGTCGGCGGTAGAACGCTGTTCTAGGTCATGGACTATAACTAGCTAACATATAATACCCTCCAAAAGGAGTCCAACACAGAGGTACAACTCAATCACAAACTAATGTAGAATGTAGCACGAATGGAAATAGATAAGGAACTCCTCAACTGAGGCACAACAGAAGAATACAAATCTCAACATCTACCAGTCTCAATATCTCTAAAATATACAACTCTGGAAATAAGACAACAACTAAACATGAAAAGAGAACAGACTAAGCTAACTACGCTATACAAGGGTGCCATCCTCAACAGCTGCCTGAACCTCCCCAGGGGTCCAGGTCGCGAGTGTCATCTAGGCAAGCTCCAAAGTAAGGGATGCAGGGTTCCTCATCATCCTCTGTAAAATTTTCAACAGGTCCAGTCAGGACGGGATCGAGCACAAAACATCTCACGCAGATCATAACAGGTTAGAAAAATATAAACATGCAAGAGAGTACGATACATGAAACTGAAAGAAAATACATGATGTAAACAGGAAGAGAACTGTAATAGAAATATCTACTATAAGTAGAGAGCTACCGGTGACTAGTGATTTAGAGTACAAAGTTGACATGTGAACGGCTTGATTTGCACATGGCTATACTAAAGAGGTGTACATGGCTATTCTACTTTGGAATTGTTCACATGACTATTTATACTCCCCCAAGTCCCAATCAATACACAAGGATCCAGACAGGTTATGTTACGCACATGATTTTCACATGAAGCCCATAGATGGGTATACATGAAGTATTCACGAGGCTCAGAGAACTGAGTGCACATGAATTCCATACGAAGGCCCACGAAGGGTGCACATGAAGTATAGGTTATACATGAGATTCACGGGAAATACGACCGATCATGGTAGCACATGAGAGTACACAAGCAAGCACGAACGAGCATGAAGCACATGATAAACATGGATAACAGGAGAGCGGGGAATACACGATGTACATGAAACACATGGCACAATGTATCCGATGCTCCCAAGGGGGATAACATCTCAAGCAAGGATCCATATAGTATCAATCCGTGATAATGTCGTGACAGCATCAAATAAGGTAAACTAGAGCAGGAATATAATTCTAAGCAAGTTATGAAATGATCAGAGAATGTACTCGCCTGGTATCTGAATAGCTGTGAAAATGTACTGTCCGAGATGAGGTACCTGGCTCCTAGTTAGAGCAACACAAGTCACAACAAGTCCAGAATAGAAATGTAATGCACTACAATGCGTTCTACATGAATCTAGGTCAATCTAGACCAAAGTCAACTCTTGGTCAACTCTAGTCAACCCTATAAGTCAAACTAGGTCAAACTAGTCTAATCTAGGTTTAGCAAGTCATTCTAGGTTCTAGCAAGCCTAAACAGTCTATCTAGACTCCAACTAGGTATACCATGCCTAACCATACCATATTTCACATAACCACATAATATGGCTATGACTAAAAGTCTATTAGGAATACACCTATCCTATAGTCACTATACCATTTCACCCATATATCATAACATATCACATAATATCATATACAAAATATTATGTCATATGGTATCCCATACTCTATAACATATCATATCATATAGTATCATATATAAATATATATACATTTCACACATTCCTATATATAATTGATATGTATAGTACAACACTATGATATATATATAGGAACTGATATATGTATAACACAGAGCATATATTAAATTTCTATAGGAAAAGAGAGGAGGACACATGAGGACAAGGGTGTGTGTGAAAGAAAGAGGGTTCAGTCATGTGTACTGCCAAAGGCATGTGAGGGTGAGCCACATGTGTGTGTACATGTAAGGTGAGTGTGTGAGACAACAGTAATGTAGGGTGTGAACAGTGAGTGAAGGGCAGGACCTAATGTGCCAAGGTTAAGGTGCAGGAAAAGAGTGTATAGCATCTCAGTTAGGCAAAAATCAATTAACAGTATAGCTAAGGCTAACATATGTGAGTGTGTGTAAATACAGGATAATGTGGCAGACAATAGGGTAGGAAACAATGTATATATTAGGGTGTGGGTGTGATCAATACCCTGAAATCCAGTGAGCATTCCAACTGGAAATCAGTGAGGAATACACACTATTGATAATGTCAAAATCTCAGATTTCTACAGGAAGCAAAATAACAGTGATCCCATTTCAGTAAAACCAAATCAACATCATGGAATCAATTAACAAGTAGCAGTGAACCTTATCCCTTTGAACTGTATATTGAATTAGAACCCTCATGAATCAATTAACAATGAATTCAACATTAGCAAAGTCCCATGTCAAACAAAACTCAGGTATTCATGACCTCAACCATTCTCAGGAATTCAAGGTTAGCATCAAAATCAGTTCTAGGAAGGAATTAATTAACAGTTATTAAAGGAGGAAATCAACTCAGGATGCAGGGAACCAATTCACAGCTACATGTATCAATTACCATTCCAAAAGTCAATAACAGATAATTCAGTGTTCAGGTGATTGGGTGAACATACAACATTGTGGTGTAATGAGTTCTAATCTCAGGAATATCCCATCCTCAGTTAAGAGAAGGAATTCTCAGGTTTTGCCTTAATCTCAGATCTTGTGTGTGAATGGAAAAATAGTGTTTCAACAGTTCCATCCTAATTCGAAATCCCACAACATCCAATGGACTCATAGTTGCAAGGTTGATACCATGTCCAAAGGGACTGAACATAGGATGTATAATCTGTTACCAAAAGAGAAATAAGCATACATGATGGACTAAACATCTAAATCTCAGTAAAAGGCAATACACATTTAACAGTTTTACATCCGACCAAAGCCAATCTCAGTTTTCATCCATATTAACAATCAAATTGAAAACAAAACTTAAAACCAAAATCCCATATCCAAAAGCCTATATTAACACACAAACCATTTTAAAGAGTCCCCAATCAATCATAACAGTTCAAAACCAAAATCAAACTCAGTTGTTCCTTTTTAAAACCCAGGTTGAACTTAACCACAGTTAACTAAACAACAGACATGTGTATACCTTAGTTAACAGTTTTAGAAAGGAATTGGAAATCAGTCCAGGTAATAGAATAGGAAAAGAAACAATGTGACATGTGTGCTCTGGTGTCAAGAGACAGTGGCATGTAAACCAATCTATCATGTATAACCTATCTAACAGGTATTAATACATATGCATGAGTCTAAAATGTCAACTTTAAATGCCAGAATTTGGCTTAAACAGAGAATGAAAAGTTCAGGATCTCAAGTCCTATACATGTATCAGTTACTTAACAATTAGCCTAACTAAATGCCAATTTCGAAAACAAGGAAATCCATGTTAATCATAACCCAACATTAGCTAATAGATAACTGAATCAACAATTTAAAATAGCTTAATAGGATTTTAAAGTTCAGAATTAGATAACCCATGTATCATAACATTGTATCAGTTAAACATGCCACAATCGAATCCAATTTCACATTAAAAACCTATTCTAATATATGAAATCGATTTACAGAGGTTATTAATATATATATAGGATCTTAATTAGCAATTAAACCATAATTTAAACAATTAAACCGGAAATAAACACAAGAAACAGAAACTGGACAGTACACAGGAAAACAGTGTCGTGCACACGTGCACGTGTCTGTAGGACACGACACACGACACGTGGGGTCTCGTGGTCATACCCACGTGTAGCCCACGTGTCAGGCTACACATAGGACCCAACACGACACGACCACGTCGTGTCCAGAGTGGACACGACTCGCGTATCAGTACACGATTTTCCGCGCAGCACAGCACAGTGTAACCCAGTGCGGCCTCGTTTTCGTGTCCGACACGAAACGAGGTGTCGTGAAACCTTGGGGGAGTGTGCGCAGACACTGCCCCAGTGTCCATGCCAATTTTGGCGTGTCCTAGTGTCGTGTACAAGGCGCACGAGACGCGTGGTAGCAGGGGAGCCAACCGCGCTCGCGCGCACGCGTGGCACAGCGTGTTCGTGTCCTAAATACGATACGACACCACACGAAAACGTGTTCAGAACACAAGATTCACACAAGCAAGACCAAAACCTATTTTTTTATTCAAACACTATTTAAAAACAGTGAAGAAAACCTTATTGAGGCATTAGGTCGAACACTTGCGACCATGGTCTGATATGTGTCCGATACGAACACGTATTGGACACGAACCCTAGCAATGCCTATACCAACAGAGAGAGGGCACCTAGGGCTTCCTAACCATGCAAGGAAATCGAGATTTGGTGGAGGGAATGGAAAGTTACCTAGGTGTGTTCCTTCACAAGGAAAAGCCCCAAAAATGAGATCTCCTCAAGCTAGCCAATGGCTCCAAATTGGTCCAAACCTGAGATTATCCTCCATGAACAGTAGGGGAAAGAAATTTAGATCACTATAGAAGAAGTCTCAATAAAAATGGACCATTAATGAATAAACTATGAAGAAATTTTAAAGGAACAAACCTTGTTCTTAGAATGGTGGAAAGAGTGGAAGGAGGCACAAGTTTCAAGAGGGATTTTTATAGGGATATGTGCCCTATGTGGCTGGTCATCAATGCTAGGTTTAGGGTTTTAGAGAATCAATCTAAGGGCTCTCATCCCATCTAGTTTATTCAAGGGTCAAAATCAAGGTCCCCCTTAATCAAGTTGCAACCTAGTCATTCTAACTAGTCAAGACTAACCATGACCAATTTAATTTCTAACTTAGTCTAACCATGACTAACTAGGATTAACCTAGGTTAGGTCAATTCTAGGTTAGGGCTAATAACAATCACATGGTAATTAATTAAATAATATTAAATCACACCATCTAATATAATATACATTAAATTTCAAATAATTTTAATAAATTCAAATAAATTCAAGATAACCAAATTACCCTCAAGCTAAATGTAATAAACAAAATCTCTACCCACATGGTTAGTCTCTAGGGCAGACAGTCACTACAGCTCACTAGCAAAACACCTAAAATCACAAGTCATGACTCAAGCAGTTTTTAAATTGTTTAAAAATTATAAAAATCACCAAAAATTATATTATTAAACTAATTACCATAATTAAATAATTTAAATACAAAATTTCAAAATTACCCTCATTTCAAAAACTGGGTGTTACAATCCTACCCACCTTACAAAAATTTCGTCCTCAAAATTAAGATGGTATCAGTCCTTCTAGGTCAAACACCCCACAATCAAAGTCTCAACCATACCGTCAGATAATCATATGCGTCTGTCCAAAATCATGATACTCAGAATCTTCGTCGTGCTAGTGAGCAAGGCTACGATAATCACAGAGTCCTCGACTAAGGCACATACCTCTAGAATCATGGTATTTAAAATTTTTGCATTGCCGCATGCTTGGCAGCGAAAACCTTAAATTCCCACACCCAAGAAATACGTCCTAAATCTGACTATATGTCCTCACTATGCCAGCTAACACGACTTATCGAAGATTCTAGATTCCATAACTGGGTGACCTAGCCCATATGATTAATCTCAGAAGGAAATCAAACATAATCACAAGAACAACAGAACAGAGTTAATCAACTAACAAGAAACAGAAGGAATCGAAATTTTAAGGCAGTATGAGAGGCAATTGCAGAATGAAAATTGAATAGATCGAAACCTGCAGCAAGATCTCTACTGGCCTGAGCATCCTCGACTGTCCTGGCGAAAGCTCGCCCTCGCTGGCCTCCTTTGGCCTGCTACTGATGCAGCATATATCTTTGCTGCTGAGTCGGTAAGGGTAATCCCGTCTGCTGGTCTACCGGAAGCCTAGCACCTGCTCCCTGAACTGCCTGTCCTGATGACTCGGGACACTCTCTCAGACGATGATCGGATCCTCCGCAAAGCAAACATCTGCCCAACCTCTTCCGGCATTCGCCCCAACCATGCCCTGGCCTCTTACAGAAGGGACAAATAATAACTAGCTGCTGCTCCGAAACCTGCTGCTGAATCTGTGGCTGCTGTGTGTGCTGAAAGGGTACACGGTCCTGAAACTGTCGCTGCTGAAGGTAGACCCCTGGCTGCTGATACTGCTGCTGGAACTGCTGCTGAAACTGCAGAGGTGGCATCTGCTGCGGATACTGCTGCTGACTCTACAATTGGGGCACCTGCTGCTGAATCTGTAGGTGGGGCCTCTTGGCTGGGCCCGTACTAGCACTGGCTCCCTGAGTATCTAGCTTCCTCTTCTCCTTCAGTCCAAGATCGTCCTCCGCTGTCATGGCTCCTACTAGAATCTGCTCGAAAGTGGCGTCGCGGTCGCTCTTGGTATATGACTTGATTTCCCTTATCAAACCCCTGTGGAACTTCCTCGCCTTCCCGACCTCGGTAAGATCCTCGATGAATCTGCTCAAACGGCTGAACTCTCCAGCATACTCCTCAACGGTCTGGTTCCCCTGAACCAAACTCTCGAACTGCGCCTCCAGAGCACGGAGAGCTGTATCAGGAAAGAATTTCTCCTTGAATAGTTTCTTGAATGCTGCCCAAGTCTGACCGGCTGTACCAACCCTCGGGTCCGTCTGGTACCAGGTACGGGCCAAGTCCTGCATCTGACTGGCGGCTGTCTCGATCTGTAATCCTGCTGGTATCTGTGCCAATCGGAATATCTCCTCAATGTGCTCTATCCAATCGTCAGCGTATATGATGCCCTCTGTACCCTTGAAGTCTCGGGGTCCCATCTTCTTGAAGGAATGGATGTCTGGAGTCCTCGGCTGATACGGCTGCATCTGGCCTCCCTGTGGCTGAGCAGCCACCAGCTCTACCGTCGTCCTGACCAACTGGTGAGTATCTTGTATGCTCTGTCGGATATCAGCAGACTGGCCCTGCTGTATCTGCTGCTGAAACTCCATGAATCGCTGGAAGAGGGTAAACATCTGAGCCGCATCTACTGTTCCTGAAGGTAACTGCTGCTGGTATATATCTGGAATAACGGGAGAAGACCTCCGGACAGGTGGAGGTGCACTCCCAAAAGCTACAGAAGCTCCTATATGAGCAGAAATAGGGGGTGCTGTGGTCCCAGCATCCACAATCGGGTGAGGGGTGGTAGGCCTCTCACCAGCGTCTGCTGAGCCAGAGCGATGTGATCGTGTCTCAATCACCATCCTGGAGACAGATCAAACAAGGAATCAATACTGAGATAGAAACGATAGTTCAAGGGAGGACAGTTATTCAAGGAAGTATCAAAAATTTAGATAGCAGGAATTCAGTTAGAGTTTTTCCCTATGTGATTGAGTACCTAAAAATAACTCCTAATCCTACTGCAGGTTGTAGTGGTACTCTAGTTCGAATACCACTACACAAACTCGACCTGCATGGGCCACCACTAAAAACGTGTCACGACCCGCACCCACCGTGAGGGTACGAGTACGTAACAACGCCCAGCCTACGCCGCAGTGTCGGCGGTAGAACGCTGTTCTAGGTCATGGACTATAACTAGCTAACATATAATACCCTCCAAAAGGAGTCCAACATAGAGGTACAACTCAATCACAAACTAATGTAGAATGTAGCACGAATGGAAATAGATAAGGAACTCCTCAACTGAGGCACAACAGAAGAATACAAATCTCAACATCTACCAGTCTCAATATCTCTAAAATATACAACTCTGGAAATAAGACAACAACTAAACATAAAAAGAGAACAGACTAAGCTAACTACGCTATACAAGGGTGCCATCCTCAGCAGCTGCCTGAACCTCCCCAGGGGTCCAGGTCGCGAGTGTCATCTAGGCAAGCTCCAAAGTAAGGGATGCAGGGTTCCTCATCATCCTCTGTAAAATTTTCAACAGGTCCAGTCAGGACGGGAGCGAGCACAATACATCTCACGCAGATCATAACAGGTTAGAAAAATATAAACATGCAAGAGAGTACGATACATGAAACTGAAAGAAAATACATGATGTAAACAGGAAGAGAACTGTAATAGAAATATCTACTATAAGTAGAAATCTACCAGTGACTAGTGATTTAGAGTACAAAGTCGACATGTGAACGGCTTGATTTGCACATGGCTATACTAAAGAGGTGTACATGGCTATTCTACTTTGGAATTGTTCACATGACTATTTATACTCCCCCAAGCCCCAATCAATACACAAGGATCCAGAAAGGTTATGTTACGCACATGATTTTCACATGAAGCCCATAGATGGGTATACATGAAGTATTCACGAGGCTCAGAGAACTGAGTGCACATAAATTCCACACGAAGGCCCAGGAAGGGTGCACATGAAGTATAGGTTATACATGAGATTCACGGGAAACACGATCGATCATGGTAGCACATGAGAGTACACAAGCAAGCACGAACGAGCATGAAGCACATGATAAACATGGATAACAGGAGAGCGAGGAATACACGATGTACATGAAACACATGGCACAATGTATCCGATGCTCCCGAGGGGGATAACATCTCAAGCAAGGATCCATATAGTATCAATCCGTGATAATGTCGTGACAGCATCAAATAAGGTAAACTAGAGCAGGAATATAATTCTAAGCAAGTTATGAAATGATCAGAGAATGTACTCGCCTGGTATCTGAATAGCTGTGAAAATGTGCTGTCCGAGATGAGGTACCTGGCTCCTAGTTAGAGCAACACAAGTCACAACAAGTCTAGAATAGAAATGTAATGCACTACAATGCGTTCTACATGAATCTAGGTCAATCTAGACCAAAGTCAACTCTTGGTCAACTCTGGTCAACCCTATAAGTCAAACTAGTCTAATCTAGGTTTAGCAAGTCATTCTAGGTTCTAGCAAGCCTAAACAGTCTATCTAGACTCCAACTAGGTATACCATGCCTAACCATACCATATTTCACATAACCACATAATATGGCTATGACTAAAAGTCTATTAGGAATACACCTATCCTATAGTCACTATACCATTTCACCCATATATCATAACATATCACATAATATCATATATACAAAATATTATGTCATATGGTATCCCATACTCTATAACATATCATATCATATAGTATCATATATAAATATATATATATACATTTCACACATTCCTATATATAATTGATATGTATAGTACAACACTATGATATATATATAGGAACTGATATATGTATAACACAGAGCATATATTAAATTTCTATAGGGAAAGAGAGGGGGACACATGAGGACAAGGGTGTATGTGAAAGAAAGAGGGTTCAGTCATGTGTACTGCCAAAGGCATGTGAGGGTGAGCCACATGTGTGTGTACATGTAAGGGTGAGTGTGTGAGACAACAGTAATGTGGGGTGTGAACAGTGAGTGAAGGGCAGGACCTAATGTGCCAAGGTTAAGGTGCAGGAAAAGAGTGTATAGCATCTCAGTTAGGCAAAAATCAATTAACAGTATAGCTAAGGCTAACATATGTGAGTGTGTGTAAATACAGGATAATGTGGCAGACAATAGGGTAGGAAACAATGTATATATTAGGGTGTGGGTGTGATCAATACCCTGAAATCCAGTGAGCATTCCAACTGGAAATCAGTGAGGAATACACACTATTGATAATGTCAAAATCTCAGATTTCTACAGGAAGCAAAATAACTGTAAACCCATTTCAGTAAAACCAAATCAACATCATGGAATCAATTAACAAGTAGCAGTGAACCTTATCCCTTTGAACTGTATATTGAATTAGAACCCTCATGAATCAATTAACAATGAATTCAACATTAGCAAAGTCCCATGTCAAACAAAACTCAGGTATTCATGACCTCAACCATTCTCAGGAATTCAAGGTTAGCATCAAAATCAGTTCTAGGAAGGAATTAATTAACAGTTATTAAAGGAGGAAATCAACTCAGGATGCAGGGAACCAATTCACAGCTACATGTATCAATTACCATTCCAAAAGTCAATAACAGATAATTCAGTGTTCAGGTGATTGGGTGAACATACAACATTGTGGTGTAATGAGTTCTAATCTCAGGAATATCCCATCCTCAGTTAAGAGAAGGAATTCTCAGGTTTTGCTTTAATCTCAGATCTTGTGTGTGAATGGAAAAATAGTGTTTCAACAGTTCCATCCTAATTCGAAATCCCACAACATCCAATGGACTCATAGTTGCAAGGTTGATACCATGTCCAAAGGGACTGAACATAGGATGTATAATATGTTACCAAAAGAGAAATAAGCATACATGATGGGCTAAACATCTAAATCTCAGTAAAAGGCAATACACATTTAACAGTTTTACATCCGACCAAAGCCAATCTCAGTTTTCATCCATATTAACAATCAAATTGAAAACAAAACTTAAAACCAAAATCCCATATCCAAAAGCCTATATTAACACACAAACCATTTTAAAGAATCCCCAATCAATCATAACAGTTCAAAACCAAAATCAAACTCAGTTGTTCCTTTTTAAAACCCAGGTTGAACTTAACCACAGTTAACTAAACAACAGACATGTATATACCTTAGTTAACAGTTTTAGAAAGGAATTGGAAATCAGTCCAGGTAATAGAATAGGAAAAGAAGCAATGTGACATGTGTGCTCTGGTGTCAAGAGACAGTGGCATGTAAACCAATCTATCAGGTATAACCTATCTAACAGGTATTAATACATATGTATGAATCTAACATGTCAACTTTAAATGCCAGAATTTGGCTTAAACAGAGAATGAAAAGTTCAGGATCTCAAGTCCTATACATGTATCAGTTACTTAACAATTAGCCTAACTAAATGCCAATTTCGAAAACAAGGAAATCCATGTTAATCATAACCCAACATTAGCTAATAGATAACTGAATCAACAATTTAAAATAGCTTAATAGGATTTTAAAGTTCAGAATTGGATAACCCATGTATCAGAACATTGTATCAGTTAAACATGCCACAATCGAATCCAATTTCACATTAAAAACCTATTCTAATATGTAAAATCGATTTACAGAGGTTATTAATATATATATAGGATCTTAATTAGCAATTAAACCATAATTTAAACAATTAAACTGGAAATAAACACAAGAAACAGAAACTGGACAGTACACAGGAAAACAGTGTCGTGCACACGTGCACGTGTCTGTAGGACACGACACACGACACGTGGGGTCTCGTGGTCATACCCACGTGTAGCCCACGTGTTAGGCTACACATAGGACCCAATACGACACGACCACGTCGTGTCCAGAGTGGACACGACTCGCGTATCAGTACACGATTTTCCGTGCGGCACAGCACAGTGTAACCCAGTGCGGCCTCGTTTTCGTGTCCGACACGAAACGAGGTGTCGTGAAACCTTGGGGGAGTGTGCGCAGACACTGCCCCAGTGTCCATGCCAATTTTGGTGTGTCCTAGTGTCGTGTACAAGGCACACGAGACGCGTGGTAGCAGGGGAGCCAACCGCGCTCGCGCGCGCGCGTGGCACAGCGTGTTCGTGTCCTAAATACGACACGACACCACACGAAAATGTGTTCAGAACACAAGATTCACACAAGCAAGACCAAAACCTATTTTCCTATTCAAATACTATTTAAAAACAGTGAAGAAAACCTTATTGAGGCATTAGGTCGAACACTTGCGACCATGGTCTGATATGTGTCCGATACGGACACGTATTGGACACGAACCCTAGCAATGCCTATACCAACAAAGAGAGGGCACCTAGGGCTTCCTAACCATGCAAGGAAATCGAGATTTGGTGGAGGGAATGGAAAGTTACCTAGGTGTGTTCCTTCACAAGGAAAAGCCCTAAAAATGAGATCTCCTCAAGCTAGCCAATGGCTCCAAATTGGTCCAAACCTGAGATTATCCTCCATGAACAGTAGGGGAAAGAAATTTAGATCACTATGGAAGAAGTCTCAATAAAAATAGACCATTAATGAATAAACTATGAAGAAATTTCAAAGGAACAAACCTTGTTCTTAGAATGGTGGAAAGAGTGGAAGGAGGCACAAGTTTCAAGAGGAATTTTTATAGGGATATGTGCCCTATGTGGCTGGTCATCAATTCTAGGTTTAGGGTTTTGGAGAATCAATCTAAGGGCTCTCATCCCATCTAGTTTATTCAAGGGTCAAAATCAAGGTCCCCCTTAATCAAGTTGCAACCTAGTCATTCTAACTAGTCATGACTAACCATGACCAATTTAATTTCTAACTTAGTCTAACCATGACTAACTAGGATTAACCTAGGTTAGGTCAATTCTAGGTTAGGGCTAATAACAATCACATGGCAATTAATTAAATAATATTAAATCACACCATCTAATATAATATACATTAAATTTCAAATAATTTTAATAAATTCAAATAAATTCAATATAACCAAATTACCCTCAAGCTAAATGTAATAAACAAAATCTCTACCCACATGGTTAGGCTCTAGGGCAGACAGTCACTACGGCTCACTAGCAAAATACCTAAAATCACAAGTCATGACTCAAGCAGTTTTTAAATTGTTTAAAAATTATAAAAATCACCAAAAATCATATTATTAAACTAATTACCATAATTAAATAATTTAAATACAAAATTTTAAAATTACCCTCATTTCAAAAACTGGGTGTTACAGCTAAGGATCCCCAAGTACATAAAAAAAATTCTGGAGAATGGGACGATGGAGATCGAGCGGCAGTTGCTCCTTTACTCCGTTGACACTCCGATTACAAAAGTGGGAGAAAACCTAAGAAAATTGCTAACTCTCGGCTCACTGGCAATAAGTACAGCAATTTGGCTCTTGAAAATGCTCTATGTTCTGTCTGTTGAAGGGGAAAGAAGCCCCCCTTTTTTAGTCATTCTTGGGCTGGAATAATGTTATGCGCCTACATGAAGGGACACACCGGTTCATACGTAGGCGTATGGTCCTGCTTTGGGCGCATAGGTGTAGGCACATACAGGCTGCGAGATCGTGGGTTGGTCGTGGTGCTGACGTGGCCGTATGCTTCGGTGCACGACTGCTCGTGGAGACTGACGTGGCCATACGCTTGAGTGCACGTTTTGATCGTGGGTTTGACTGAGTCAGGCTTGGGCGCATAGCCATGTCTCAGGCTATGTTCCCTCCTTTCGGGGGAGCTAGTCTTGGGCGCATGGAGTTATACTTGGACTGGGCGCATGGAGCTTCATTTAGTGGGCGCATGGAGTCGTACTGACAGGGCGCATGGAGCTGTTTTAACTTGGGTTCATGGAGCTATGTTTGCTGAAAATTTTCATGCTTCTACAGCTACATGGGCCATATTATTAGCAAAATGTGATATGGTGTATGTTCCTCAAAAGTCTGTGAAGGGCCAAGCACTTGCGGACTTCTTAGCAGCTCATCATATTCCTGAAACATCCAAACTCTATGATGAAATTCCAGATGAGACATTGGAATCAAATATGATCTCAGAAGAATTTCCTACTTGGCGTTTATTTTTTGACGGAGCATCTAGAATTGGACCTGGAGGTACTCTTGTTGCTGGAGTGGGAATTGTTCTCGTTTCACTGAACGGATTAACTATTCAGAGAGCTTATTCCTTAGACAAATCTTGCTCTAACAATGTTGCAGAATACAATGCATTGCTTATCGGACTTCAATTAACCAAACAACTGGATATTGAATATCTCGAAGTATGTGGTGATTCTAAACTGATTGTTAATCAGGTTAGAGGCATATATGAAGTTCGACATCAAGATCTGGTACCATACCATGAAGCAGCAATCAGAATAGCTTCTTCATTCAAAGGGTTCTTTATCGAACATGTACGTCGCGCATGCAATACAGAAGCTGATGCCTTAACTAACCTAGTTGCGGTATTGGCAGTTCCAGTCAAAAGGCAACAAATGGTTGTTGTATCTAATAGAGAACTATTTTGTGTTGAAAACAACCATAACATTGAATTCAGTAATTCAATTGAAGTCAATGTCATTAGCGAGGACTGGAGAGCACCTTTCATCTATTTCACAGTACATGATATATTGCCAGAAGATCCTAAGGAAGATACAAGTATTCGTCGTCGATCGCTTCGATTCTATTATAATCATACTACTAAAACTCTCTATCGAAGAACTTTTGATGGATTACTTTTAAGATGTCTTGCTGGTGATGAAGCAAAGCAGATATTGTGTGAAGCTCATGATGGCGTTTGTGGAGCACATCAGCCCGGTCCCAAATTATAGGATCGTATCCGACGTATGGTCTACTACTGGCCCTCTATGGTATCAGATGCCATTGACTATGCAAGAAAATGCCGAGCATGTCAGATTCATACGGATTTCATTCACCAACCGTCAGAATTTTTTCATCCGACTGCTGCCTCATGGCCCTTTGAAGCTTGGGGCATGGATATAATTGGTTCTATCAATCCTCCTTCATCTAAAGGACATCGGTTCATCTTAGCTATAACCGATTATTTCTCTAAATGGGCTGAAGCTATACCTTTAACTGAAGTAAAGACTAGTAGTGTCATCAATTTCATCAAACATCATGTTATATACAGATTTGGTGTACCTCGTCGAATCGTCCTTGATAATAGGCCATAATTTGTCAGCCAGAAGTTTAATAGGTTCTGTGATGACAACAGAATTAATAATGTTGCTTCCACAGCCTATAATTCTGCAGCTAACGGGTTAGCTGAAGCATTCAACAAAACTATTATCAAACTCCTTAAAAAGTTTCTTTCTATTAACAAACATAATTGGAGTGAGAAACTTGGGGAATGTCTATAGGCTTATCGTACTACAGTCCGTAATCCTACATGTTGCACACCTTTTTCTCTAGTATATGGATGTGAAGCTGTCTTACCGCTGGAAATTTGAATTCCATCCTTAAGAATTGCCATTGCTAATGAACTTACTACAAAAAATAATTATCGTCTTCGGCTTCAAGAATTGGAGGCGCTCGACGAGAAAAGGCTATTAGCCCAACAGCAAATCGAATATTATCAAGCTCGGATCTCAAAAGCTTTCAATCGCAAAGTCAGAGTGCGAACAATTCAAGAAGGCGAGCTAGTTCTTACAGTCAGACGTCCAATAACTATGACTCATATGAGCAAAGGCAAGTTCGAGGCAAAATAGAAAGGTCCATATGTGGTAAATAAGGTTTTCTCAAATGGAGTCTATCAATTAACAGATATGGATGACAGAGTTGCTATGATGCCTATCAATGGCAATTTTCTCAAGAAATATTATGTATAAAAGTAAAATGTACTTCATTTCAGAGAAATAATGTAAATAAAGTTTATTTTATTCAAAAGCATAATAGAATTACATAATATTAAGGACGAGGAGGAGGTCTCGATCCTTCATGATTAAATACGTAGTTTGCCAACAGTTCAAACATCTCGTTGTCTGAATGCACTAGGAACTCGCAAGCAGCCATCCTCATTGCCTCTTCTTCGACAGTCTTCCCAGGCTCCACTAGCTTGGCAATCAAGTCATGTCCTGATGCAGGAGCAGTTGAGCCTTCACCCCTTTCTTTCTGAGGAGGCACTGGAGGCTCAGCAGGAGGCGTCTCGGTCTTTCCTTCAATCTTCAAAGTGAGCAAATCTTTGGAAGACATTTTGTACAGAAAGAAAAGAAATTGACGATATCTACGAAAGTTTTGCTCTATTTATAGACAGAATGACTATATAGTCGATTTCGAGAACTAATGCGACTTTTTGAAAGAAGTCCAACTGTTCATTCATTTATAACTGTTCATTCATTTATAATTGTTCATTCATTCATTCCCTTCCTCGAGAATTGAGATGACTGTTCATTCATTTTCTTCCTCGAGAATCGAGATAAATGTTCGTTCATTCAGCATCTTTTCCTCAAAAACCAAAGTGACTGTTCATTCATTCGCTTTCTTTGACTTATCATTTATTTAACATTTATTGTCTCTTATTTTAAATAATATGAATTCACGTCCTCCACACCTCTGAATTTCGATTATTTACATCAGCAACTTGTCACATCCACATTTCCTTTGGATTCTATTTTCCATATCATCACATCAAAATCAAATCATAAAGAAGAGAAAATCATTCTTTATTTCTTCTTTAAAAACATAGATACATCTTGATGGAAATCTACTACATCTCAGATTTTCATTCTAAATATAACAAATGAAGGTCTATTACACCTTTGGATCTTCTTATTGATGCCAGTTTCTTGTCATCTCGACCTGAAGCAGCGAGCAAGACAACGGAATCAACTCTAATCTTCTCTCTCAGAAAGACGAGAGGAGAATCACAGAGTACAGCAGCTCAAAGATAAGTTGCTGTCAATACAACTGGTGGAGAAGAGACGACCAGTCATGAGAACTAGGAATGAGATCACCCTCGTGATACGATTCCTAATTATGTCTTTCCACCATCCAACTCTCATGTATAAAGGCTCTTCCTACCATCTGAGGAAGACCCTTCTGGAATACGGAGAGTCCTGAGCTGTCTGATTTGAGTGTCAGAATCACATGAGCTGTCTGATGTGGGTGTCAGAAGAATGCTCTTCATAGCATCCAGGTCGCCGATGCCAGTTTTGAAGAAGCTTTCCAACCAAACTTCTGCAAATATTAACAAAGAAAGAAAAGTTAGTAAAATCTATCAAAACTGCGCGCCTTTGATCAATAGGCGCATATCAATAGTATGCGCCTCTGACCGAAGTCAGGCACTGGATTGCAGTGAGCGCCTATTCTCAGAATTTTAGACGCACTTCCACAGTGTGTGCCTCTGACCGAAGTCAGGCACTAGATTACAGTGCGCACATATTCTCAGAATTTCAGGTGCACTTCTACAGTGTGCGCCTCTGACCAAAGTCAGGCACTGGATTACAGTGTGCGCCTATTCTCAGAATTTTAGGCGAACTTCTACAGTGTGCGCCTCTGACCGAAGTCAGGCACTGGATTGTAGTGTGTGCCTATTCTCAGAATTTCAGGCACGCGTCTACAAGATGCGCTTCATTTCTACAAGTCAGCGCATGTCTTCAAAACTGTCTTAGTAAAAAAAAGTGGCGCACAGTAAACACAATGCATGAATGACGCTCAAGTATGGAAACCCCTGGTTCTTTGTTGAGACTTACCATCAAAATCAAAATCAACGGTGTTTGTGCTGAAGAACGTCGATGATATGGAGCACGGCAAACCAATATCCGAAGATGCGGTATGCAGAAGAATAGCATCAGGTTGAAGTGGCACAAGTGAACTTGTGGATGTCGAATTTTTGCTGGACAGTGGGACCTTGTAAGAAGTCATCTTTAGAAAAAAGAAAGAAAAAATAATAAAATGAGAAAGCATGAATGTCTCTTTCCTTACGTCTCAGCTATCCTTTAAAAAGCGTTGAAGATATGAACAATACGCTGTTCTAGGAGCTTATTTCGGGAAAGAACTAAACAAGAGGCGCTCGTAACCACATGATGACTGCCATGTGTCTCTCAAAGAACAGCAAGCATTGAATTAGTCAAAGAAGCACATTTACGTGCGCCACTTGAATCACAAAACGGTCCTACAATTAATAGCCACACAATAAAGTGAAGGTGCCAGAAATTATAAATTTCATTTCATAAGAAGGGGTAGACCCCTACAGACAAATAGGACAAGAAATATGAAAAGAAATAAAAAGCTGGCACGCTTAACATTGCTTCTTTTTCTTTTCTTCATCGTTGGCCTGACTAAGGGCAGCGTCCAACTATTACATGTTGTGGATCCCCGAACGACGCATCAGACGAAGGAATCCCTCCGAATCATCGCACTCTTCAGAAGAAAGTGATGGCCCGCCACTCGAGTGATTGAAGACTGTCGAAGTTAAACCAAAACAATCGAAAAAGTTCACCGCCCTTAAAGACGGGTCAGCCTCCAACAGATAAGTCGTAGGCATGACATCAGGTTTTGCTTCAGGGGATTTGACTTCAATGTAAGAGATATAGTAAATAATTTCCTAAAAATCTTATTATTTGTGGTATTTTAAAAATGGTGTATTCAACCTAAAAATGCTAATTATTTTTACAAAAATATTATTTCTTAGCGTAAGAGATATTTCTGGATTTTTTGAGTATTTATTTATAAAATTTTGAAGGTTAAAAACTTAGTTTTAAAGGTATAATTAATTTCTAAAATAGTTTTTATAAAATACTTTCAAAATTAAATATTGTCTTGAGTAGTAATTATTAGATATCTTTCTAACTATGTTTTAAAAAGTTTTCTAAATATTTTATAAACATTTTCTGAATAAATATATATAATATTTTATAATTAGGAATTTTGTTTCTTAAATGATTCTTTTTAGATTAATCATGATCGCGACCACTCTCATCATATTTTTTATTTTCTTTGTCGATTCCTAACTTCTTTATGTCTGACCCTAGCTAATCAGAATATCTGGGATGCAAGGGTATTACCGGTTTCACCAGCTAAGGACCTCAGGCGAGTACAGTTTGTTGTTTATTTTCGATATTGATTATTACTACATCTCGTTGTTAGACATTGGATATGTGGTTCTCTTCTTTTATGTTTTGTCATATTTTGTTGAGTCGGGAAGGAGAAGTACTAAGGATGTGTGATCGGACCTTATACATTATAGACAGTGTAGATAGTAATTTATTATTGCAAAGTAGACAGTGTAGACAGTGATTTATTATTGCAAAGTAGACAGTGTAGACAGTGTTTAGTCATCGTAGACAGTGTCGTGTAACTGTCCCGAGACCGATCACATATCAAAGATATTTCAGTCAGTTAGAAAGTATTTTCTTTGTTATTTCATTTGCTTTCTGTCTAGTTTTCTTCTGCCTTTCTTTATTTATTTCGAATCATATATTTAATGGCTAACCTCTGCTTTATAGTCATTTTTATATATTGGAACTGCATTCAGTGAATTATACTCGTTCCATTCCTGACTAGAAACAAAAATTTGACAGATTAGTCGCGGCTGCCTTTAGCATCGGATTAGGGAGACATGGGTATATGTGGAGGCCAAACTTAGAGGCTAGTTAAATAGTTTAGTATTTATGTAGTTGTCTTTTTATAATTTTGTGAGACATTGTACCTTGTATTCAAATGTAAACTTGTGAATATTGTAATTAATTTAGTTTGTGAATGAAAAAATAAAGTATTTCTTATATACGATATTGAGCATTGTGGCTAGACAACATTCTACCACCAACACTACGGCAAAGACTGGCTTGGACACGCGCTCGCATCCAATTTAAAAAAATGGATGCGAGTCGTGACAATTTTTTTTGGTGGCCCATGCAGGTCCGTTTTTACAAATTATGCAAACTCGTGATAGTACTTGAGTTAGTCGTACTATTACGAGCCTGTGACTAGAAAATGCTTATTCACAATTAGGAGTAATTTAATTTTAGGAGAATGACTAGGACTAGGAGTCCCTTGTTCAATTTGACTGTTGGGTAGTTATGGTTGCTATATAGGCCATATGATTTAGCCAAAGATTTATTGAATTCTAACCCTATTAGAAAACTTTTATAAAAGGATACACTATTATGTAGGAAGGTAGGACACAAGGTGGGTAGGCTACTCGCTGGATAAACTAGGACTTCCTAGTATTCTATTCCTAACCTTGATCATTTGTTTTCATTTTATTTTCTGTCCTCTAATCATTATAGTCATATCATAAAATTTGTATTGCTCATTTATTTCTCTTTGGCCATAAGGAATTACTTTTAAAAAAAATAATTTCTGATTCAATTATCCATCTCAAGTCTTTGATTCAAGGCATATAAGTTTCTCCTCAGTCATTGAATATTCGTGCAATAAGGATTGGAAGATTTATCCATATTTTGGCCTCGATCATTTTCTTTCCTAATCGCTCATTTTATTTTTCAAGGATTGATACTTAAAGGACAGATACTTATATTTCTCCTATCTTGATCATCTTGGAATCTGTTCGAATTATCTTCCTGCGTAGGCCGATTACTTAATTATTTCCATAAGCAATTATTTTCTAGAAGTCAATATCCTATTTCCATCTATTGAGTTTTGAGCCTAAACCTGCTTCAACTATGCATATATTAAATCCCCGGTCGTCTTCTTTAAATTTTCAATCGTTTGATTTTTAAAAGTGACTTCTCATCGATTGTTTATTGATACTTTTCTTCAAGAACAGATACTTATATTTTTCAACTTATTGAAATTCTAGAAGCTCATTTGAAATTTATGAATATAGTTGGAATAGTTTTTGATGACTCATAATTGCAAGACAACAGCGCACTATTGCCATTTATTTGAATTATGGAAACTACGGGTTCACTGCAGCCAGCAGCGCACTGGTGAGGCATGACCCCTAAGTTGAAGTAATTTCAGATAAGCATGGGTTATCGAACATTATTAAAACTATGTCTTGGTGATCATATTTTGACCTTAGTTATATTTATGTCAATATTGGATCGAGTTGATAGAGTATTCGATATCGTATCCTTACTTGAGTCATGAAACCAAGAGCTTATTGTAGCCAGATGTACACTGGCGAGGCACAAATTTTTTGGTAAATTGACTTCATGAATACATATGGTTTTCGAATGTTATAGAAACTACATCCTTTTGGCATATGACTATTAAGTGTTCAAATTGATTTGTGCCTTATTTCTAATTATTGCCTTCTCAGTAAACAAGTTGTTCTTCCTTTCTTCCTTATCTTTCTATTTTGAAACATCACCTTTCGAACCTATTTTTGAATCCCTTTTTACTAGATTCATAATCATACCTAGGTTATGATTCTATGATCATGCCTACATAACGGATCGTGCCAAAACGATTTTGATCATCCTTAAACGACTTTGATCGTGACTAAACTATTTGACTATAATCATCGTCGTACCTATATTTCAACTCTATTATTTC
The DNA here is from genome assembly GCA_029216955.1 of Iris pallida. Lineage (NCBI taxonomy): Eukaryota > Viridiplantae > Streptophyta > Magnoliopsida > Asparagales > Iridaceae > Iris > Iris pallida. The sequence goes on along the minus strand of JANAVB010029217.1, from coordinate 6,349,708 downwards.
TAATGTTGGATTTTATTCCCATAATCATGACTATTTTGATCATGTTCATGCTCATTCCAAAAAATTTAATTTTGATTTAGACTTCGTCTAAGATTGATCGTTCTTAAGCAATTTTGGTCGTAACCAGATCATTTTGAGTAAAATTGATCGTGCCAAATCAAATTTTCTTTTATATTATTTCAATTATATCCGCGAGTACGCTCATCTAATTTTTAGTCGTATCACCTTCTTAATTATGTTCCTAGTAGTGCCTGGCCCTATCCCCTTGAATTTCGAGGACAAATATTTCTAAGGTGGATAGATTTGTAAGCCCACTTTCCAATTTTTGTGAAATTTTTTTTATAGAAAGAATCGTATTTCTTTTAATTATTATTATTATTATTATTATTATTATTATTATTATTATTATTATTATATATATATATATATATATATATATATATATATATATATATATATATATATATATATATATATATATATATATATATCGTGTTGGAAAATGTTTATGTTTGAAAAAATAATTATATATATTGAATGACAAAATATTTACTAGTTGCTTTTATAAAGGGTACTTCTAGAGTTATTATTATCATTTATTTTATGATTTTCAATTTACAAAAATATTTTAAATATTAGTTAGTAATGTTAGTATTAATTCAAATTCTTATTTTGGATTGAGATTTAATCAATCGACGAGTAGTTTGATTGGAATCTTTGAAAAGATTAATTCCCAAACTTCTAATCTAAATCCCTATCTCTATTCCTAACCCTAAAATTTTCCTATCTTTTCACCGATCAACCAAGTCCGTATATCCTAGTAGTCCTTAAATTCGAGGACGAATTTATTTCTAAGGTGGGTAGATTTGTAACTCCTCTTTCGGGATTTTTCAATTTTTTTATTTATCCTGTTATCTTATTATGAAAATCAAAGTACTCAATTCTGTTTTTTAATATACTCAGTTGTGACAATATTGATTGGTATCTTAAATGTTAATTTATTTACAAAAGGTGATTCAAATTTATACAATTTAATCTATTTACGATTTCAATCATTAATAGATTATGACTAGATTGATTTTGATTAAACGTTACTTCATTTTATTTTGAATTTATAAGAATTAAACTTTTGATAATTTAGATTATGACTTAAATTTGTATTATTCTCATTAATTAATTTTGATTAATATATAGTTTATGGTGTTTTGATAATTCTGCTATAATTAAATTACTAGAAGGATTATCTATTTGAAATTAGATGTCATTTAAATTATTCTAGTAATTAATTTCAAATTTAATGTATAGGATTTAAATTATCTATACTATCAATTTATATTTACTCAATTAATTGATTTCGGATTTACGTCATATGAATTAAATTATTTGATTATGTTGAATATCAATTTAAATTAGTATTTCTATCTACTAATATATTACGATTAAACTAAACTTGTTTTAAATATTTACTTGGTTTTAAATCAAAGGGAAAGAGTTATCTATTACAAATTCTAACCTAATCTCATTAGGATTCTAGCAAATCTCCTAACCGACTCCTTTATAAAGGTATATATATGATGACCCATATCCTATATGCAGCCAGCTTTCTCCATGCTCTCATATATGTGTAACTCCTCCTTCACCGTGCTTATTGCAAAAAACTAAGTCAACGTCATCCGCAAGCTCCGCCATCACCCTGATACCTCCACCGCATCACCTTCCCTCAGCCCCTGCCATCACCACCATATCCCCCTGTCCCGGCCGCCCCTATACGTCGCAACAACCATCCCCGCCAACTCCTGCCACCGCCCGATCACCCAAGTCACCAGCAAACACAACCAAAACACAATTTCGTGTCCAAGTGTCCGTGTCTACCACCATCCTCGGGTCCGACCCCGAGGTTACAGTTACAACCACCACCCCCGCCACCATCGCACATAAACCCCATCTTCTGACATCACCAACATCATCGTTGTCACAACAACCATCGCCATACCTGACCTCCGTGCCTCCTCACCAAAGTCCTCCGCTCCCCGCGAGCCAGCCTCCCCGATCACACCATCTCCCGCCGCCTCTTCGCTGACTGCAGACCTGACCCTGGCCGGCCATGCCTTCCAATCGGGCGCGCCAGTGCGTCACCCATCACCGCGCGACCCAGACGCTCCCGTGAACTCCTCCCCCCCCCCCCCCCCCCCCCCCCCCCCCCCCGCCGAGCGTGGCAGCCACCACGGTGAGCTTCCTCATCGTTTCCTCTCTCCCTCTCAAATTTTTTTCTCTCCTCTTCACTTTCTAATAATCTCTCTCTCCTCTGTCTCTCTTTTATGGTTGTTAGTACAGAGAATATGGAGTTATTACTGGTATTTTATTATAAAATACAGAGAACAGCGGTAGCAGCATTAAATGCTGACTACTGTATTACTTAGATGTCTTCTCTCTCTTTTTGACTCTCCTATCCCTTTTTCTTTTACTTTGTTTTGTTTTTTTAGTTAGTTTTTCTATTGGTTCACCGAAGTAACAGAGGAAGAAGTAACAATTATTTCTATTATTATTATTATTATTTCCCTTATAATATCAGTTACAGAAATAAATATATGTTGTATTGTTATAATTGTTATATTATTATAATGATGTGTAAATATTGTTATTACTACTAGTATTATTTATTTATACAGTTTTATTGAATATATATATATATATATATATATATATATATATATATATATATATATATATATATATATATATATATATATATATATATATATATAGTAAATAATTTCCTAAAAAAAATAAATATATATATATATATATATATATATATATATATATATATATATATATAGTAAATAATTTCCTAAAAATCTTATTATTTGTGGTACTTTAAAAATGGTGTATTCAACCTAAAAATGCTAATTATTTTTACAAAAATATTATTTCTTAGCGTAAGAGATATTTCTGGATTTTTCAAGTATTTATTTATAGAATTTTGAAGGTTAAAAACTTAGTTTTAAAGGTATAAATAATTTCTAAAATAGTTTTTATAAAATACTTTCAAAATTAAATATTGTCTTGAGCAGTAATTATTAGATATCTTTCTAACTATGTTTTAAAAAGTTTTCTAAATATTTTATAAACATTTTCGGAATAAATATATATAATATTTTCTAATTAGGAATTATCTTTCTTAAACTATTCTTTTTAGATTAATCATGATCACGACCACTCTCATCGTATTTCCTATTTCCTTTGTCGATTCCTAACTTCTTTATGTCTGACCCTAGCCAATCAGAATATCCGAGATGCAAGGGTATTACTGGTTTCACCAGCTAAGGGCCTCAGGCGAGTACAATTTGTTATTTGTTTTCGATATTGATTATTACTACATCTCGTTGTTAGACATTGGATATGTGGTTCTCGTCTTTTATGTTTTGTCATATTTTGTTGAGTCGGGAAGGAGAAGTACCAAGGATGTGTCATCTGACCTTATACAGTATAGACAGTGATTTATTATTACAAATTAGACAGTGTAGACAGTGATTTATTATTGCAAAGTAGATAGTGTAGACAGTGTTTAGACATCGTAGACAGTGTCATGTAACTATTCCGAGACCGATCACATATCAAAGATATTTCAGTCAGTTAGAAAGTATTTTCTTTGTTATTTTATTTGCTTTCTGTCTAATTTTCTTCTATTTTTCTTTATTTATTTTTGAATCATATATTTAATGGCTAACCTCTGCTTTATAGTCATTTTCATATTTTGGAACTGCATTCAGTAAATTGTACTCGTTCCATTCCTTACTGGAAACCAAAATTTTACAGATTAGTCGCAGCTGCCTTTAGCATCGGATTCGGGAGACATGGGTATATGTGGAGGCCAAATCTAGAGGCTAGTTAAATAGTTTAGTATTTATGTAGTTGTCTTTTTATAATTTTGTGAGACATTGTACCTTGTATTCAAATATAAACTTATGAATATTGTAATTAATTTAGTTTGTGAATGAGCAAATAAAGTATTTTTTATATGCGATATTGAGCATTGTGGCTAGACAGCGTTCTACCGCCGACACCGCGGCATAGGCTGGCTTGGACACGCGCTCGCATCCGATTTTAAAAAAAAGGGTGCGGGTCGTGACATGTTGTGTGTAGCTTAGCCTATGTTTTCCCATTCACTTGCCAGCCTTATGCGCCTGTGACCATATGCGCCTGTTTTAGCTAGATTCATATTTTAAGTAATTTTTTTATTTTCCCTTGATGACTCGACTACTTATCCTGGCCTTGGCATACCATGTATAGTTTGGACTATGTGACTTATGTGCCATGATCTCTATGCGACTACTTGACTTGACTATGTTCCTGACTTGACTTGTATTTGATTAGTGTATGCCAAGTCAGTTTCTCTATATATGAGAATTGGAACCGTTACTGATTATCTTAGAACGGTAGACTTATAAGGGTCTGGTGCATTTAATGAGTGCTTTCTTTATTGGTTTAGCTAGCCTGCTTGGATACGACACGATCTGATGATTCCTATATATATGCATTACTGGGATAACCCAGACAAATCATAGAAAGCCATAGGAATGATTAGCCGACTGTAAAATAACTTCTTCTGATATGTTTCTTCTGCTAGTAGCCGGGGGACATGGACTGTCATGGTGCATGGTGCAACCCATGTCCTTGTTTGGTTGTTGGGTTGATTTACTGTACTATGACAGGCTATAGACCGAAGTTACGACCATAAGCCCTTAATCTGACCCTGGTTATAAGATGTATCTTATCTCGGCACGATATTGGCACCATTTGTCTTTGTTTCGTCGTAAGGGTGACGTATTGTCTCGATGATATGGTATAAGCCTATAACTTATTAACCGGGTCTTAATTATTGCTTGGGTTTTGTCTCATTCATTATGTGCTCCCTTGTGGTATTTGCTACTCGGGGATGACCCCGCTAGTTTTATTTGGCCAGATTTTATAGCAGAGCCTGAGGATCCAGCCTTCTATCCGAACAATGGTGCATACCAGAAGTATGGGCACCGGGGACCATGAGTGGATTTCTTCTTCACCGTTCCGATATCTTCTATTTTGTACTTGGCATTTAGCCTCCGATACCTATTTAGCCGGATGTTCTGGATATTTAGCTTCCTCACATAATTGTAATTAAATCAGACTACAGCTGACTATGGTTATGTACTATTAACTCTCGGCAATAGCTCATTATTTTGTGTAGCTAGGCTCGTGAAGCATTTTGATGAAGCGTCGGAGATGTCTTACTACTTTGTCTTATATGATCATTATCTACTGCTTCTTACTTGAATGATTGATACATAGATGCTCTGTGAGATCATAGGATACTTATAGCATGCACCCCCTAGTCTCTTGACCGCCATAATCGTCGTATGATGTCTTCGTACCTCATACGGGATAGCTGGCCTAGTCCGTCTCCATATTTCGGTACTGGGGAGTGACAAGAATATTATGTCTCTACAACCTAATTGGGCAAGTAGTGACATGCCCGATTGTATGTTAACATTAAGGTTAAGGCCTAGCGATATCATAAAAAATTTGTGTTTAGCGACAAAGTCCGTCGATATAAAGCTATGTGTGGCACCTGAATCAAACAAAACGCGAGCTGGCTTATTATTGAATAGTGGTATACCTGTCACGGTTATTTCTGAGGGGAATGCCTCATCTCAAGTCATGGCATAGATGCATCCCTGGATATGAGGGTGACTGTCTTGACCATTTTGTGGCACGAGCTATTGAGCTCAGGGCACTGGACCTTGATTCCCTGGATTGTGATGTTAATGCTGAGGCACATTCAAGTTTCTTCTCCGATTCAGGCAATCTCTACGAAACTGGCTCCTTTTTCGCATATGAAACATCTACCATCATGAACTTCATAGTCGACGGTAAGATGTCTATTTTGATTGCATTTGGTGCAGTGAGGTCCCCGGTTTCGTGCTTAGTATCCACCTTGGTGGCCGTTGTTCGGACGCTTCATCGCGTTGTTGCCTCTCGCATGGCTTGGACATTTGTGAGGGAATGTATGCACAGGGTCGGCAGCGGCTGGAGGATACCGTCGTTCAAGGTGGAGAGCATGTTGAGAGACTCGTCCATTGTCTTGTATTCTGAAACTGCCACATGAGCAGAGATAGCGGGCTAAAGACCCACTTCGATTCGTCGAACGCAGCTCTCCGTGGTAGGCACGAATGCTCCAGCAAATTTGGCTAGTTTATTGAACTCTGCTGTATACTACAATACCGTCATGTTCCCTTGCCTCAACTACATAAATTCATTCTCCTTCTCCTGTGGAAAGATATTCGATTTTAAACGCCTTTCAGAAGGTGGCCCAAGTGATCGCCGCCATCTCGTCATCGCGTCAGAGTGCTCACTTTTTCACGGCCCATCAGTCGTGTACGTTCAGTCAGAGTTGAAGTTGAGTACATGCAACTTTCTTGGACTCATCAATGCCTAGGAGTTCAAAATGGTCTTTTAATTCCTCCAACCAATCGATCGCCAAAGAAGGGTCCTCGGTACCGCTGAAGGAAGTACGTTAATTTTTCTTAAATTTTGACATCTTAAAGTTGAAACAATCGGTGTTGCAGGTTGGCACTTGGGCTCCTCCTGTTCGACTTCAATCGGTCGGGCCGCAGGCTCGGTTACGACATGTGTCGTCACAGAATTGTTATTGGCCACAACTGTCTGGACAATCTGCATAAGAGTATCAAGCTGCTTTTGCTGCATCTTGAATTGAGTCTCGAATAGGTTTTCAAACCGAGCCTACCGCGCCTAAGATTGCTCTGCTGGTTTTCGACCTACCATCAATGGTGTTTATTTTGGCGTTGGTTGGCTTCGACATGACGTTGTTGCACCTCCAACATGCACAACATCCATTCCATGGGGGCGTTCGAGGGTTCATCCCTTGAGCTACTCGAGCCGCTCGAGGCACTCTCCTCGTTCACGGTAGTAGCTTCTCCTCCCTCTGAAATTAGAAGGCAATTCACATTAGTCTCAAAAAATATTATAGATTTACTGTTGTCACACCCCAGAACTAGAATACTGGAGAGAGGAGGACAGACACGGCCAGCTACGTACATTGAAGTAAACCCCACCTCGCAATACGGTCACGGCTGTCTAGATGCATGAGAGTTAAACGACAATCCATCAGTCTCTTATGGTCAAGAACAAGCCGAGTGTCTCAATCTCAAGCAAGCAAATAATTGTTAGAAGATGTTAGATCATCAGACATACAAAGTAAGGCGTCCCAAACATTACATATTTAGATGATCATGAAGCTAGTCATACAAAATGTGAAGACTAGCAAGAGTTTAAGTCATACATGATCAACCCTAGGATTTGCCAATCATGTAACAGCCCTTAGGCAGACAGAAATTTAAGTTTCAACACGAGCTAACACTTGCTCGGTGGCTAAACGCCTCAAAAGAATAATTTACAATAGAGTGAGAGAGCAAAATAAGAAACCCATTCGTTGCCAGGGTTATGCCTGGTGTTCACCATCTGGTTGGAAGGCGGGTAGATCCTCGGGTGCTACTCCGAAATTTGGCCATACAAAACCAGCTGGGTCAGATCCCAGAAGAGCATGTGCCACAAGGGGGACTCTACTTAGGAACTAAAACTAGCATATAATAAAAGAAGAACTGATAAAAGAGAATAGTTAAATAACATGAAAGACTGAGTTAACATAAGCTGGTAGTAGGAGGAACAAAAGGTGGAACATAATTCCCACGTTAATCATGCGATAATTCATTCAAGCATGGCCAATCAAGTTCTATGACTTGCTATTGTTAGCAACTAGGATTATCACAAGCTTAGTTACTAACAATATGCAAAAAGATGTTCTCGTGGTCATAAATCCTGCAGACTATCCAAGTTATCCAGGCGAGGGTTACAAGAGCTACAAGAATTACCAAGATTACTAGTGTGCTTTAGTGCTTATGATTCTAGAAGTTAAACACATAATAGTATGCTGGAAATATGCCTTCCTCGTTGGTAGGCTACAAGTCCACAGGTGTGGCCGGGATAATGGGATGCCTGTAACTGGAAAATCTCTTTATATGAACTACTTGATCAATCTTGTCATTAACCTAGTCAGATTCATTATGAATCCCTGACCGTGGTAACCAGGAATCCATGTCCTAGACATAATGCAAGACGAGACATATAGCTTGTACATGCACAATCAACCATAGGATTAAGGCAAGAGTTACACTAGCAAGACAGGAATAGTCGTCGCAACGACAATCAAGATTATACATGTCATGTCAGGTTTACTTGTCATGTCAAGAGTATTTGTCAGGAGTGCACCTCGACGGGCCACTATCAAGAGTTATCAAGACGGGTTCATATTATCATGTTCAAGTCAAGTTCAAGTTACTATCTCAAGACTATCAAGTGTCAAGTCGGGTCGTCGTAATTTAGGCCAAGTATAAAAAACATGCAAAGAAGATCGAGAACACCCATGTATGATTGAAACTATAAGTCGCAAATGAACTCTGATTAAAGTGGGACAGGAAGATTCTTGAAGCCAAGACAAAGATCTACGACTTTCTTGTTTTGAGTTTTTTTAAGATTTTAGCTACAAAATAGCTTAAACGGGCAAGAACAATCATTTAGAGTGATTTGCACACGAGTGCGCTGCGCGTGCGAGCAAAACTGCCCACGGCGCACGCTACGCACATACACGGTGCGCAGTCTGCGCACTGCACGCAAAACTCACGCGCGGCGAAAATGCTGTGTGCGGCACTGTTCATTATTCCGACAGCACCAAAAGGTGTGGGGAACCCATGAACACGAAAATGGTATAACTTCTTCATACGAAGTCGAAATCAAGCGGTTCAAAAGCCAAAATTGGGTAAAATTGAATTCCCCACAAATGGAACCATTAGTTATCAAAAATAACAATGTTTAAGAGATCAAAACAAAGAAAAACTGAAGAAACTATAAACTTAGATCTACAAAAATGTAACCATCAAAACCAAAATCTCCAAGTTCTAAAGAGGCTTAGAATTAAGCAAGAAAGACAATAGAATAATAAAATTTGAGATCCATCATGGCGCAAGTTACACTTGTCTAGGGCTTGGTAGGTGGGAGGAGGAGTAAATGAAGAAGATGGAGAAGTAATGAGAAATAACGGAGGGAAGAGAGAGGAGTTGATTTTTATACAAATTAAACCCTTCTCATCTCAAACCAAAACAAACCAAGCCAAGCCAAGTTGAACCAAACAGAATTAAAGTAAGGCAAGATTAAACCAAGACTAGGCTAAACAAGATAAGTCAAAATACGGGCACCTAACAAAAGTCAGAATTCTGTACACGTATACTAAAAATACGTATCACAGAAAACGGGAGTGACAACTCTACCCACCTTAAAAATAATTCCGTCCTCGAAATTTAATCAAGACACTAGAGATATCGACGCAAGCTACACTAACCACAGGCAATCTATGAGTAGTAGTTAATCAAGCAATCATTCATGCAAGCAAGGAATTAAAAGTATAAGGCATAAGAAAGACATTATACCTTATGAGTCAAACATGTGTGGGTATCGTGATCGGATATCATCCTCACGTTTCCAAGTTGACTCCCCCAAAGAGTGATGAACCCAAGCAATACAGACTAAACTGTCTTGTTCTTGAGTATCTTCTTCCTTTGGTCTAATATGGATACAGACCTTTCCTTATACGAAAGGTTGGTACCAACAACCAATTCTGAATGATCAAGGATATGGCTCGGATCCGGAATGTACCGTCGTAATTGGGATACATTGAATACGTCATGTACCTCACGTAACAACGGCGGAAGAGCGAGATGATAGGACACATCACTTACGCGCTCGAGAATATCAAACGGCCCTATATACCTAGGACTAAGCTTTTCCCGTACGCCGAATCGAATGACGTCACGGGTAGGCGAGATCCTAAGGAATAGTGGTCGTCGATAGAAAACTCAAGAGAACGCCGATAAAAATCGGCCCAATGGCGCTGACGATCTTGTGCATCTCGAAAATGATCTCTAACTTGGCTGACCACCTCGATAGTCTACGTTACCATTTCTGGACCAAGCATCTGCCTCTCGCCTACATCATCCCAGGCTAAAGGTGATCTGCACTTTCTGCCATACCGTGCCTCAAACGATGCCATCTGGATACTGGCCTAAAAACTGTTATTGTAGGAGAACTCCACCAAGTACAGGTGATCTTTCCACGAACCACCGAAGTCTAGTGTACATGATCGTAACATATCTTCAAGAGTTTGAATCGTGCGCTCTGACTAACCATCTGTCTACGGATGATAAGCTAAACTAAACTTGAGACGAGTTCTCAAACTCTCTTGAAGACTCTGCCAAAAGTGTAATATAAATCTCGAAGCTCTGTCTGATACGATACTGACTAGAACTCCATGCAATCTAACTATCTATCTGCGATACATCTCTGCTAGCTGATCCATCGATTGACCAATCCTAAAAGGGAGAAAATGAGCTACCTTGGTAAGTCGGTCAACTATAACCCATATAGCATCTCTCTCAGCTAGGGATTTAGGTAACCCAGTTATAAAATCTATGGTAATATGCTCCCATTTCCATTCTGGGATCGGTAAAGGTTGAAGAAGTCTAGCTGGTCTCTGATGTTCAGCTTTGACTTGTTGGCAAACTAAACAACGAGAGACAAACCGAGCTATCTCCCTCTTCATGCCATTCCACCAGAAATGCTGAAGGATATCACAATACATCTTCGTACCACCGGGATGAATTGAATACTGTAAACTGTGAGCCTCTGCCATGATCTCCTGCTTGATATCACCACTAGGTACACGAAGATGCCTTCCATGTCAGAGTGTGCCATCTTCATGAATATATAACTCTGCTCTTCGTCATGCTTCATATTCTGCCCTAAGTAGCTGAAGCTTAGAATCCGCTGATTGAGCTATCTTGATTCTCACAACTATGCTGGACTGAACTTACATACTGGCCATCAATGCCACATTAGTAGGGAAAACAATCTCTATTCTCAACTTCTGAAGATCTGCTAATAACTCTGGTTGTGCTGTTAGAAAATAAGTTTCGGCTCTTCTACTCAACGCATCAGCAACTACGTTGGCGTTCCCAGGATGATATTGTAGGTTGATGTCGTAATCTACCAATAGCTCTAGCCACCTTCTCTGACACATGTTAAGATCCTTCTGGGTAAATACATACTTCAGACTTTTGTGGTCGGTGAAAATCTCTACCAAAGATCTCCATACAAGTAATGCCTCTAAAGCTTAAGTGCAAAAACCACCGCTGCTAACTCCAAGTCATGGGTTGGGTAATTCCTCTCATGATCACGAAGCTGACGTGATGCATAAGCTACTACCTTGCCATGCTATATTAAGACGCATCCTAATCCTCTATCTGAAGCATCACAATAAACTAAAAATTCTCCAGTCCCATCTGGAAGCGTGAAAATGGGTGCCGTCATCAACCCTTGCTTCAACTTCTCGAATGAACTCTGACACACTTTTGTACAACAAAACTGCACATCCATGCAGGTCAACTGCGTCAATAGTGCTAAAATTCAAGCAAAGTCTGACACAAATCGTCGGTAATAACCCACCAATCCTAGAAAACTATGAACCTTTATGACGGTGCTAAGTACTGGACATGACTCTATAGCCACTATCTTCTGGGGGTCCACTTCCACTCCACCTTTGGTGATGATGTGACCTAAGTACGAAATACGATCAAGCCAAAATTCGTATTTACTGAACTTCGCGTGCAACTGGTGCTCTATGAGAATCTGAAGGACTACTCGGAGATGTTGCTCATGCTCTGCTTCACTCTTTCTATAGACTAAGATGTCGTCTATAAACACTATCACGAACTGATCCAAATAGGGCGTGAAGATACGATTCATGAGATCCATGAATACTATTGGTGCATTGATCGCTCTGAATGACATAACGAAAAACTCTCAATGTCCATATCTAGATCTGAACGTTGTCTTCGGGATGTCTTGCACTCTGACTCTGATCTGATAGTACCCCGACCGCAAGTCAATCTTCGAGAATACTGTTGCCCCCACTGAGTTGATCGAATAAGTCATCTATCCTTGGTAGGGGATATCTGTTCTTAATTGTTACAAAATTTAAGGTACGATAATCAACACATAATCTTAACGTACCATCCTTCTTCTTCATAAAAAGTATCGGGGCTCCCTAAGGTGATCCACTAGCACGAATAAAACCCTTGGTTCTGAGTTTTTCAATCATCTTATACAGGATCTCCAACTCTGATGGTGCCTTTCTACAAACTCTCTATGATACTGGTGCCGTCCCTGGAATCAAATCAATGGTGAACTCTATCTCTCTCTGGCGGCATGCCTGAAAGCTCTTCGGGGAATATATTAGGAAATTCTTCTACTACTCTGGGAAACTGAACTGCTGCTGCTACTGCCATCCGTAAGACTAGCGGAGAAGGTTCTACTTCACCTCTGGAAAATAAAAACTCTTCTTCGTCGGGAATACCAAAAATAATTCTGCCAACATGGTAGTCTATTCTTGCATATTGATCCTTCAACCAATCCATTCCTAGGACCACATCATAGTCGGCCATCAGAAATTCTATCAATCTAGCGAAAAACTCTCTACCGCTAACTATGATTCGACATGAGGAGAATACTCTATCTACTCCCACAAGAACATTACTAGTATGTATATTGAGCCTTACTGATAATGACTCAAGCTCCAGTCCCATCCGTGTAGCAAATTGTATAGACATAAATGAATGTGATACTTATTGAGACATCTATTCAGTAAAACCCTCACATATCTTGATTTTCAAGACCTGCATGGGCCACCACTCAAACCGTGTCACACCCCAGAACCAGAATACTGGAGAGCAGAGAACAGACATAGCCAGCTACGTACATTGAAGTGAAACCCACCTCGCAATACGGTCACGGCTGTCTAGATGCATGAGGGTTAAACTACAATCCATCAGTCTCTTATGGTCAAGAACAAGCCTAGTGTCTCAATCTCAAGCAAGTAAATATTGTTACAAGATGTTAGATAATCAGACATACAAAGTAATGTGTCCCAAACATTATATATTTAGATGATCAAGAAGCTAGTCATACAAAATGTGAAGACTAGAAAGAGTTTAAGTCATACATGATTAACCCTAGGATTTGCCAATCATGTAACAGCCCTTAGGCAGACAAAAATTTATGTTTCAACATGAGCTAACACTTGCTCGGAGGCTAAATGCCTCAAAAGAATAATTTACAATAGAGTGAGAGAGCAAAATAAGAAACCCACTCGTTGTCAGGGTTACGCCTGGTGTTCACCATCTGGCTGGAAGGCGGGTAGATCCTCGGGTGCTACTCCAAAATATGGCCATACAAAACCAGCTGGGTCAGACCCCAGAAGAGCAAGTGCCACAAGGGAGGCTCCACTTAGGAACTAAAACCAGCATATAAGAAAAGAAGAACTGATAAAAGAGCATAGTTAAATAACATGAAAGACTGAATAAATAAAAGCTGGTAGTAGGAGGAACAAGAGGTGGAATATAATTCCCACGTTAATCAAGAGACAATTCATTCAAGCACGGCCAATCAAATCCTACGGCTTGCTATTGTTAGCTAACTATGGTTATCACAAGCTTAGTTACTAACAAGATGCAATGAGATGTTCCTGTAGTCACAAGCCCTGCAGACTATCCAGGTTATCCAGATGAGGGTTACAAGAATTATAAGAATTATCAAGATTACTGGTGTACTTTAGTGCTTATGATTTAAGAAGTGCAACACATGACAGTGTACTGGAAATGCCCCTACTCATCGGCAGGCTACAAGTCCACAGGTGTGGCCAGGATAACAGGATCGTCTGTAACTGGAAAATCTCTCTATATGAGCTACTTGACCAATCTAGTTATTAACCTAGTCAGATTCATTATGAATCCCTGACCGTGGTAACGAGGAATCCATGTCCTAGACATGAAGCAAGATGAGACATATAGCTTGTACAGGCACAATCAACTACGGAATTAAGGCAATAGTTACACTAGCAAGACAGGAATAGCCATCGCAACAGCAATCAAGATTATACATGTCATGTCAGGTTTACTTATCATGTCAAGAGTACTTGTCAAGAGTGCGCCTCGACGGGCCACTATCAAGAGTTATCAAGATGGGTTCATATTATCGTGTTTAAGTCAAGTTCAAGTTACTATCTCATGACTATCAAGTGTCAAGTCGGGTCGTCGCAATTTAGGCCAAGTATAGAAAACATGAAAAGAAGATCGAGAACACCCATGTGTGATTGAAACTATAAGTCATATATGAACTCTGATTAAACTGAGACAAGAAGATTCTTGAAGTAAGACAAAGATCTTCAACTTTTATGTCTTGGGTTTTTTAAGATTTTAGCTACAAAACAGCTTAAACGGGCAAAAACAGTCATTTAGAGTGATCTGCACACGGGTGCGTTGCGCGCACGAGCAAAATTGCCCACGGCGTACGCTGTGAAGTCTGCATACTGCGCACAAAATGTACTGTGTACACGAGCAAAACTATCCACGGCGTACGGGACGCACAAGCACGGCACGCTGGCGCAAGATATGCTGTACGCTCGGGCAAAACTGCCTACGGTACAGGGTGGGCACAAGCACGACACGCAGGCGTACAACAGACAATCGCATTGGCACACGATGCGCAAGTTGCACTGCGCGAATAGGCCAAACTGCCCATGGCGCAGGGTGCGCACAAGCAAAATGTTGTGTGCGACACTGTTCATCGTTCCGACAATACCGAAAGGTGTGGGGAACCCATGAACACGAAAATGGCATAACTCTTCATACGAAGTCGAAATCAAGCGGTTCAAATGCCAACGTTGGGTAGAATTGAATTCCCACAACATGGAACCATTAGTTTTCAAAAATAACAAAATTTAAGAGATTAAAACCAAGAAAAACCGAAAAAACTATAAACTTACATCTACAAAAATGTAACCATCAAAACCAAAATCTCCAAGTTCTAAAGATGCTTAGAATCAAGCAAGGAAGACAATAGAACAATAAAATTTGAGATCCATCATGGAGCAAGTTGCACTTGCCTAGGGCTTGGTAGGTGGGAGGAGGAATAATTGAAGAAGATGGAGAAGTAATGAGAAATAATGGAGGAGAGAGCACTAGTACAAAAATCCACCTAGGCCACACTGATTCACCGTGGCTGTATGCTTTTAGCCATGGATTATTTTTACATCCAAAGCGTAGCCTATTTTGTCGTGATTTTTGATAGACTTTTGATACCCATATGACTACGTTAAACTTGAATGACTATATAACATGAAAATCCGTAGCCATAGACCATAACCGTGGCTATTTGGTACCAACTTTTTTTGGTAGTCATCCATTTTTCCTATAACCATGGCCATAAATTCCTTATAGACACAATTTATTTTTAATGTGACTAGTGTTTTCATTAAAGCCACTTGCGTTATTTTAACCATGGTCTTAGTTATCTTTCAGACACGTAAAATTTATTCTAACATGGCCAATTCATGACTTACAGTTACGCAGAATTTGTAGCACTATGGTCAAAAACCTTCAGAGGACACACAAATTATTTTCTACATGGCTATTGTTTACCATTGAGACATGGGGAATCAGTTAAACCATGGCGATAAATTCGTTATAGACACGCAAGTTTGCTTTTGTGTGGCTATTGTTTACCTTAAAGCCACATGGTTTTGTTTTAACCATGGCCTTAGCTATCATTTAGACACGCAAAAACTAAATTAACATGGCCAATTTATGACTTACAACTACGCAACATTGGTAGCAACATGGTTAAAAATTATCTGAAGACACACAAATATTTTTTCACATGGAAATTAATCACATTTTGCACACATAAAATCAGTTAAACCATGACGATAAATTCATTATAGGCATACAATTGTTTTTCAGAGTGGCTATTGTTTAATCTAAAGCCACATGGATTTATTTTAACCGTGGCCTTAGCTATCATTCAGACACGCAAAAAATAATTTAACATGGCCAATTTATGACTTTTAGCTGTGCAGAATTTGTAGCACCATGGTTAAAAATGTTTTAAAGACACGCAAATATTTTTCCACGTGGCTATTGATCACCTTTTAGACACAGAAAATCAGTTAAACCATGGCAATAAATTCCTTATAAACACACAATTATTTTTCAGAGTGGTTATTATTTACCCTAAAGCCACATGGCTTTGTTTTAACCATGGCCTTAGCTATCATACAGACATGCAAGAAATAATTTAACATGGCCAATTTATGACTTTCTGCTACGCATAATTTCTAGCACCATGGTTAAAAACTTTCTAAAGACACAATTATTTTTCAACGTGGCTATTGATCTACTTTTAGACACAGGAAATAAGTTAAATCACACCATTTAAATTGATCAAAAATTTATATTATTAATCATATAAGAAACATTACATATCAATATTCTAGGTAATAGTTGAGCAAAACTCTATAAGAACACCAATTCTATTAAACGTGCAAAATAAAATATTACAAACTATTTATCTAAAAATTATTTATGTATTTTGTTATAGCTAATCCTCGTATGCTTTGGTTTCCCATATGGAGTTGTATAATCCTTCTTTCTCTTGTTATGCTTTGGCTTCTCATTCTGTTAATCAGCTATTGGTTGGTTTTCATTATGTTGATAAGAAGTTGGATCAAGTACCTACAACAAGAGGGTAATATTTAGGATTCATGTATTTTCGGTCTCATATCCTTGTTAATAAACTAGATAGACCAATTTATGTAAAAAAAATCAATGAATAAAGCAAACAAGCTAGACAACTAATTTGTAACGGTTATAACCATGACAAATATTTTTCGTCACGGTAATAATCGTTACAATTTGGGCATGGTAAATATTTTGTAACGGTAATAACCGTGACGAATTATTTTTTCGTCACGGTAATGACCGTGAGGAAAATATAATTAGTCATGGTAATAACTATGAGGAATTTACCGTAAGGAGATGGCAAGGAAACTGAAACAGTTGCACACCAAAACTTGGAATCAAGAATGAACCTCATGCAGCGACTTATCCATATCAAGTTAACAAGACAACTTTGTCAACACAAATGAGCACTTTAGTAGGAAGCAAACCATTATCTGAACACAAAATACACAAACTAAATACTTTTGAGAGCAGATCACCTTCTAAGAAACCGAACAAAACTTTCCAGGAAAAACAACGTTATGTACAAGTAACATAACCCAAACAATATCGTTCATTAAAAGGTTCAATGAAGTTCAAAGTAACTGAAAAAGGATGAAATCCACAAGCAAGAAATTTAAAATATCCACATTATTATTGGGCCAAAGCGAGCGATGATGTTTCCTCGGAACCTTCACACAAACCCTGCCACGCCATAAATAGAAAGAGAATGACCCATTGAATCCTTCAGATTATTACATCAGTTGAAATAAACTTAAACAACAGATTCCTTCTCAATCTTTTCAGGCTTGGCAAAGGCTTCCGCAATCCCTCCAACCATGTGAAATGACTGCTCGGAGAGATCGTTATACTTCCCGTCCAGGACAGGCTACAACATTATCATAGGCAAATAACTTAACAAAAATAAAGATTCATTGACATTGCTATCATGAAGAAGAGAACAAATAAGAAATGATAGCATAGCAGGTAAAGCAATAGAGAACATTATAGGAGGTATTTATAAAAGAAAACTATTACAGCATAATTTAGACGAATTTTAACAATACTAAAGAGAGGGGAATTCAAGTTACCAACCCAAAGTTCATATTGGTTTGGGTTTCTGTCACGTAACCAGCATACTATTACCAAAATGGGAGGTATATTACGAAAGTAAACTAACACATCATGATTTACATTGATCTCAACACCATTGGCCAGACTCTTAACATGATTTACTAAAGACAACAAAGGTGAAATTTTACAACTAGTAGCAGATGATATATGTTAACATATCACAATCATATATGTTAAAATTTTCAAAATTGGTAAAACTGGTAGTAGATGAAGCAAAATTATTGTGTAGGAATTTACCATGAAGATGATATATGTTAAAATTTTACTATGTAGCAGAAGAAGCCAAATTTTGAAGCACGGTAGTTAGAACAATCATGACCTGCAAAGATTAACAACATAAGTAACCATGAAGCCTTACTTACAAATATTAGCTAACATCAAATAATTGTTTAGAACAAAACAATTTGGTTCTGGAATAAAGGGAGACAACTGAGGAATAAAGGTACACAACCTAAAAGTCGAAGAGAAGCCTGCGTGGATCTTCGACTACATCCTTGGACCTTCGGCTACATCCTTGTTATGGCATTGGAAGCGGCCTGTGATCGTAGGCCAGTGCAACATACATCATTGGCCTTGGGACAATGCTCCCGTCAACTACTATTGGACGGGAAAAGATGGAATGCATGCCTAAGATGGCAGACTGTAGAAGCAACATAAGTAATATTAGATCAACTAAAAGTACGCCGGATTACCAAATTCTTTATTAATACAATTCAAACTTGACCCAATATTTAACACATCCAATAAAAGTTCAAATTCATATATGACAACCGAAAATAAAAGAACCATACTGTATATAATGCTAAAAAGTAGAGCATCAAAAAAAATATAGATTTAACAATTTAATTTGAACAACTCATCACCATTAGTTAGATAGATAGTGCCAAATTGTAATTTGAACAATCCAATTGTCTTACTACCATATGCTTTGCTTTTCTTTATTCAGGGTTATCTGAGTGAATTTTATCATTTTATCAATTGAATTTTATCTTTTCTTATGCAGTTATAGGTGTAGCTCTAGAAAATCATGACATGAGAGAGGGTTCGACACTTGTATGTTTATGGACTGTTTTCCCTTTCCACAGATGTTTAAGAAGTGTATTGACAGCGTGGTGCATTATAATTTTAACTACTTTTCGTGGGCTAGTATTCTAAAAGTTGTATAAAGCAACAATTAATAGTTAAAGTTGTCAACCAGATATTAACTAAATTTTGAGGTGGAAGCATAATTGCAAATAAACAGACGTGTATTCCGATTAACATGTAACTATTTCTGGACCGAGCAAAATGAAATGGTTAATATGACTTCTTTAAGCAAGTAGAAGTTCATATACCAGAATAATAGGCAAGTTCTCCGAGCTTCGGAGAATTCAGCCTTGTAGTTAGTTGGCTCTTAGATACCCTTTACAAACACAACAATGTATCTAAAATGCAAACAAAAACATAGTAAATTAATCAAGTGGTTTTGAAGGAAAGGCAACTTACAATGTTCTCAGCTCGCAGTTCTTGATCTCTGCAAGAATTGACCCATGCAAGCTGTTTTGATGCAAAGCCCTTCTAAAAAAATCACACATAGAACTCAAGAAAGCAAACGAAATAAAGAAGTAAGTTGAGGGAGAGGTCATTAGTGGTCCTTGGAGCCTGTGGAGCTTGTCGATGCTTGAGGAGATGATGCCTCAAAGCTGCAAGTAAGGCATATTTTTGTATTATAGAGATCAACATTAATCATTAAATGCTCATTTCAGAAGAATCTTTGTTGCAGGGACACCACACTGTTAGATGGACACGACACCTATTTTGGTGTCTTAATAAGCTTAGTTTGGTGTGTCCCCGTTGTACAATCAATAAATAAGCTATAAGTTAAACATAAATGACTTATTAAACTTGTCAACCTCCAAGAGAAATAAGGATTGCTAAAATGTAGGTCAAACATGCTGCAGCTAAATAAAAAACAATTGGAAACAAAAAGGAACATACTAGTGTTGTCGAACAACTTGAGCAATTAAGAAGGGAATATGGAGCCAAAACCCTCAACTCATCTCCAAAATTGAGAATAATAAAAAAGAACAAAGGCCCATAGGCAACATAACTAAAAATGCAAGCAAGTGTACATGGCACAGTAGCTTTCCAATTGATTTACAGAATAATTCAGGAATACAAACAAAAACTATGAAAGTTGTGGATATCGGGGGTGGGGGTGTGGAATGTCAGGAATACAAACATAACAAAGTTGTTGGCAACTTCTTCCACCCAAAAGGGAAAAAATCTCCTTGTAGTAAGTTCCAACATCGCTATAGACCAGTCATCTTAGGGCTATGACCATCAACTAAATGACTAATGTGATTCAAGGAAAAAATGGCTAGAGGATCAAGTAAGCAAGATGTAGCACTAAATTCTCTAGATAAGCAACATATTTATCACTAGCCACTTTGAATTTGAAATCATAAGATAAACAAAAATATTTACTAGTAAACCAAGTAATGCGTACAAAAGTTATGCCAACGATACCTATTTCCAACTAAACCAGTAAAAGAAAAACATTAACATGATCAAATTGATCAGTGTTGAAGTTTGAACCCTCCAGGGCGAAATAATAGTCACTGTTGTCGAGAACATTATGGTTATAAATATGAAATTTTAACAACACCATCATCCTCTAGAATAGGGAAAAAAATCTCCTTGTAGTAAGTTCCAGCATCACTACAGGCCAGTCATCTTAGGGCTACGACCCTCAACTAAATGACTCATCTGATTCAAGAGAAATGACTAGAAGATCAAGTAAGCAAGATATAACACTAAATTCTCCAGATAATCAACATAAATATCACTAGCCACTTTGAATTTGAAATCATAAGATTAAAAGATAAACAAAAATATCTACTAGTAAACCAAGTAATGCGTACAAAAGTTATGCCAATGATACCTATTGCCAACTAAACCAGTAAGAGAAAAACATTAGTATGAGAAAATTGCTCAGTGTTGAAGTTTGAAGCCAGAGAGATATAATAGTCACTATTGTCGACAAGATTATGGTTGTAAATAAGGTCATAAAATTTCTATCCATCATACTATATTATGGAGAAAAGAGAGAATTCGTATTACTCAATTTCACCTAAAAAATAAAAGCATAAGCAATTTTTTAGCTTGTACCCATAGAGATATAATAGTCGCTGTTATAACAAATATTCAGGTTATAAAGATGAAATAATTTTGACAGTATGCGCCATCATAAGCCAGACAACAATGAGCATAATTTGTTTATCCATCATACTACATGATGGAAAAAATGCTCAATTCCATAATATCCAATATGTTGCATTCAGTAGATAAATAGTACAGGTGGGGCAGCTTCCACTTCACCCAACCATCCCAAGGATGTAAGTTGATGAGAAACTTTGTTGAATAGATTGGAGATGGCAATATGATACCAGAACATCACAATCTTGAAAAACTACCAAGTGATAAACTCACATACACGAAAACATATTTTTATAACAATCACTACCCATTGTTGCTGAGAGCAAACTAGAGCCATCCAATTTGTAAGATTTAGCTACACCCATAATTAGTTAGCTTCATCTATGTCCAACTACTATAACTACTACTATGGATGGAACTAGAGCCATCCATAATTAGTCAGGTTTATCTCCAAACTCCATCGATGGATGGAAATTGTTTGAGGGGTTGAAGTCGTTGAAACCATATTTTATTCATTTCCAGTTCTACTTAATTTATGCACCATCTATTACCATGGACATTTATTAATTCCAACTTTCATCCTGCACAAGTTTCTTAAAGTCTAAAGTTTCTTCTACGACACCTCCCTTATATATCCGTCTTGTCCTAGAATGAGGTTTGTTAGGTATAATTATTAAAAGATATTTTAATAGCCTTTCAAATTGCTTCATTAGACATTTCATAAGGTCTGATAGTTTTTTATTTACTGCTATATGATATCAAATTGGTATCGGTCGGCTACAACCAATAACAAAGAAATCATTAACCCCTAAAAATAACAAATTTATAATAGATTTTAAAAGCAAAAAAAATCACGATGGAGCAGAGAAACAAATTTTGTTGAAAAAAAAATTAAAAAATACAAAAAAATACACAAAAAATTAGGGTTAGGATTTTGAAATATACCGATGTCGGCCGGTGGGATCTCCTCACGAAGGACTTGATGAGCAGCTGTAAACAAAAGCAAAATATTAGAGGAGAGGAGAGGAGGCAATAAAAAATAGAGAAGAAGAAAATGAGCGGTCCGCTGACGTAGATGACCGAGAAGGAGGAGAGGAGGAGAGCAACCCTTTGATGTAGATGACCGAAAAGGAGGAGAGGAGGAGGGCGACCCTCTGACCTAGATGACCGGCAAGGGGAGAGAAATGGAGGAAATTTTAGAGGGGCGAAATATTTAGTGGAGTAGGAAAATTTTAGAGAAAAGTCCGCTCCTTTTATTAGGGCTAATTATAAGGACACAACACATTTTGATCGGGGCTGTCCAAGTGTTAGTTTTTCATTATTTAAAAGTTTGCCACTGAAAAAATTACTCAGGACTATCCAAGTGGTAGGTATAAAAGATAAGTCTTATAATTTTTGTTTTCTTCCTCACTCTCCATTCCTCACAAGAAGAACAAGAAGAAGAACAAGAAAAAAAAAAAATAAGAACAACAAGAACAAGAACATCAATTTTTGCAAACCTAGTTTATTTTGATTTTTTTTGCTCTCTTCTAATTTCTCAGATCTCTTTCTCCAAACCCTACTTTATTTTTCTTCTTCTTGTTTGGGCATTATGGATGAAACCATAGTTGTTGAAGAAATTGGGTTATCAAATCTATCAAATCTATTAATCTATTAGTCTATTAACCAATTTTTATTTATTAATAGAAGAATTATGCATGAAATCCTAGTTGTAGAAGAAAACTATGGAAGAAATGCTAGTTGTAGAATAATTGGGTTCATATCAGGACTGCCATAATTGCTGGCAGTCCTAGAAGTAATGAGGACTGCCAGGAATTGTGGCAGTCTTGAAATAGACTCGATGTACAACAGGACTGCCATAATTGCTGGCAGTCCTAGAAGTAATGAGGACTGCCAGAAATTGTGGCAGTCCTGAAAGGGACATGCTCTACAACAGGACTGCCACAATTTCTGGCAGTCCTAGACATATTGAGGACTGCCAGAAATTGAGGCAGTCCTGAAAGATACTTGCTGTACAGCAAGTTCCTTTCAGGACTGCCACAATTTTTGGCAGTCCTAAAGTTGACATTCCCGAATAAAAAAACATGTTAGGATTTATTTCAATCTTGATAATAGAGTGAAATATGCATTTTAGGATTTATTTCCATGCATTCTTTGTGAGGAAAGAAGTATTTAACCTTTATTTTCATATATTTTAGGGTTTATTTAATTTTTTGGGTGCCATCAAAATTGGGAAAGAGAAGGAAACTAGGATTTTGATGGAAATGGTGATGATGGAAATGGTGGAGAAGAAGAAGATGATGATGATAAGAAAAAAAAACTAGGATTTTTATGAAGATGTGAGAATGGAAATGGTAGAGAAGAAGAAGATGGATAGAAGAAGAAGAAGAAGAAGAAAGCTAGGGTTTGTGAAGAGAGAGAGAGTGAAACTTAGAAATGAGAGTGATTTTTTGGGTTTGGGGGGCTGTGGGCTTTGGACAGCCCCCTGAGTGGAATATTTTGATAGCCCTAGTAAAAGTTTCTCCTAACCTGGCTAGCCCTAATCCTGGCTAGCCCCGATCAAAAAGACATGTGCCCTTATAATTAGCCTTTATTAGTCGAGTAAGAAAAATATTTACTAGAGTAGGGATATTTAATTTTAGGAGGGAAGGGGGGATTTCAGAGGGGCGAAATATTTAATGACCAAATATTTTGGGAGAAAAAAGTTGCACAGTAAAGAAAAAAGTTAGCACATATTTTCTAATTCGGCTGACTAGGTCCAACAAACATTTATAATTATTAAATTATTATTTTATCAAATTTCTTTAGTATAATTTTTTATTAGTGACTGATTTAGGAGTCCCAAATATTTTTCAGAAAACAACTCTAATATTTACATGCGTACTTTTTTATTTAATGATAAAAAATAATGAATAACCATTGTACATAGGGCTGTGCACAATTAAGTCAAACCGACCAAATCGAACCAAGCCAAACCGAACCGATTGGTTTTAAACCGAACCGATGGTTCGGTTGGTTTGGTTCGGCTTCAATTTTTTTAAAACCGACCGGTTCGATTCGGTTCATAGTTTGGTTATGCCAAAAATCGTCTAAACCGAACCGAACCGAACCAAATCCTTATTAAATAATTAGGGTTGGTCGGTTGGATATGAGTTCATTGGGTTGTATTATGCCGGTTTGGTTTATTTATTCACATCACAGCCATTTATTAAGTTGAAGTTGAAAGCGCTCTCTCTCAGTATCAAAGAGGAGGCTCCTATTCTTTTCTAATTGCTCATGTGCACACGAAAGGGGCTTTTGGTTGAATGTATATGATTTTTTTTTATGTATAATTGGCATTTTTTTTCACCTGCAAAGTGCAAGTTGAATTGAAGCTGCTGAATTATATTTACTGTTACAAAGTACAAGTTAACTGAGATTTCACAAAAAAAAGCATATAGTCCATTTTTTTATGTGATCAAAATCGACCAAGTCGAACCGAACCAAATCGGTCGGTTTCAAAACCGAACCAACCATTTGGTTGGTTTGGTTCGGTTTTGTTTATTTTCAAACCGATTAACTTCGGTTCGACTTCGGTTAGGACCAAATAGGTCGACCACCGACCGATGCATACCCCTAATTGTATATGTTTTCTTCTTGGACAGTTGATGAAAAAAATTAAAAATTAAAATGAAAATAAAATAAAATTTTAAATTATATTTAAACTAATACATGGTATTATCTAATAAAACACATACCAAAGATTCAAATATATTTATAATAAATCATAGTTAAAATATATTTTAATTATATTTAAGATAATCTAATACAATTTAGATCTTTATCTATTTTTTAAATAATATCATAGTTTTTATTTATATGTGCAACGCACGTAAACTAGACTAGTGTTACAGTAAATAATATTTTTTGTACTTAGGTAAGTTGTTGTTTGCTAAACAAAAATAGAGGATATTTGACAAAAATACAGTATGATATTTTGCCTGCCCTTTCAACACTTGCTGGAGTTTATGCAGAATACCGCATGAAGAAGAAGAATAACGATAACATTTACTAAAAATACAGTATGGTCTTTTTCCATTTAACCATGATCTGCTACCAAGTGAGATGATGACCTAATAAGACCAACATTTCAAATAATATAAATAATTTACAACAGTTGCTAAACTTTGTTGAACCTTACATTTAATATTTAAAATACATTGTCAAAATTAGTAACTTTAACAACATTAAATAAACGTTTTCAAAATTAATAAATAGAAGTTTTGTATGATTCAAGAATATTCATTTTAAATATATTCCGTACTTACATTTTCTTTTTTGTCATGAAAAACATTTGTTTTTCTTCCGAAAAATATTTTTCGTGACAAAAAGTGGACTATAAATACAAATTCATATTAATAAGTAGGACAAAAAGTCAAAAAAAATCATAGTTTTCTTTTAACTTTATAATATTTTACTGTAAAGTGTTATAATTACATTTTAAAATCGTTATATTAGAGATTTTTCTTGTAGTGGAACTAACATGGACACTGCCATTAAGAGAGGGTACGATCAACAGGGCATGCCGTCGAGAGAGGAAACACATGAAAGGGGAACCGCCGCTGCTGAGAGGGGATGAGAGATCGGGACGAGAGAGAGACGAGTGCGAGATCGAGACGATAGAGAGAATTAGAGAATGAGAAAGAAAGGGTAGGGTCAGCTATTATTCTTTTAAGCTAGGGCACGTAACTGGGCGATGGCTAGGCGACGCTGGTAGTCGTTTCCACCTAAATTCGGGTAGTGAAGGGGCGTCGCTAGATCGTCGCATAGTTTTCTCGTATTGTTCCCACGGTTAACCAATAAAATAGCGACGTCTAGCACGAATTGGTGATGTCCTGGTAATTAATATCTGAGATATCTATCATTGGTCGTCCTATTGATGCATGTCCGTCACTAAGTGGCGACGGATGATGGGTGTCCCCAGACCTATATTAGAGGGAGAGAAAGAAAGATAGAAGAAGAAAAAAGAATAAGACGTCCGCGTGAGAGGGAAAAAAAGTGCATGCTCGTGAGAGAGGGAAGAGGGGTATAGAAATTTTGTTAGGGTTAAATAATGGCACGGAGGAATGAAAAAAATAGAAGAAAATAGAGACGCATGCACATGCGAGAGAGAAAGAAAATAAAAATTTTATGTAAAAGTAATGATGTCATTTATACATGATCAAGTTTATTTTTTCATTTCTTTCCATCACCTTCTTACAAATAAACACAACTAAAGGAGTGTAAAGGTTTTTCATTTTTATCATGAACTTTGCACCAATTATGAACCAAACTAGGTTCCCTTAGAAGATTAACTAAAAAAGAAATGCAACATCTCAGATAAAAGTAGTCCTTATATATCCTATTAGAAAGTTTGGACCCTATTTTTTCTATTATACCCTTAACATGAGTACTAGCAACAACCAACACATGTTGAAAAAGAGGGTATAATGATAAAAATAAAACCAAAAATAAAAATACAGGATCCAAACTTTCCAATTGTACATGTTAGGGTTTTAATTCTAAACTGGTATAAATTTAGGTCTATATGCTAATTAGCCCTATAATTTATTAGTTTCTTGCACAAAAAAGAGTAAATACATTGTCGGCAAATTATCTTGATCCAAATAAAAATAAAAATAATAATTGATGAAAATTTTTTTTGGGGGGGGGGGGGGGGTCCCCCCCCCCCCCCCCCCCACTATCACACATACATGTGAAACATCAATGTTATGATGGGTGTGTCTCTTTTTTATCAAACACATAGATTTACAATTTAAAACAGTGAAAAGACAAATACATTTACAAAATTTATTTATAGTGGCAAAATAAAGATAAATATTCAATACTATATAAACATTGTAAAATACACAACTTTTACAACCTTTTATAAAAGTTGTTGAATATAACCCTTTTACAATTTGTTGAAACATTGTAAAAGAATAATATATATACACAACATTTATATAAAGTGGTAAAATAAAATTAGATTTACAACGATGAACAAACATTGTAAAAGATAGCAAGTTTACAACTGTTGACAAACGTTGTCGAATATGATATTTTTACAATATTTTAAAAACATTATAAAAATTAATAAGATAACTCTTGTGTCTAATGAATATTATACTTTGGACATGGTAAATAGATCTTCATGTGGCCATTTCATGTGGCGTGAAATAAGATAACTCACGTGGCTATATATCCGTCTTTTGCCATATTGAACGCCTGTGTCTATTTCTTAATATCCCCACGTGGCTATATATATTCGCTTTCTGCCTCGGAGAATTCATGTGTCTAATGAACATTACACTTTGGACACGGTAAATAGATCTTCATATGGTCATTTTAGGTGCCCTGAAATAAGATAACTCCCGTAGCTATATATCCATATTTTGTATTGTTGAACACATGTGTCTATTTCTTAATATCCTCAAATGGGTATATATTCACTTTGTGTCTCGCTGAATCGATGTGTCTAATGAACCTTACACTTTGGACACACAAAATAGTCTTTTTTGTTATATAAATTATCTTTCTGCTTTGGTGAATTGATGTGTCTAATGAACCCTATACTTTGGACACGCAAAACAATCTTAGTGGCTATATAAATTAGCTTTCTGCCACGGTGAATTGATGTGTCTAATGCCACCCTATACTTTAGACACATAAACAATTGCTTCATATGGCCATATATTCGTCTGTCGCCACAGACAATCACCATCACAAAATAAAGCCACGATTTAGACAAAACCCATGACAAATTAGTGCCCTTTGGCTACATTATTTGACCATGGTTCATAATGGACATGAATGGACATGTAATTGAGTTAAAGCATGGCTGAATTGGTTATTGGTGTTTCGTAATGGACATGGTTATTGAATTAAAACGTGGCTGAAACAACACTGTAATTTTATCTATGGCTTGTAGCCACGGCAATAACCTCAACCGTGGCTAAGCTGTCAAACCAAAATCGTGGCCTTTGTGACCTTTTGTGCTAGTGGAGAGAGGAGTTGGTTTTTATAAAAAACCATTCTCATCTCAAACCAAAACAGACCAAGTCAAGCCAAGCCAAGCCAAATTGAACCAAATCGAATTAAACCAAGGCAAGATTAAACCAAGACTAGGCTAAACAAGACAAGTCAAAATATGGGTCACCTGACAAAAGTCAGAATTTCGTACACGTATACTAAAAATACGTACCACAAAAAATGGGAGTGACAACTGTATGGAATAACTCATCTCATCGACACAGGATCTAGGGTACGAGACTTGAACGGAAGGCCAAATGATGTAAAGTCGGACTCTGATACCATTATGTCACACCTTGATTCAGAAGAATCAATAGTCGTCCCCCGGACGTGATGCCATACGAGCCTAGGTTGCGCTCGTACAAGACACGTTCATAATGTTATATGAAACACAACAGTAAAGAGAGTACACAAAACATTTGACAACATATATATAAAAGAAAACTTTTACTTTATTGATGATGAACATCATGTTACGGGCTTGATTACAAAGGTGTTGTACGAGCTTACAACTTGACACAGATGCAAAATGAACGCTGATGGGATAGCCATTCCATACATTTACATTCCTTTATATATAAGCAATAAAATACTCTTTTAGACTTGGGATCAGAGAGAGTTGATGCAAAAAAGGTCTTGATCGGAGCCTTCAAAAGGTTGGTGATTTGCCTTCGCACGTTAGCAAGGCTTCAAAATGTGGAAAGTGTCGCCTTCATTTCCTTGGCACGCTATCTTAATTCGGAGCACCTATAGAGAGCGATGATCAGTACATTACACGTGTATTAGTGGGTTGCTAATTATGTTCCGTGCTCTTATTTGGTTCAAGAAATTTAATGAACATGCATATATATATATATATATTTGGTGAACTTTCTAGCCATCCAAATCAATTCATGAAAGTATTTGAAAGGCACAATTAACATAACGATGATAGATCTTACCCATGGCAGAGCATGTCGTTGCAGTATAAATCTTACCATGTTTTTCCCTATCATATTGGTAATGATGAATACCGTAGTGTGCATTTAGTGAAGATCACTGGCATGACAAGCCATCCTGGATATATAGCTTGGTAAGACAGAGGTACTTCAACGGGTAGCGAGCCTCGTTGAAAGCAAATACATACCGTGGCATGGATCCAGCCTAGCTATCCGTATTTCTTCCTAGGCCAGATCGGTCCCATGGCCACGCGACATTGTCCGAAGAAATAATCGCCCTTGTGCACAAGTTGTCCATGACCCTACTAAGCTAAACAAATTATTCAAGGCACGTTTCATGGTATCGTTGCAATATTCATTTAATAGATTCGATCTTTGCTTCGCACAGTTCTATATAAACATGGTATATGTAAGCACATAGCAGTTATATGATCACAAAGCTGTTCTATAGCCCGTATACGTGAGATGTCATGCAATAATTCATTTGAAGTAAGCACTTGTGTCATTGCATTTACATATAATATGGCATATTTTTGTGTCATCGATTACTTAAAGAACGAGAGGGTCAAGGAGAAGAAGGATCAGCCACTCACCTTGATTGTTTGATTGAAGCAAGAGACCGGATGGTTGCGCTTAGACGATGCCTACGCGATCACCTGAAATTACATAAGCAACTGATTAGAACACTGCCCTATTCAATGAGTTCGATATGAAATACGAAGTTCGAAGAACGCAAGCCATGAAAATATAAAAAATATTCACGAAAATGTATTCAGAAAACAAAAGCCAAAGAAGCAAGTGCGGCATAAAAAATAGAGCAATGGGAGGTATCTCCCGACTCAGCCACAGAGTTCATCCTCGAGGTGTAACCCACTAAATATGAGACTTGATTCCAAAGAAACCATTCCATAACGAGGAAAGGATCTTAATTCAATCGTTCCCGTTCAATTGATCCCGATCAATCGGTTTCAACCAAGTCAATAGCAACAATGTTCCTTTATTGCACACCCCGTGGACGAGAAATAGGGCATGATGTAGGGACGGGACACTACACTAGTCGCCCTCGGCTGTTGGATCGAGCGGACGCGTGCACGGGCCCCGCGCGGGCCCTCCGATCCGATGGTGCGGGTGGGGGAGGGGGGCAGGACTTTGACGAGTCTTTTGATCCCCAGCCTAATATATATATATATATATATATATATAAACACTAATTATATATATAATTAGTGTTTATATATATATATATATATATATATATATATATATATATATATATATATATATATATATATATATAATTAGTAGTTTAATTTGTTTTAAATCAAATAAATTTTTTGAATAAATAATAACAAATTATCTATTAGTAGTATAACAAAAAAATATAATATGGATAATATTAAATCAAAAATATTTATTTAAAAATATAATATGGATAATATCCATACAAATAAAAAAAAATTAAACAAACACACTAAACCAAAATAAAACCAAAATCAACCAAAAAGAAAAAAAAAAGATTTTCCCCAGAGCCATTGGCGTAAATTGAACAAGATCAATTTTCCCTAGTACTATTGTATAACATTTCTTTCTTTCAAATTTCTTAAAACTTGTTTTGTTTCTAATTCAATTCTGTTGGATGTTAAAAAATTAAAATTAAATAAAACTTAAAAAATGTGTTGGAGATTTCAAAATAAAACAAAATAATGGACATCTATGTAAAAATGAATTTGGTAAGTTACAGTAAAGGAAGCATCCGTTTCACTACTTCAAAATTAGCTTTGATCTGCTTTCCCAAAAAAATTTAATAATAAATAATTCTTAAATACAGTTATAAAAGTTGGCTTTATTTAGACGAACAAAAATAAACAACTTTTGGAAACTATTTTCCAAATGGTTCCAAAATTTCGTCTTATTTTACTTCAGTCCTGGTACTAATGGTCGTTCATGCTCTGGACTGGTAGCACCAAGATCCTCCCATTTAATCATTGTTGGAACTGGATTTCAAACTCACTCTCTCTTCTCCCTTCCTCTAATAGTGTTAGCATGAGACAACCATTTTCACAGTTAAAAACATTTCTAGAATTAAACCGACTTTAATAATAATAATAATAATAATAATAATAATAACCTACAAGGTTTGGGACTATTTTTCAAAAAAAGAAATAAAAACAGAAATAAAAACACGTATGATAAGCAATCCTAAATCAGAAAATTTACTGTAGTAAAATTATTTTTGATTAAATTAGTCAGAACGAAAGTATTTGGAAGAAATTAACTTGGGAGATACGTTCCGCAATCAGGGATGGCGGAAAATAGAGAAGTTAGATTTCTGCCAACTAAGTTGGCAGAAATTTGGGCCAAATTTTCGCCAACACCATTGGTGGAAATTTAGCTCCTCTGTTTCACCGACTTCAGTTTGGTTAACTCTTCGGCTTAGGATGGTTGGGTGGTACATGCTTCCAGCTCTCCCAGTTCACACCATGTGATCGGTCGAGTCCTTGTGGACTCCAGGGATGGTCTCAAAGGGTTGCTTCGTGAACGACGAGGATGGTCGTGAGGTGGTGAGGTGCAAGGATGAGGGCTCGCTAGGAAGGGCAAAGTCTTTGGTAAACATAGAGTTCATCTGGTTTGTTATAGCCATGCTCATATTTAATATGGTTTACTACTTGGTGGTGGCCAAGAAAAATATCAAGGAACATGAGTACGATTCCTTGGATAATAATGATGAAGAGGATCAAGATGACTTGTAGTCACAGAAGTAGCTGGAGGAGTCTGGACACTTTGTTCATGGGAAGAGGAAGATGAGGTCATTTGACCATGAAAAATGAGGTCTGAACACCCTGCACTCCCTGAAAACATACACCGGTCCAACCTGGAGCCACAAAGGGTGAACCGAACCAAACCGAAATATGCTGGATTTCAGCCAACTGAGTTGACGAAAATTTGACAATACCAAATTTCTGCCAACTAAGTTGGCAGAAATCCAACCTCTATTTTTCCGCCATTCCCGATGACGGAACGTGTCTTCCGAGCTCATTTCTTTCAAATACTTTCGTTTTGACTAATTTAATCAAAAATAATTTCTCTACAACAAATTTTCTGATCCTAAATCCCATGGTAGTCTAGCTTATGAGAAATTATTTAGAAAGACCGACTCACTACATGATAGTGGTAAATATTGAACATGTTCAACAATATAATGATACTGGAAATTGCTGAGAAACCCAATTTCGGGGTTAGGTTGTATGAAAAATCTACCCGCAGGATGGATTTTATGAAATGTCCAAAATTATATAATTCCACGTCAAATATTCAAAGATTCCCTTTAGATGCTATGTATTTACAGAATTGACATTTTCATTGTACCAAAAATATCCCTTCGTGCAAATTGGGTCATATATATATATATATATATATATATATATATATATATATATATATATATATATATATATATAAAATATATATATATGATCTTGAATTAAAAACTCAGATCTGGATTGCGATTTTCGTCTTCTTCTTCTTCTTCTTCACGAGAGATCTGAATTCTATTGCTCTCATCTTCAGCAGAGATCGCAAAGATTGTTCGTAGTTCACTGTGATTTTCTTCAGAGTTACTTTGATCATCGTTCGCTCATCATCGCTCATCATCATCATCATCGTGAAGAGATTTGAAGTTTTTCGGCGATTAGGTCAATTGTGGAGAGAAGATATTCTTCTTGTCTTTTTATAGATCTTAAAACAAGGTAAGAATTCACATATGTAGAAATTTATTCATCATCTTCTCATATCTCGAATTTTTTGTTGAATTTGAATTTCTTATGAAGATTTACAACTGAGAAACGATTAGAGAGATATTTAATCTCGTTCTTTTGTGAGAATATGAAGGCGAATGATATTTGATGTGCTAATATGACTGGAATTGTCATAATCCGTTCACTTGTCACAGATAAAGAGCATTCTCTATCATATTTAGATGGAGAATGCTCATTCTTCGTTAGTTTTGGACGGAGAATGGCCAATTTCCTTGAAAATGATCATTCTCCGTGAGTTTTAGACGGAGAATGATCATTCTCATGCATTTTAACACGGGGAATGTCATTCTCCGTTTAGTAAAAAATGGAGAATGGCATTCTCCGTATTAATTTAGACGGAGAATGATCATTCTTATGTGTTTTAACACGGAAATATCATTCTCCGTTTAATATAAAATGGAGAATGGCATTCTCCGTATT
Organism: Iris pallida; assembly: GCA_029216955.1. Classification (NCBI taxonomy): domain Eukaryota; kingdom Viridiplantae; phylum Streptophyta; class Magnoliopsida; order Asparagales; family Iridaceae; genus Iris; species Iris pallida. The sequence goes on along the minus strand of JANAVB010029217.1, from coordinate 6,316,435 downwards.
AAATTATACGGAGAATGACATTCTCATGTGTTTTAACATGGGAATGCCATTCTCCGTGTAATTTTACACGGAGAATGAACTTCTACTTGTAATGTAATACGATGAATGACATTCTTCGTTTTAAAATAAACGGAGAATGATCATTCTCATGCGTTAAAACACTGGAATGACTATTCTCCGTGTAATTTAACACGGAGAATGGCATTCTTAGTTAGTTTTAGACGGATAATAATCATTCTCCGTTAGTTTTAGACGGAGAATGATCAGAAATGTGTTGTCCTATTTCTGATCTCTTCTGTTTTTGTTATCAGAAGGGGGAATGGATTCAAGTTGTTTAGTTAATCTTTGTTTCAAGGGAGACATAGTTTCCTGCCGTATCACATATGAAAGTATCGTAGAATTTTTAAAGTATCAAGTGTGCGATCGATGGACTTCTTTGGATCCACTTTCCTTTCGTTTGAAGTTTTTGCATTCCGATGGGAATAAACTGTATGTTGACAGTGATTTTTGGCTTCGGTCATTGGTTGGGGGTTTCCATGGTACCCATGACGTAAGCTTTGATCTATTTGTGGAGCAAGTATACTCTCCATGTTCTTCATTGACATCTTTTCCTTGTCAAAGCACTCCCATGGGACATTCGCCTTCCTCTGTTAGTTCTTTGAGTAGATGTTCTCCTACTGTAAAGGATAAACGAGTAGTAGAATTTTATGAGGGCTCAACTGAGACAGTAAAGAAGAGAAAATCGGATATATGGCTTGGATCAATTACCGACGTTGGTCAGATCTTTCTAAATGGTATTGAAGAAGTTAGGCACGCCACTACCAAAATAAGTCATATTAGCGACGAAATTAGCGACGCCTACTTAAAACGTCGCTAATATTTTTGGATTTAGCGACTCCTAAATAATGCGTCACAATACGTCGCTGATAGCGACAAACAGCGACATATTGCGACTACCTTTAATGTAATAAAAATTAACGTCGTTGATTTGTCGGAAAACGTCGCTAGTTTTATTAGTTCAGCGACGTTTAGCGTCGCAACGATTAATAAGTCGCCGAATATTAAACTATTACCGACGCTTTGCGACGTATTTTTGGGCGTCGCTAATTTCTGATAAAAAGGGTTTCCTCGGTTGGACTTTTCATTTCTTCCTCTCCCCAAATTTTATTTTCCCGCCCCTCTTCCCCGACCTCGACGACAGCTCCGGCGCCGCTCATCCTCCTCCTCCACCGCGAGCCCCTTCTCCTCCCTCCGGCGAGCCCGTTCTCCTCCTCCTCCTCCACCGCGAGCCCCTTCTCCTTCTCCACCGCGAGATCCTCCTCCTCCTCCTCCACCACCGCGAGGAGACTGAAGGTAAACCCTAACCCTAATTTAGGTGTTTTTCGTGTCCAAAATGGACACGGAGACACATTACGACCATGTGTTCACTGATACAGTGTGTTCGTGAGGTTTCGGACACTTTGTGTCCATTTGTTGGACACGTGGACACCTCCAAGCTTGCATATATATGTATTTCACCTCTATACACTTAATCCCCTCCTCCTCCACAACCGAACTTGTCATTCTCCTCCTCCTCCACCACCACGAGGAGACTGTAGGTAAACCCTAACCTAATTGAGGTATTTTTCGTGTCCAAAATAGACACGGAGATACTTTACGGCCATGTGTTCACTGATACAGTGTGTTCGTGAGGTTTTGGACACTTTGTGTCCATTTGTTGGACACGTGGACACCCCCAAGCTTGCATATATATGTATTTCATCTCTGTACATTTAATCCCCTACATACACTTGTGTATTTTCGTATTAATTTAGATTTGCATATTGGGTTTGGGTTTCGATATAGTGTTTGATACATTGTTTCACCTTGCAACATTCCTACACTAATTTTAGACAACAAGTATATGAACCAATTAGTCAACATCTATTTGTTGAAGTATGGTACTCCATTCTTCGTCTAGCTATATATGTCTCAAGATCCAATACTCGAAAATCCCAAGAAGAAGAAGAAGAAGAAGAAGAAGAAAAGAATAAAACGACATCGCTCAACACCCTATGACAACTCTTTGTAGAATTGTGTTAAAGTGTGAGTTCTACAGTATGAGTTCTACAGTATGGTTCTCTTTGTAGGATAAAATGACATTGCTCGACCCTATCGATCCTCCATACAAGTCTTCCTTCATCTATTGTCTTAAAGTGTGAGTTCTAAGTATGGTTCTCTTTGTACAATTGTGTCTTATTTTAGACAACAAGGGTTTCCTATTTTTATAGGTAACATGGCAACATGTGTAAGGGAACATATAGGTGTGTGTTTGTGTTTGAAAGGGAGTGTCACAAGAGTAAGGCGTGAGCATGTGTTAGTATTTTGAGCTGTGAGAGTGTTTGTTCTATTGAGGTTAGTACCAACTGGCAAGTTAGGTTAAAAGAACCTGGGAACTATGGTGTGGTTGTATACATCATGTATATGTATGTGTGTGTCTAGTGGGAGAAAGGGGGAGGGTTAACTAGTACCAGGTATTTGGAGAGGAGGGAGAGTTTATACTAGTATATATAGACTAATATCCTAAAACTTGACTTATATAACTTAGAAATGGCTAGTTTGACCAAGTTGGACTTGTTTAGCTTAGAGTTGGCTCGGTTGGACTATACATAATATATAGACTAATATCCCAAAACTTTACTTCTACAACTCAGCCTATATGAAATATTGTAGACACGGGTGATATACCGCCGCGATAATCTCTGACCACCGCACGCACAAACACGCGAAAGAAAAGTTAGCAATACGAAAAGAAGATGACAGATAATCTCTGACCATTTAACGTAAAATGTCATGTGTACATATACTGCGAAAAGTGTAGACCGCATGAACTAACAATTGCATATCATTCACTACCTTGATGTATCTATCTTACAGAATTATGGAGCTGAATTACTATCTGCGGAATCGTACTTGGATGTATAACCATCATCCTGATGACATGTGCGGTGTGCGGGATGAATTCATAGAGGGTGTACACCAGTTCCTGCAGTTTGCCAAGGCGTTCCCTCAGTACATGGACGGTACCAAAATTAAGTGTCCGTGTGTGAGATGTCGTAACTTGAAATATCATCCAGAAGTGGATGTCACGTATCATTTATACTCAAAGGGTTTCACGCCGAATTACTATCAGTGGAACGAGCACGGAGAACTTGTGTCTTTAGCATCGGAGTACGAGCCTTATGTGGATGTCCACAACAACGCTCCTTACGACGATGGGTTGGTGAACATGGTTTTCGACGCGGCCGGGCCTAGTTTCGATTCGGATGATCATGATGCACCTGAGGAGGCACCGAACCCCGATGCTGCACAGTTCATGGAGTTGCTGGAGAATACAAGGACTCCATTATATCCTGGTTGTGAGGATCATTCACCGTTGGAGGTGGTTACAAGATTGTTGAGCATCAAGTCCGATTTTAACATGTCGCAAGATTGCTACAACCGTCTTATGGAGTTGCTTATAGAAATATTGCCTGAGGGTGCGAAGTTGCCTAAAGACTTCTACCGGTCTAAGAGGATGGTTAGATCACTCTGGATGGGATACGAAAAAATCGATGCCTGTCGTAACGGGTGCATATTGTACTACAAAGACGACAAGGATGAAGACGCCTGCAGATTTTGTGGTGTCGATCGCTACAAGGCATGTGGTAGAGGAAAGTCTGTCGGTGCCAGGAAGCCTACCTCTTCGATGCACTACTTGCCGTTGACGCCGTGGTTGCAGCGGTTGTTTATGGTGAAGAAAACTGCAGAAAACATGAGTTGGCATAAGCGGGAACATACCGAAGGAGTGTTGGATCACCCATCTGATGGAGAAGCATAGAAGCACTTTGATCGAGAGTATCCAGATTTTGCTTCTGATCCGCGTAATATCAGATTGGGTCTCTGCTCCAACGGTTTTACCCCATTCGGACTTTCGAGATCCCAGTATTCGTGTTGGCCTGTGATCGTAATCCCGTACAATCTACCGCCTTGGATGTGCATGAAGACTCCGTATATGTTTCTCACCGTTATTATCCCAGGTCCGAACAATACGAAAAGGAACATCAATGTGTATTTACAGTCGTTGATTGATGAGTTGAATCAGCTGTGGAAAGTAGGTTCCAACACGTATGATGTATCTAGAAAACAAAATTTCCGGATGCAGGCAGCACTTATGTGGACCATCAACGACTTTCCGGCCTATGGAATGTTATCTAGATGGAGCACGCATGGTCGTCTTTCATGTCCGTATTGCATGGACAGCACTAAGGCTTTTCGTTTGAAACACGGAGGCATACCGTGCTTCTTCGATTGTCATCGACAATTCCTGCCGAAGGATCATCCGTACCGGAGGAACATGAATGCTTTTCGTGCTGGCGTTGTGGAGAAGGCTAATCCCCCGCCAAGGTGGACCGGATACACGATATGGGAAGAGGTAAAATATTTACTAAGAGCTATTGAGGAGCCTGCTACGGGCTACAAGTGTGACGGATTTGGTCGCACTCATAACTGGACGAAGAGGAGTATATTCTGGGATCTTCCATATTAGAGCACCAATCTGATTAGACATAACCTTGATGTCATGCATATCGAGAAGAATGTGTTTGACAACATAATTAATACTGTAATGGACGTAAAGGGGAAGACGAAAGACAATCGAAAGGCTAGATTGGACTTGGAAGAAATATGTAGACGTCCTGCATTGCATTTGATAGAGGACGGGAATGGAAAGTTGAAGCAGCTTAAGGCAATTTTCTTACTGGAGAAGGAGGACAAAGTGAGGCTTTGTAGGTGGATTCAAGGTTTGAAATTTCCAGATGGGTATGTTTCGAACTTGAGAAGATGTGTCGACCTCAAGGAGAACAAACTGACAGGTATGAAGAGTCATGATTGTCACGTATTCATGGAGCGGTTAATTCCGATTGCATTTCGGGAATTCTTACCGCAGGCAGTTTGGGATCTATTGACGGAGCTTAGCATATTCTTTAGGGACCTTTGTTCTAAGAAATTGCTCGTTGAACGTCTAGAAAAGCAAGAGAAGGACATTGCGGTAACACTGTGCAAGTTAGAGAGGGTGTTCCCTCCTGGATTCTTTGACTCTATGGAGCATTTGCCGATTCATCTTTCCTACGAGGCACGTGTGGTGGACCCGTCGAATATCGATGGATGTACCCGTTCGAGCGACATTTGAATCACCTAAAAAGAAAGGTGAAAAATAAGGCTCGGGTCGAGGGTTCTATTTGTGAAGCCTATATTCTCGAGGAGATTACAAATTTCTGCTCCTCCTATTTCAAACCTCATGTTGCTACGAATAGAACGAGGGCTCCAAAAAACGACGACGGATATCAAGAATTTAATGATGGAATACTGAAAGTATTCAATGCGTCCGGAAAGCCTTCGGGGAAAATGAAGAAGAGATATTTGAATGACGAAGAGCTAAGGGCTGCTCAGTTATATGTATTACTCAATTGCGACGAGGATGAAGTGGAGAAGCTAGAGGGGTAAGTAACTCAGGATGATGAGTTTACGTCATCTCAATGTAATAGTATAAGCTAATATTATTGTACTAATCGGCGGTTGCTTCGTTGTTTTCCAGCACATATAATGATGAGTTAAGGCTGGTTAGACCCTACCTAACAGACGAAGCATTAGAACAAGAAATAAGACGTCATTTTCCTTCTTGGTTGAGCGAATATGTAAGTAGCTCGATAATTACTGGCCTCTTCTAATGCAACTGTGCAATAAATGACTTATTATCGCTTATTTGATATTCAGGTCGATCGTCTAATTTTACCCAAGATTGAATTAATTAGAACTCTTGCCAAGGGACCAATTACTCTTGTTAAAATATGGCCAAGTTACTGTGTCAATGGCTTTCGGTTCAAGTCGACAAATGCTCCGATCAGAGACAGCTTCCTGGATCTTGATTCGACGAAAAATAGTTGTTTGTGTATCAAGTCTTCGAACTACAAAGACGTCGATCCAGGAAATGATTTCTTTGGCATCTTGCGAGAGATTGTGGAGTTGTCATATAATAATGGCAGAGAACCTGCAAAGATCGTGTTGTTCAAGTGTGAATGGTTCGATCCGATTGAAAATCAAGGTTGGAAAATTGACAAGCATGGTCTTCTGGATATAAACTACAAGCGTAGATATCAAGGCTACGAACCGTTTGTCCTAGCAACTCAGGCTCAGCTCGTGTACATTACAGCTTATCCGAGACGGGGAGCAACGAAGTCTGACTGGTGGGGAGTATGCAAGACTAAAGCCAGAGATACTTTTGATGTTGACGAAAAAGCTTACCAGGAGGACGAGCTACCTCTTGTAACCAATATTGTCGATGTGGACTCCATGGAAGTTACGCATTACATGACACATAATGTAGAAGATGTAGAATTATCCGAAGAGGAAGACGAAGCCGACGAAGGCGAAGATGAAAGTGAAGATGAGAAGGAAGAGGAAGATGAGGTCGAGGAAGACGAACAAGATGATTATTCTGAAGATGATTGAGAGAGATATACTTATCTGAACTTAGATGTTTCTTCTAGAATACATTATCTGGACTTAGATGTTTATTGTAGAATATATCATCATATGTTGTCTTGGTTATTATCTTGTCTTTGTTGTACTTTCATATTTCTAGTCTCTATTATTTGTTGTACTTTTATATTTCTAGTCTCTATTATTTGTTGTACTTTCATATTTCTAGTCTCTATTATTTGTTGTATTATCATATGCTGTTATCAGGTATGGCAGGTCATCGCGGAGCGTACCGAAGGGGACAACGAGGTCACTCTCCTCCGGTACTTCCTACAGGTACTGCTAGAGGACGGAGTTTTCCTTCAGTACCTCATTCTGGTACCGGCTCTGGATCCTCGTCGCCGATTACTCCTCCATATCGGACAGTAGGTGGGCCTGGTGGGACGACGTCACGTGGGATATCTCCTGGGACGAGTAGTTCCAGGCCTGTTGAGAGTGATCGCCCGTCTAGCGTTCCTACTGCTGATACGATGTTAGAGACGGATGAGCAGATGGCGGAGGCTGCGGCGACGGCCGAGGCGACGGCGTCGACGGCCGACCAGCATCATGCAGATGATGCGTGCGCACCTCCGGAGGAGAGGAGGACGGAGATCTGGGCCGACGGTACAAAGTAGGTATTTTGGTTTATAATTTTTTTCTTTATGTTTTTATCATAATTTAACTTTTTTCATGAATATAATATGTTTGTATAGATATCGTCCCCCAAAGGTACAGAGACGTCTAGGCCACATGCTGAGGCATAATTATGGTGGTGCTTGGATTAACTACTCTGAGGCTCCGGACGAGAGGAAGGCCTTCTGGTTTGCGCGCTTCAAGGTTAAAATATATTTGCTTTTAACATGAATCATATAATTTTTGTATATTATATATAACTGATAAATATTTGGTTTGCGCTCTTCTAGGATATGTTTTTCTATCCACCGTACCGGGCCGAGCTTATCGAGGGGATGTTTCCTGCCGTAGCTGCCAAGCTGATCCACGACTCTATCAATGATCAGAAGGATCGTGATCGTGCTGGAAAGCCGATCCAAGGTTGGATCACCCCTGATCAATGGAATGCGATGAAGGCTCGATTTGAGGACCCAAAGTACAAGGAGAAGTCAGAGAAGGCCAAGGCGGCTAGGCAACATGCCTCGAAGTGGTGCGGTGGGTCGATTCCGATGACAGAACATTTCCGTCGTCTGGTATGTCTTCCTTTTTAGAAATATTATTTTAATGCAAAATCGATAAATTATTACTAAGATAATATATTTAATTACAGGTAAGGAAGGTCGGTAACGCCGACATGGTGACCGTCTTCCTGGCCACCCATCGTCGCGGCGATGACCTTATTGACGAGAGTGCCGAGCAGACTTATGTAAGTATTACAATACGTTATCTTAATTTAATACTTCGTGTCAATTTTAATATAACTTAGTAAGTATGATGCAAATAAATATTCATGTAGTTAGTAATAATAAGTACATTAATTAGAAATTAGAAATAATAAGTACATTAATTAGAAATTAGTAATAATAAGTACATTAATTAGAAATTAGAAGTTAGTAATAATAAGTACTTTCTAGGCCGAGTATCAGAGGCTGCGGGAACGGGCGACTGCTAGTGCACCTGATGCAGGAGAGGCCGGTACTTCCTCGCAGCCCACTCAAGCTCTGTCGGAGGACGAGCTGTGGATTGTCGCTGCTGGTGGACTCCGTAGGGGCACGTACTATGGTACGGGATCCTATGACGCCCTAGTTGCGACCCAGTCCTCTAGGACTTCTCCTGCTAGTGTGCATGGTCCACAGCCGTCCCAGGAGTCTGCCCGAGTCCACCAGATGATGGAGTCTCTCCGTGACGACCTGCTACGACGGATCGAGGAGCAGTCTCAGCACCATACGGACGATCCTGCGCTGCTAGCACGATTGGATGCGCTCGACCGCGACATTATGGACCTCATGGAGACGACTGAGAGGATAGAGCGCACCGTTGGAGGGTTAGAGCGCACGGTCACGGAGCTGCAGACAGGACAGACGACCATGGCCGAGAGGATGAGATTGGCGCAGGAGTTGATGGTCGAGAGCAGTGATAGAATGTTATCTATCATGGATTCATACCACCAGCGACTTGCAGCGTTGGAGCGTGCTAGTCTTCCGGGTGCGCCTTCATCGTCGTCGACTCCGCCGCCTCTACCGCCATCTTCTTCGACACCGACTCCACCGACGTCACTGCCTCCATCGGTATCGATTTCATGTGAGGAGTATGAGTTGTTTGTATCCCTTCGTCGCGGCGGTGCCCCTTCTGTACCAGATTCCTAGTAGTCCTAGTTAGGACTGTTTCTGTGTTTGTTTCGTTCTTTGTGACTTGGATATTTGTTGGTTGTGTAGATTTGGATACTTGGTTGTTTGGATACTTGGTTATTTGGATGTTTGGTTATTTGGATACTTGGTTATTTGGATATTTGGTTATTTGGATACTTGGTTATTTGGATATTTGGTTATTTGGTTTTTTGGATATTTGGTTATTTGGTTAGTTGTGTGATTGTTGTAAACTTGGTTATTTAGATATTTGGTTATTCGCAATTATCGACGTCAAGTATTCAAACTTGGTTAGTTGTGTACAGCGAGAAATGGATATTCTGTGATTGTTTGGATCCTATTCTACAGTGAGAAATGGTTATCTTTTTAAACTGCAGGGAGAAATGGACATTCTGTATTTTATTTTTTTTATTTTTTTACAGTTTTAGCGACGTTTACCGACGGACACCGACGTAAGTTTGCGTCGGTACACGTCGGTAAATATGCAATATTTTTAGTTTACCGACGTTTTAGCGACGTTATAAAATGTCGGAGAAGGTCGGTAAACATCGGTGTACGTCGCTACTTTTCCCAGGAATTCCCATGGTTTACCGACGTTTAGCGACTTTGATCATGTCACTAAACCACCGACTTTTCGTCGGTAGTACTTCGGTAATTTACCGACGCGTAGCGATACGCAGTAATACGTCGGTAATCCACCGACGTCACGACGGTAGACGTCGGCAATATACCGACGTAATTATACGTCGGTAAACGTCGCTAATGGCGACGTTTTGCGACGTTTCGGGGATTAGCGACTTACATTTCAGCGACTATCAAAAAACATCGATAATCGCGTCGCTAAATATATTTAGCGACGTAATTTGTCGTTTTAGCCACGTCTTTTGGCGTCGCTAAAATGACTTATTCTGGTAGTGCGCTGTCAGAAAGGTATGTTTTGAATCTCGTCATCCATTCCATATTTTAAAATCTGAGCCGGGGAGGTACACCGTTTGCTGTAAGAATTATAAGACCCATGCTTGTTTGTGGAGCTTCCATGCTATATCCATTTCGAAAGATAATCAAATTTTTGAGGTGAAGAGGTATGTGGGAGAACACAATTATGGAGCTGGCTATATGGATAAAGGTAATCTAGTTGTTCCAGCAATGTTTGCGAAAAGTTTGGTTAGTGACATTGTTCGGATGTATCCTAAAAAGTCAACAAAATCAGTTGTCGATGAATTCAAGGTTGACTACGATTTATCTCTTCTCTACGGGCAGGCATACCACGACATTAGGCTGGTGCACCAAGAAATGTACGGAGATGACGTTAGAGCTTACACCGACTTGTGTTGGTATGTCGACAAGGTAAAGGAAACCAATATTGGTTCTGTTATCGACTTTCAGAAAGATGACACATCAATGAGGTTTCAGCGGCTTTTTCTTTCATATGGGGCTTGCGTCGAAGGTTTTTAATATTGTCGCCCGATGCTATATTTGGATGCGACTTTCCTTACATGGAGGTTTAGAGGATGTTTGATGTCTGCTACAGTGAAGAATGGTGACCAACAGTTCTACCCTCTTACCTACGGTATAGTCTCGGGTGAAGATGGCGACAATTGGGAATGGTTCCTTAAAAATCTCAAGAATGTTGTTGGATGTAGTAGGTGTATCATTTTTCTTTCGGATCAAGGCACCGGTTTAGTTTCTGAAGTTCCTAAAGTGTTCCCTACTGCTTACCATAGCTATTGCTATTATCACATGAAGAATAACATACCGCTGAAGGAAAAAGGAAATGAAAGCAAGCATCCGCATGTACTTGAAGCTTGGAGGCAAGCAGTATATGCTCTAACACCAGGTGTGTAAGTTAGACATATATATGGAGCTTTTATGAGCATTCTCTGTTATTTTAGCACGGAGGATGACCATTCTCCGTTTAAGTCTCACGGAGAATGGCATTCTCCGTGTTCCTTAACACGGAGAATATGCATTCGCCGTTAGTTTGGAACGGAGAATGACCATTCTCCGTGTCTATAACACGGAGGATGGTCCCTTTTCATGTGCTTGTGCCTTGACTTCTTTCTTAATTAATTTCTTTTTTTCATGTACAAAGGTGGTTATAAACAAGCAGTTAAGAAGATATATGATCTGAATTGTGGTCATGTTGTGAATTGGATGGATAAACAAAAACTTGAACATTGGTCAAATACATTCTTCCCCGGATGTAGATACGACAAGGTTACTTCTAGTTGTGCAAAGTCATTCAATGCATGGATAAAGGCTGAGAAGAAAATGTCTATTTCAGCACATGTAAACGTTATCCGAATGAAGATGATGAAGATGATTTCGGATCGCCACAAGGATGCAATCAATTTAAATAGTAAATTGACTCCATACGCCGAGAATATGCTGAAGCAGCTTTCAGATGATGGCATGTCTTATAAGGTATATCGGTCTGGTGATTTCGAGTTTGAGGTGATGGTAGATACTTCCTCACACCTGGTGAATCTTCTTGATTGGCATTGTAGTTGTCGCATATGAAAGGTATATAGATTCCCATGCAGCCATGCAATCCAATACATCAGATTTGGTTCGGGCAAATCTGTTTATAATTTTGTGGAGCAGTATTGGAAATCAGATTTCTATAAGAAGCTATATTCATGTGCAATTCGTCAAGTTCCAGATTGTGAAAAATAGTTTGAAAATAATCCAACTTACTTGGTTCTACCACCTGTTCCGAAACGGGGCCCCGACCGTCCAAAGGCGGACCGTTATAAGAGAAAATATGAGAACAAGGAAAAAGAGAAGAGAAAGATGAGGTGCCAGAATTGCCTTGAATTAGGTAATCACAATCGCACCACTTGCCCTCTCCCCCCACGTCCTTCTATGGGGGTCGAGGGGGCAGCGTCCCCTCATTAATTCATATTCAGCCCTTCTTTCTTTTATATAATTGTTTTTGGAACATATTTTATACAATTTTGATATCAATGGTGCTATTTTGAAGTCTGTTATATCTAATGTTTCACAATTTTTGACTGTATAATGGCAATTCTCCGTGTAATTTTACACGGAGAATGACATTCTTCGTTTCAAATTATACGGAGAATAGCATTCTCATTCGTTCTAATAATGAGAATGCCATTCTCCGTGTAGCTCGACACGGAGAATACTATTCTCCGTTTTAAATTACATGGAGAATGAACAATCCCATGCGTTTTAACACTTAGAATGCCATTCTCCGTGCTAGATTAACACGGAGAATAGAATTCTCTGTTTCAAATTACACGGAGAATAGCATTCTCATTCGTTTTAACACGGGGAATCCATTCTCCGTGTAATTCAAGACGGAGAATGAGATTCTCTGTTTCAAATTACACGGAGAATAGAATTCGCATTCGTTTTAACTGTGGGAATTGCATTCTTCGTTTTAGATTAACACGGAGAATTCAATTCTCCGTTTCAAATTATACGGAGAATAGCATTCTCATTCATTTTAACACTGGGAAATCCATTCTACGTGTAGTCCGACACGGAGAATAACATTCTCCGTTTTAAATTACACGGAGAATGAATATTCTCATGCGTTTTAACACTTAGAATGCCATTCTCCGTGTTAGATTAACACGGAGAATGGAATTCTCCGTTTCAAATTACACAGGGAATAGCATTCTCATTCGTTTTAACACAGAGAATCACTACTAAAATAAGGCAAATTAGCGACGTCCTGATACGTCCCTAATAATGAAAATTACGTCGCTAATCGTAATTGGCGACGGATTTAGCGACGTAAAGTGAAGGTCGCTTTTTAGCTAGTCGCAGATGGGCAATACGTCGCCCTACGTCACTGTTTGCGACGTCCCGCCCATGTCGCTAGTTCGTCGCAAACTTAGTGACGTAGAGCGACGAGAACTTTACGTCGCAAACTTAGCGACGTAGTGCGACATTGTAGCGACATTTAGTTCTTTTGACGTGATGACGTGGAAATGCCTGCCACGTCAGCAAGACGGCGACGTACAGCGACGTACCGCCGCTAATTTGCAACGTACAGCGACGTCCAGTTATCGTCGCTATCCGTCGCTATACGTCGCTAACCGTCGCAGAATGCTGAAAAAAATTAAAAAAATATAATGTGTATTTTTGTTATGCTGTGTGTCTGTGTTTACACTGTAAACACAGACACACATCATTACAAAAATACACATTATATTTTTTTAAAATTTGGGCAGCACCTCCTTTGTATATCAGATCATCGCTTATAACCCAGCATAGGTATATTTGTCATCCCCGTCGCAGATATCATCATAATTAACATTCTACCACCATAACAGTCTATAACAAGTAGATAAATAACAGTCTCCCATCATAACATTCTACAACTAAATATCATACATTTACTCAATGAAAATACCAACAAATTAAATATCACCAACATACATGTCCAACAGAGTCAAATAATAATGAAAATCAGTGTACAGAACGGTGAATGGGCCCATAGGGCCAATAAATACAAAGATGATAAAAAATCTACTGGATCACTGAGGACCCCTGCCGCGCATATGGGATAGCATGTACTCATACTGCTCCTGTGTGAGCTGTACCGTAGGGGCAGTAGGAGGCAGTGCAATGTCTGGAGTCGGCGCCGTCGATGGACCGGGAGGATGTATCTGCTCCAGCTCTCGCAGTCGCTCACCATGCGCAGCAAGGGTACTCACCATCCTCTGAGTACTCGCCTCAAACGAAGCCGATACCTCAGTGAGTGAGGCAGACATGCTCCTCTGCGATCCCTCTAGCTCGATCTGTCTACGCTCTGTGCGCTGCGTAGACTCGGTAAGCGTGTGCAAGCTGGCAGCTGTAGCCTGCTGCAGACTCATCAGCTCCTGTATACTACGCTCGACCGCATCAAATCGTCCGATGATCATCGGAGGGTCGGATCGTCGCTCGACCGCATCAGAAATCTGCTGCTGCAACTCGCGATGCAGCTCGTCGATCTGACGACGAATATCCTGAGCTCGTGACGACGCCTGCGAAGCCGGAGACTGCGCACTGACAGAGGGGGCCCGGGATGACTCCGAAGCCAAATACGTACCGTAGGATCCCGTACCGTAGTACGTACCCTTCTGAAGACCGCCAACGGCGGTCATCCAGAGGTCGTCTGACGATGGAGCTGTAGGCGGCTGGGAGGAAGTACCAACCCCTCCCTCTGCTGGCGTACTAGCAGTGTCACGACCTGCACCCTAGAGTTAGGGCACGAGACGTGGGTACGTCCAGCCTACGCCGCAGTGTCGGCGGTAGAACGCTGTCCTAGGTCTCATGCATCTAACAGTATAAGGCTAAGCGGTTTATACTCCCCGAATGGGGGTGACATAGAAGAATATAAACTCAATCACATCTAAGGTAGAGCATAATGGAAGATAGATAAAACATGAAATCCAAAAGAGATACAGCAGATAGAAGTCTAAGTGTCTAAGATACACAACCCAGAAATACATCTCAAAGCTCAAATACAGTAATCCATAAAGTAAATACAACTCGAGACAACTGAAAATAAAAAGAGAAACTCTAGCTATGTACTCCGACCTCTACTGTGTCTCCTCTAGGCTAGCAAGTAACCTCCAAGCTATCTGTAAAATTTATCAACAGGTCCAGTCAGGACGGGAACGAGCACATATCTCTCAACAGTTCATAGCAGGTTAGGAGTATAAATCATGCAATAGAGTAAAATACAGGAAGTGCTGAATGGAAGTACAAGTAAACATGAGATATTTTCTAACTGAAAGTAAATACATGATAGTAGAGACTGTAAGTGGCTACGTGATTTAGAGCACAATATGGTTATGTAAACGGCTTAGGGGCACATGAATACAAATAAGGAGGCACATGAATATAGCTACTGAGGATAGTGTTCACATAACCAATTCTACTCACCCTGCCCCAATCAGTACACAAGGATCCATTCAAGTTACGTTATAAGCACATGAATACAGCTAAGATACGTGAACTCATGTAATGAGTAGTACATGAGGCACATGATAAGCACATGAAAGCACATGAAGCACATGAAAGCACATGAGAACATGTAAAAACATGAACTAGTACGAGTACAACGAGTACCTGATGTACATGATAAAGTACATGAACATGAAATATCCGATGCACCCATAGAGGGATAACATCTCAGGAAAGGATCCATATAGTACTAATCTGTGAAGATACGTATCAGCATCATGTAGAGTAATCTAGAGCAAGAATATAGTCCAGACAGGTATGAAAAGATCTGAGAATGTACTCGCCTGATAACTGACTGTCCGAAGAGGGTGTACTGCCTGAGGAGAGGTGTCTGTCTCCTAATCAGAGCAACACAAGTTACAACATGTATCTAAAATAATGAAATGGACTGCTACAATGCATCTACATAATGTTGGGTCAATTTTAGACTAAAGTCAACCCTGGTCAACTATCCAGTCAAAACTAGGTCAACTTGGTCAACATAGACTCAATCAAATCTCACTAGGCCTAACCTTGTCTATCCTAGCATCCACACATACCAATCCAAGGCTATACAAGCCAACATAAGTCATATATCAAGATACATCACATTCATGCATATTCAACATTATATATATATATATATATAAGAGAAATGAACTAACATGTAAAGCTATGTGTGTGTGTGAACATGGAGGTGTACATGAAAAGAGAAATCAACACTAGTTATGAGTTTACACTACACATGGCACAAAGCTAACCCATCTACATTACACATGTATTATACTTAACATGCATGGCTATAAGTACACATCTGTATACATTAGAGTAGAGACTATTTAAGTTATAACTAACATGCATCTACACTCTACATATATATTTGAATACATTATATACTTGCATACATTATATTCATATATGCATACTCTACATTATATTACATTCATTCCTGCACACATGCATACATACATATCCTGTATATTATATTACATGATACATACATGTATACTTGTATTATATTATATGTACATTCATGCATATTAGATACTTGCATTTATATTAACATATTGTATACATTCATTTCATTCATGCATCTATACATTACCTACATGTTTTATACATATGCATACATTGTATATTCATATCATTTCATACATTAACATATATAGAGACATACAAACATGCACACATCATATATTTTATACCTTGCATTACCTTACATATCATGTTATATATTATCATTCATTTCTTTCATATATTACATTATCTTTAAGTTGAATACATCATATATGGATATAATACATTATTTTGTATGCTTGCATTCATATATTACATTCTATATTACCTATATACATGTATTTTCTCCATTCATTCATGCTTGGATCATATACTCTACATTACCATACATGTTATCATTATATATTGTATTACAATATTAATACATTATGCATTCATATCTATCAATACATATATATCTTGTATTCATATCTAGCATTCATTATATACTTTTATGCATACATTGTATATCATTCTTTCATTCATGCATTTATGCATTGCTTACATACATTATATTAATTGTACTCCTACATGTTTGCATTCAACCATATATATACATTAATGTAAAGAGGATATATATGATATATATATCATTTTATTCATCTAACATATCATGTATTATATACTCTATATTCATTTAATATCCATACTACATAGGCTTATAGGTTACACAAAATGCATATATCGTGTAGTCACTCTTCTACTTAAAACTAATACTGTAACAATTGGGCCTTCACTAAATTCTGGGATTAAAGTATGTCGTAGCCCTTTGTGTTAGCTTTCCAAAACTTCAAACGGATCGCATTTTCGTGTCCGGAAGCTCCCGAAATCGCGAAAACACCGAAACGCGTTCGTCTTTCGTACAGCTGACACTCAAACAATTCTACAGAAAGTTCTAGAACGAATTTGGCTTATTAAAATATATATTTGGAAAGCTAACTTCGATACGCTTCTTTTATAAAAACGGAAGGTTAATTGGAGCTATGAGCTAAAAGTTATGGCATTTCTAAGTTGCTCTAGCTACTAAAAACGTGGATAAAAATTATGACGAATTTGGGTTGTTTTGAACAAAAGAAACACATGTAGGCCAAGATACTTGGATACCAACATAGCTATCCAAATAAAACTTATTCTAACCATCCTAACTAAGATCAATCCACTCTCTAACCATCTAACCACACACACAAATAAATATATATATGCACAAACCACATACACCTATATATATATAAAAAGACACACCAATCTAAATATAAAATGAATATGATACAATATGATACTATAAAGAACACATTAGGAACAACCCTCTAAAAATATAAATCTGAGATTAAAATACTAATTAATCATTCCTACAATATATATATGCATACAAGTGTCCAAAATAGAAGTTTTTTCCACTAGGACACAACCACAACACAAAAGACACTCCTATGACCTCCAAATGGACACGAAATGGACACAAATGGAGATACAACCATGGGAGTCATTCCTATGGGTTCAAAATATTCTTATATGCATGTAGGGATGGTTTAGAGGAGAGATTATACCTTCCGGGAGAGAGATTCAAAGGAAAAGTCTTCCGACACGACACCGACACGTAGAGATTCCAAAAGGACACGAACGAGCTCCGAATCCTCCCAAACTTGGCTAGCACCTTCTAACCATGGAGTAGAAGAGAAATGAAAAAGATTTGGTGGAAGAAGGGGTTGATTTGGAGATGAAATCAATGGAGGTTCATCTCTAAATTAATTTGGAGAAGAACAAGAGAGAAAGTGGATGAAAACAAATGAATGAAGGAGTGACTCACTCCTTATCCCCCCCATAGGTGGCTGCCCAAAAAGGGTGAGGTGTCCCCTATTTGAATGTCCAAAATGCCCTCTACTAATCTATTTGATTTAAATTAGGAATGGGTTAAAGGTTGAGGTCAATTTAGTCTAGTTTTAAGTCTCTAATTTAACCATTCTAACATGATAAAAATTAATCTAACTAACTAACTAACTTAAATGTTGGGTTTTGTGGGCCATACTTAACTTAATATTGGGTCCCATATAGAGTTTAAGCTACCCGGGTCACAATACAAGTCGGAACGAGACGAAACTCAAACCCGACTAAACAAATCCAATAAAAATAATATTAAAAATATAAAATTTTCCAAAAATATTAAAATATGAAAAATGACCAAAATCATAATACATCAATTTAAATATTATTAAAATAATCTAAAATTCACCAATTAATCAAAATCCTAAATAATTCAAAAGTCATAAAATGACCAAAATACCCTTAGCCTAAAAAGTTGTAAATAGTCATTCTAATCACATGGTTAGGCTCCTTTGGTCATGGTTAGTCTCTAGGCTTAGCAAAACTAGGGTTTAACTAGTTAACCATCAAAATCATAATTCAACATTTTAAATAGTTTTAAATTAATTAAAAATCACTAAAAATTATAACATGAGTTAAATCTTATTATTGATTAATCAAAATTACAAAAGTTCAAAATTACCATCATTTTAAAAAAAATGGGTGTTACAAGTAGCAGCAGCCGCCTCCTCCTGTAGCCGAACAAACTCGGCCTAGAACATGTTTGCTAACGTGTAAGTGTTTGCTAAAGTCTATATTGATATCTATTTTCCTGTTTTCTAAATTATAGTAAATTAATATAAAGAATAGAACGTACATATGCCTGCGTAGGATAGATGAATCGGCAAATGCTCCATAGAGTCGAAGAATCTAGGAGGAAACACCCTCTCTAGCTTGCACAGTATTACCGTAATGTCCTTCTCTTACTTTTCTAGACGATCAACGAGCAATTTTTTAGAGCAAAGATCCCTGAAGAATATGCTAAGCTCCGTCAATGGATCCCAAACTGCCTGCAGTAAGAATTCTCGAAATGCAATCGGAATTAACCTCTCCACGAATACGTGACAGTCGTGGCTCTTCATACCCGTCAATTTGTTTTTTTTCAGATCGACACATCTTCTCAGATTTGACACATATCCGTCTGGAAATTTTAGGCCCTAGATCCACCGATAAAGTCTCACTTTATCCTTCTTGTCCAGCGAGAAAATTGACTTTGGCATGAACTGTTTTCCATTCTGCTCTATCAAATACAACGCAGGGCGTTTGCATATTTCTTTTAAGTCCAACCTGGCCTTAGGATTGTCTTTCATTTTTCCCATTACGTCCATCATAGTATTAATTATGTTATCAAACATATTCTTCTCAATATGCATGACATCAAGATTATGTCTGATCAGATTGGTACTCCAGTATGGCAGATCCCAGAATATGCTCCTCTTTGTCCAGTTATGATCTCTACCAAATCCATCGCACTTGTACCCAGTTGTAGGATCTTCGATAGCACTTGGAAAATCTCTAACCTCCTCCCATATTGTGGCTCCGCACCATCTTGACGGTGGATCACCCTTCTCTACAACGCCGGCACGGAATGCATTCATGTTCCTTCTGAACTGATGATCTTTTGGCAGAAATTGACGATGACAATCAAAGAAGCACGGTTTTACTCCGTGTTTCAAGCGAAAAGCCTTACTACGGTCCATGCAATATGGACATAAGAGACGGCCATGAGTGCTTCATCCAGATAACATTCCATAGGCCGAAAAGTCGTTGATGGTCCACATAAGGGTTGCCTTCATCTGAAAATTCTGCTTGCTGAAAACATCATACGTGTTAGCGCCTACTTTCCATAACTGATTCAACTCATCTATCAAAGGCTGTAAGTACACATCAATGTTCCTCTTGAGATTGTTCGGACCAGGAATTATAACGGTTAGAAACATGTACTGAGTCTTCACGTACATCCAAGGTGGTAGGTTATACGGAGTGACAATCACAGGCCAGCACGAATACTGGATCCCGAAAGACCAAAAGGAGTAAAACCGTTAGAAGATAGCCCCAACCTGACATTACGCAGATCTGAAGCAAAATCAGGATACACTCGATCAAAGTGCTTCCACGCTTCTCCATCGGATGGGTGATCCAACACTCCTTCAATTTGTTCTCGCATGTGCCAACTCATATTTTCGGCCGTCTCTTCCACCATAAATAATCTTTGCAACCGCGGCGTTAAAGGCAAGTAGTGCATTGAATCGGTCGGTCTTCTTATACCGGTAGACCTTCCTGTACTAGTTGTCTTATAGCGATCAGTACCACAAAATCTGCACACATCTGCGTCCTTGTCGTCTTTGTAGTACAGCATGCACCCATTGCGACAAGAATTAATTTTCTCGTATCCCATCCAGAGCGATCTCACCATCCTCTTAGATCGGTAGAAGTCTTTAGCCAACTTAGCACCCTCAGGCAATATTTCTATAAGCAACTCCATAAGACGGTTGTAGCAATCTTGCGACATGTTAAAATCGGACTTGATACTCAACAATCTTGTAACCACCTCCAACGGTGAATGATCCTCACAACCAGGATATAATAGAGTCCTTGCATTCTCCAACAACTCCATGAACTGTGCAGCATCGGCATTCAGTGCCTCCTCAGGTGCATCATGATCGCCCGGATCGAAACTAGGCCCCGCCGCATCAAAAATCATGTTCACCAACCCATTGTCGTAAGCAGCGTTGTTGTGTACATCCACATAAGACTCATACTCCGATGCTAAAGACACAAGTTCTCCGTGCGCGCTCCACTGATAGTAATTCGGCGTGAAACCCTTCGAGTATAAATGATACGTGACTTCCACTTCTGGATGATATTTCAAGTTGCGACATCTCACACACGGACACTTAATTTTGGTACCGTCCATGTACTGAGGGAACGCCTTGGCAAACTACAGGAACTGCTGTACACCCTCTATGAATTCATCTCGCACACCGCACATGTCATCAGGATGACGGTTGTACATCCACGAACGATTCCGTAAGTAGTAATTCATATCCATATCCAATTGAGGATAATTCTGTAAGATAGATACATGCACATTACAGTCAGTAAATGAATGTTAAGACAGTTTAGATATGGGTGCGCAACATAAACTGTTCATTCATTCCACATATTACAAACAAAGAATTTGAAGGAAGAAACAAAAACAACTGTGTTGGGACTAAAACAACTGTCTTGTGTCAAAGTGTCGTATCCGATAGACCGATACTAATCCGATACGGTCGATACTAATCCGATATCGATTCTGATACTCATCCCAACTGTCCAATATCGACCATTTGGGTCTACAAGAGTTACTTCACCCAGTTTGTCAAGAAAGGTAAAACTTTTTAAATTAATATCCTATAACTTGGTCTTTGGCCTATGCTTAAGCAGTATCCTAACTCAAACTATATATCCTAACTAATAAATTAATATCCTACTTTAACATCTACTAACTCTCATATTCCTTCTAACATAAACTAATATCCTAATCTAAACTAACCCTTTAACTGAAACTAATATCTAAACAATGCTAATTATGAACTAACCACCTAACCTGGAAGTCCACACTGCTCAAGCACAGGCCAAAGGCCAAGTTATAAGGCAAAATGCAGGCAACTGCCTGTAGCTACAAGGCAAAACCAAATGTTGACGGTATATATACCGTCAACATTTAAAAAGTTTACTTGTCTTGACAAAGTGAGTGAAGTAACTCTTATAGACCGAAAGGATACTCTATACACTCTATGTAATATGATATACCAATCATACCTACACTTCTAGGATACTCTATACACTGTAGTAATGAATTGCCCTTACTAATGATGCTCTTAGGTAACATATTTAACAGATGAGATTTTCATGTTGCACTTACGTATTTGTAGCTATAAACTGCTTGAGCAACAACATATAGGTATAGAAATTGGTATCGGACTATTCCTATGAGTATTGGTATCGACGATATCAGTAGTAGACTTACTAGCTAGGGTTTTTGTCAAAACCAATTATTTTCAATTTTTCTTAGATGATACGCTTCAAAGGACAACGTACATGATCAGTTTAATTAGCTCACCGGATAAAGGGGACGACCAAAAAAGTCAATATTGCTGACCACCACCGCTAATTGCTACTTTTGATTGCCAACCACATTAATAATAATAATAATAATAATAAAGTCAACATACTAGACTATACTAGACTACACTTCACTTACACCTCTGGATGACTTTGGCTCAAACCAGCCAAAGCTAGTTCAACGAGAGCTCCAAGAAAAAAAAGGCTCTCCTTCCACAAACCACAATGGAAACTATACTTGAATAATGCACTCTATTCATTTGGGACTATTCCAGGTGTCCAAATTATAAGCAACCCTATATACATGATACAAATTTCCAACATGTGACATTCATCCATAGCTACTGCTTAATTGTTTCATTCGGGGTTCTATTATGTGTGAAATGCAAGACGCAAGTTACATTTCGGATGGACTTTTTTATATCAAATTGGCGTTTCTAAAACACTAGTCCAATTGGAGATCTCTAAGAACATTTGAGCATACATGATTAAACAAAATTGCAGCCCGAGCTATTCTTGGACTCTACATTGCATTCTACAGTACTCTGAGAGTGTGACTGTGCTCTGGTGTGGTATTTATTTGGAAAAAAGATGTCGCCAAAACCATTATTTTCCATTTTTCTTCCTCTTAAAAACTTTAGTATTGTCCGATTGTGAACTATCAAAACTATTATATGAATCGGGTTTGAACAAAATTAAACCTAAATAAAACCCAAAACATGTCCAAGGGTCGTGCTAGTGTCCAAGGGTCGTGTCCGTGTCAGTGTCAGTGTCCAAAACACGCACATACAGTGTCAGTGTTCAAAACATGACCAAGGGTCGTGTCAGTATCTAAGGGTCGTGTCAGTGTCAGTGTCCAAGGGTTTGAACAAAATTAAACCTAAATAAAACCCAAAACACGCACGTACAGATAGTGGGTGTGTGCGGGGTGGAGGAGGAGGAGGAGGAAGAGAAGTTAATTAGGTTAGGGTTTACCTGAGCTCGAGGAGGAGGAGCTCGACGGGGGGGGGTGGGGTAGGGGTCACCAGAGGGGGAGGAAGTCGCCGGAGGGGTAGGGGTCGCCGGAGGGGGAGGGAGTCGCCGGGGGGGGGGGGGAGGGAGTCGCCGGGGGGGGGGGGGGGAAGGGGAGCTCGTGAAAATTGGAATTTTCGAGTGAGGGGAAAAAGATGAAATGATGTGCCCTAAGTAAAAATTGTAGCGACGTCAAGAGATGCCGTCGCTAACCGTCGCAAAACTTTAATAGATGGCGACATATTTTAATACTATGTTGCTGCACGTCGCTATTCAGCGACGTAATTTAACTCCTGTCGCTGAACGTCGCAAGTCAGTGACGTTTTGCGACGTATATATAAAGGAGTCGCTATAATCCATATTTAGCGACGATATTTTATGCCGTCACTAAATTACGTCGCTAATAGATCATATTTTAGTAGTGAATGTTATTCTCCGTGTAATATAAGATGGAGAATGACATTCTCCGTTTCAAATTACAAGGAGAATAGAATTCTCATTCGTTTTAACACAGGGAATCCATTCTCCGTGTAATTCAAGACGGAGAATGAGATTCTCAGTGAGCCCTTGACCCGAAATCCCCATTTTATTTATTATTATTTTTTCTGAATTATTCATTAATGTATATATAATTGAATAAACAGGTATATATGTAATATGTACATATATTATTACCTCTCTGTAAATAATGAGGGAAGAAAGGAAGATTTTGCAACTACCAGAATTGTGAGGGCTAGACTGCAAAATCTCCAAAGTTTAAAACCTAAACTAAACGGCCATATAAATTCAAATCCTTTGAATAAATGAATTCGAATCCAGCTCTAGATAGAAGAGGGGAAATTCAACCTTATCCCCTCGATCCCTCCAAACCCTGGTATAAGTACGAGGGATCATCAATACCCTGTTTCTGAACCCTAATTTTTGCCCCGAGCCTTCTCCTGCTCTGCATCGAAGAACTTCTCAAAGAGTTGAAGCAAATCAAACATTGACATGTAACAATTCCCCACCATGGCCTTGATTCATTGAATTAAACTATTTTTAGGCTTGCAAATGCTTGTTGTTAATCAACATGGGATCAGAGGGCTAGGTGTTCGACTTAATGTCCAACCAGGGACTCATGGGACGTACTTGTGTATCGAGCATGAGATGTAATAATACCTCAGCCCATGTCCGGTCGTAGGGTGCTATGAGAAATTCACACTAATAGACATTGATAGGCACAGGGGGGTATTAACAGGGACAGCCTTGACCCTTGATGTATACTTACCATTGGCATTGTGCCATGTAAACTGATGTATTATGTATAAATATGTAGGAGTCCATGTTGACATTGTGTCCTGTAATCTGATACATTGATGTGGACCAAACACCAAAGAGAACGGGTCATAAGGGATCAACCCTCCATTATCTGTACTAATTGTTTTGCAACCATATTGCACATCTCTTAACACTCAAACTGGGGTTACACTTGTAATGTATAGATTAAGGTGCTTGAATATTCTATATACATTACCAACAATTGAAGTCTCAGAATGCAAGGAGTCATATCAGTCCATGATTATGAGTGGTTCCTCTAGCATAGGCACTAGGACTGTCCTTAGAATGAGCCTAGTGCAAGATAGCAGGAAGGGGAAGTATACTCCCTATTCACGCCTGGCAGGCCTTAACCAACAGTAGGGGTTAGTCCCTATATTATCCCAGATTTCCCTTATAATAGTGGTACTGATTATGTGCACAGTGTGTCAAATGGCAATCAATGTCATGTTACATTGACTTGATAATTGTTTAGCCACATGTATGCCATCTATTTTTTCCCTAAAAGTAAGGAAGCCCATAGCATCCTGAACACTGTGGCTAAGCCACTAGGGTAGCAGTCACATTATAGTAATAGCCTACTTCTTGTTACCAGTTAAGCCTACCTAGAGACCAGGGTACCTATAAGTGCCATTCACTACACTCGAACTACCAGGCCACCTAATGTTGGTTCAGTCCTTCAACCATAGGTGTAAGTATTAGGATGTAGATAAATTCCAGCTCATAGTTCAAGTCTCTACTGAAAGAGCACTCTCAAATTTATACTATGCAAACCTATATGCTTTATGTTCACACTCTCTAAATGCCCATACCAATACCAATATGTATACCACAGCCCTTTGTTTTGTTCAGGTTCAGTAGCACATGTGAAGCGTTCCCATTTGCACGTGTCACTACCACATTTCTAGTTTAAGGGTATTTTTGACATTTTTGGGGTAGTTTGAATTTATTAGAATTTATTTGAATTTATGGGAATTTTTAGAAATTATTTTGGAATTGTTTGAATGAGGGTTGACTAGGTTGACTTTGACTAGCTTTGACTTTGTGACCTAACCCTAGTTGAGTTGGACTTGGCTAGATATGAGACCCTAGGTCAAGTTAAGTTAACCATACTCTAGTTAGTGAAATCAATTAGGAATATTGAGATTTGAATAGAAAGATTTTGACCACATGTCATGACTTGTGATTTTTAAGTCATTTGTTTTATGACTAAGCCCAAAGCCCATTAGCCAAGTGCCCAACCCTAACCCTAACATTTTTGTCCAGCCACTTAACCCATCCTTGGGATCCCCCCTTATAAATAATCTCTTAGAAATTAGGGCTAGCCTCTAAGGAAGAACAAGCTTTAGAAAGAGGTAATGTCCCAACTTCAAAAATCCCTAGAAATTCTATTTTAGCTCCTTTTTCCCCCCAAACAAATTGCAATAGGTTTTAATTTTCGTATTCTTGCTATTGTTACATGTTATTCTCAGATTCAAATCAATTTGGAGGGGTTTGACCATCAAGAGGAACATCTCTCTTTAGAGCTTTTTGGGGATTTTGATACATAGAGGTAACTTTCTATTTACACCATGAAATTCTAGTTTTATTACATTTCTAGGGAGCCCTAGGCCTAACCTAACTGTAGGAATAGGAAACCCTAGAATTTGGGTCTATTTTGTGTCCTATTTGGACACGTATCAGTGTCCCTATGCAAGTGTTTGTGAAAATGCCACAAAGAAAGTTTTTGTGTTATTTTCGAAATCTAATTGAATAGGAAATTGGTTTTTGTTGTCGCTTACACATTTCCTTTGGTCTGGGGGTGTCCCTGTGTCGCATCGTGTCGTATTCGACACGTGCACACGCGGGTGCGCGTGCGCGTGCGGGGTTGTGCGCGTGTCCTGCCACTCGGGGGCTAGTGCTCTTCGGACACAGCACAAGGACACGTGAAACTTGACACACACTAGGGGGCAATGACTGACACCACGTGTGTCAAGTCTCACGTGTCCCCGTGTCGTGTCGAGTGAGCACGAGGCTCTGCACTGATCGGGACTGACAGGTTCAGTCGGTTTTTGGTGTTACTGATACGCGTCTATAAGTCAGACACGCGGACACTAGGACCCAGTGCAGACACCTAGACACGAGGACCTATCCTAGGCAAACCTAGGTTAGTGACCTCGAGACACATGGTGTCTTGTGTCGTGTGCAAGACACGCGTGCATACGTATACGATACAGTGCCTGTGTGTACTGTTTCGTGTCTTGAATCAGTTTGGACACATTGTGTCCACTTGGGTGGACACCATTATATTGTTTGACACGTATATTATGTATATTTTAATTACCAACCTCTGATTTTACATTTTAGCTCGATTTGATTGGTCGAATCCTCATTTACCCAAATTACTGATACATGTATTTTTCTTGAAAATTCTAGTTTTGGAAATTGAATTTGGACAGTTGTTTTAACCTGTTTAATACTGCTAAATATTGGTTTTGAGTCCCTAAATTGATTCTCCTATACTTGATCTAGTTGTGTGTCGAATTTTGGGTTGTTTGGTGAAAAGTTGATTTCGAAATATGGCTATTGAGTAGGATTGAAAACTGGTTCAGTTTTCCTTAATTGTAACATTGATTTCCTTTCCTTTCAGTCAAATTCTGAATGTTATAATATATGATCTGATTTTCCCTTCTTCCTATTCCTGTACAGTCCAGTAGGGGCATCCTTACTCACCCTCACTCACTCTCTACACACACACAGTCTATTACACTCTCTCTTACTCTTACACACTTTGCCTCTCCACACACACACACAACCATACACATATTTCACTCAGTGCTCACTGTTTTTTTCCACTCACACATACACACACATCTCACATCACTCACTCTCTACACACATTGTTTTTACACACACACACACACACAAGCAATTACACGCACACATTCCTCACTTACTATCTACACACACACATATTCACTTTCTCTACTATATCATGTATTTATATATATATATATATATATATATATATATATATATATATATATATAATATATTGTATATAAATAATGTATATGTAATGTATATAAGGAATAGGTAGCCTACACATAGGTGTATTTTGATTTGAGCCTATATATATATATATATGTGTATATATATGGGAAATTCCTAATGTATTGTACTATAACCTAGTATGTGTGAGTGTAATATATGAAGACTTGTGTAGGTATCCATGTATATGGCTACCCTATGTGTATAGACTTGTAGTGACTAGGTTTGAGTTGTGGTGTGTACTAGCTAGTATGAGTTGTAATGACTTATTATACTAGCATAAGCCAGTTTAGCCTAGTTTAAACTGGTTTGGACTAGTTAGGCCTAGTATAGGCTAATGTAGACTAGTATAGACTAGTTTGACCTAGTTTAGACTTGTTAGACCTAGTTTGACCATAGTTGACCAAGTTTGACTTCTAGGGTTGACCAGAGTTGACCAAGAGTTGACTTTGGCCTAGATTGACCTAGACTCATGTAGAGTGCATAATAGAATTTTATTTTACCATTTTAGACTTATTGTGACCTGTGCTGTTCTGATTAGGAGCCAGACACCACTCCTCAGACAGTACTTTCATATTGGACACTCAGATACCAGGCAAGTACATTCTCTGATCATTTCATATCCTGCTTAGAATTATATTCCTGCTTTAGATTACTTTACTTGATGCTGTCACGACATTATCACGGATTGGTACTATATGGATCTATTCATACGATGTTATCTCCATCGAGAGCATCGGGTACATTGTGTCATGTGCATTTCACTTTCATCATGTACTCCTGTGCTTTCACCATACATGTACACTCCTGTGAATCATGTACTCTCATGTTCACGGAGCCCTCATGTATACTATCATGTGCACCCTTTCATGGGCCCCCATGTGATATCATATATAATAACATAACCTGCTTGGATCCTTGTGTATTGATTGGGGAAAACGGGAGAGTGCTAGTAGTCTTGTGAACAATTCCATAGTAGTGTAGATCATGTGAAACTCTTTAGTGTAGATCATGTACAATCTGTCCTGTTCACATGTGCTATCCTGTACTCTACATCACTAGTCACTATTGTTCTCTATATACAGTAGCTATTTACATACAGTTCTCTCCTTTTTCATCATGTACTTCTTTTCAGTTTCCTGTATCTGACTCTACTGTATGTTTATATTTTCTAACCTGCTATGATCTGTTGAGATGTATTGTGCTCGCTCCTGTCCTGACTGGACCTGTTGAAAATATTACAGAGGACGAGGAGGAGGCCTGTGTGGATACCTTCTACGGGGCAGCCTTAGACGACACATGCGAGCTGGACTCTCAGGAGGACCCAGCTCTAGCCGGGGACATCACCCCCACTGCCTAGACTAGTTTAGTTAGGCTTATCTTATTTTATGTAGTCTTGAGAGATGTTCAGCTAGACTTATTTTCTGTTCAGAGTTCTGAGTTGTATATATTCTTTCATTCTGTATCTGAGACCATGTACCTCTGGATATTTGCTGGGATTATCTTAGACTACTTTATCATCTATTTTTCCTTGAGTTCTATTTCATATCGTGCTATTTCTTCCTTAGTTGTGATTGAGTTCATTTACTGCTATGTCACCCCCATTCGGGAAGTATAAACTGTTTAGAGATATATTGTTAGATGTATGTTGACCTAGGGCAGCGTTCTACCGCCGACACTGCGGCGTAGGCTGGACGTACCAACGTCTCGTGCCCTTACTCTAGGGTACGGGTCGTGATACGTTTTTAGTGGTGTCCCATGCAGGTCTTAGACTAGAAGTGTAGTGGTATTCGAACTAGAGTATCACTACAGCCTGTAGTAGGATATAGGACGTTAATTTTAAGGTACTCAATCACTTTATGAAAAAAAATTCTTTTATTGCCATCTAAATCCTTATTGTCAGCTAATCCTTTGAAGTTTAATTGTCCGTGTTTGTTATATCACTTCTTTCTCAGAAATTGATACTCTTGTTTGGTCTGTCTTCAGGATGGTAGAGACTCGGTCGTAGCGTACCATTCATGGGGATGCTTGGGAGGGGACTGCTACCTCTCAGCCAGTACAGCAGGGCCAGGAGACTGCAGCTCCTACCACCTCTGTTCGTATTGAGACTCCAGCAGCAGCAGGGGGTATGCCCCCACCAGATCGAAGGTCGGACCCAGTCATCCTAGAGATGCCCTACCAGCAGCCGCCTACGGGATACGTGGACGCGGCATAGATGTTTGCCTACTTCCAGCAGTTCATGGACAGGCAGCAGGCCCGACAGGACAGGGGCATGGAGTTGGCCCTCACGACAGTTGCAGCTCGACCAGTGGTCCAGCAGCCGAGGACACCGGGGATAGAGCAGTTCCAGAAGATGAGCCCCAGAGACTTTCTGGGGACAGAGGGGATTCTATATGCCGATGAGTGGATCGAGCATATAGAGGAGATCTTCCGCCTGGCCTGGATACCGGCAGATCTCTAAATTGAGGCAGCAGCTAGCCGGATGCGAGATCTTGCTCGCACCTGGTATCAGTCGGACCCCAGGGTGGGGGTAGCTGGGCAGACTTGGGAGGAGTTCAAGGTCTTCTTCAAGAAGAAGTTCTTTCCAGATTCAGCGCTCAGGGCCTTGGAGTCGCAGTTCGAGAGCCTAGTCCAGGGGAGCCTTTCAGTGGAGGAGTATGCTGGGGAGTTCGGCCGCTTCAGCAGGTTTGTAGAGGGCTTGAGCGAGACGGCGAAGGCCCAGAGGTTCCGGAAGGGTTTGGTCAAGGAGGTCAAGTCCTTGACCAAGGGCAACAGGGATGCCACATTCGAGGAGATCTTGACAGGAGCCTTGTTGGCAGAGGATGATCTTGAGCTTAGGCTCAAGATGGGGCGAGACCCAGTTGGGGGCAGCAGCAGCGGGGGCCAGGCCAAGAGGCCCCACTTTCAACACCAGCAGTCGAGGCAGTTCCAGCCGTAGCCGATCCAGCAGAGGCCAGTTCACCAGCAGTAGTTTCAGCATCAGGCACCCAGGCAGACAGTCAGTTTCACATTCTGCAAGAAGCCAGGGCATGGATGGAACGAGTGCATGAAGAGGCTCGGGAGGTGCCTTCTTTGCGTAGCGGTAGATCACTAGCTGAGGGATTGTGCTAGGTCCGGGGGACGAGCAGCCCAGGGAGGAGGAGCCAAGGCTCCAGCAGGCCAGCTGAGGGGACCAGCCCTGCCGATACAGCAGCAGAGATTTGTTCAGCACCAGTAGCAGGCCAGGGGAGGCCAGCAGGGGCGAGGATTCGCCATAGCATCAGAGGATGTGGAGGCCATCGAAGAGCTAATCGCAGGTTCGATCCTTCTCGGCTCCAGTCGAGCTTTTGTATTATTCGATTCTGGTGCATCGCATAGCTTCATATCAGTTTCTTTTGCGATTAGACACGGTATCATAGCTGAATCGTTGCCTAGGACTTATAAGATCACGATCGAGGGTGGCATTATCCTCGTGAGTGATGTTTGTAAGGGTCGAAGAGTAGTTTTGGGAGGCCGCGAGTTGGAGGTGAGCCTGCTTATAATGCCATTGTCGAACTACGATATAGTACTAGGCATGGATTGGTTGAGCAGGCACCACGCTAGCATTGATTGCAGAGGGGGTAGAGTTCTCTTCAGAGCGCCGGGGGAGCCAGAGTTCGAGTACTCCAGACGTCAGGCAGAGCAGAGCAGCGGAGTCTTTTGTGGAGTCTCGGTCGAGGAGCAGGCGATTCCATACCCTTTGATAGCAGAGTATATAGATGTTTTCCCAGAGGAGTTGCCGGGATTGCCACCAGATAGAGACATAGAGTTCTCGATAGACTTGGTTCCAGGAGCGGAGCCCATCTCTCAGCATGTCCATCGGGTGAACAACAGCGAGCTGGTGGAGCTGAAGAAGCAGG
The DNA here is from genome assembly GCA_029216955.1 of Iris pallida. NCBI lineage: Eukaryota > Viridiplantae > Streptophyta > Magnoliopsida > Asparagales > Iridaceae > Iris > Iris pallida. The sequence goes on along the minus strand of JANAVB010029217.1, from coordinate 6,285,357 downwards.
TGGATGAGCTACAGGACAAGGGCTTCATCCGCTCAAGTTCGTCGCCATGGGGTGCACTAGTGTTGTTTGTGCCGAAGAAGGATGGGTCAGTACGGATGTGTATTGACTATAGGGCACTTAACAACCTCACGATCAAGAACAAATACCCACTGCCGCGAATCGACGATCTTTTTGACCAGTTGAACAGAGCTCGGGTATTTTCCATGATTGATCTGAGGTCGGGATATCACCAGGTGAAGGTGAAGAGGGAGGATATTCCCAAGACCGCTTTTAGGACGCGGTACGGGCAGTTTGAGTTTTTGGTTATGCCGTTTGGGCTAACCAATGCACCAACAGTATTTATGAACCTTATGAAAAGGTGTTCCATCAGTACCTGGATCAGTTTGTGGTGGTGTTCATTGACGATATCTTGGTATATTCTAAGACTGAGGAGGAGCATGAGGAGCATCTGAGGATAGTGCTGGAGACTCTCAGGAAGGAGCAGCTTTACGGGAAGCTCTCCAAGTATGAGTTTTTCTTGGACCGGGTGAACTTCTTGGGGCATGTGGTGACTGGAGATGGTATCTCAGTTGACCCCAAGAAGATTGTAGCAGTTGAGGCATGGGCAGCGCCGACTTCAGTTGCAGAGATCAGGAGTTTCCTGGGGCTGGCAGGATATTATCGGAGATTTGTGCAGGATTTCTCCGGGGTTGCAGCGCCGTTGACTCGGTTGACCCGAAAGGATACTGAGTTTGTTTGGTCAGAGGAGTGTCAGACAGCTTTTGATGAGTTGAAGAAGCGGCTTACGACAGCTCCGATTCTGACATTGCCTTCAGGATCAGGTGGTTTCACTATATATAGTGATGCTTCAGGGAAGGGGCTGGGTTGCGTCTTGCAGCAGCATGGGAAGGTGATTGCCTATGCTTCCAGGCAATTACGTCCCCATGAGAAGAACTACCCTACCCACGACCTGGAGCTGGCAGTAGTAATTTTTGCTCAGAAGCTGTGGAAGCATTATCTGTATGGTGAGAGGGTGGAGATCTTCACATATCATAAGAGCTTAAAGTATGTGTTCACTCAGAAGGAGTTGAACATAAGACAGTGCAGATGGCTAGAGTTGATAAAGGATTTTGACATCCTACTTCAGTATCACCCAGGGACGGCCAACGTGGTTGCCGATGCCTTGAGTAGGTATCCGACAGCCATGTGTTTGACTATGGATCGGCATTTGCTTGCAGACTTGGAGAGCCTTGGGATTGAGGTGATCGTGCCCAGAGTGCAGATGCAGTTATGGGGGATGCAGATTCAGTCAGACTTGGTGGAGAGGATCAAGTCATCTCAGTTTGAGGACGTTGCTCTGCGGTGTCTCCGAGAGCAGGTTCGAGCAGGATTACTGGAGGGCAAGTTTTCTCTTGCAGAGGATGGTGCCTTGAGGCACGATTCCAGGTTATGTGTGCCCAACGGAGATCTCAGGGAGCAGGTTATACAGGAGGCCCACAGATCTCAGTACTCTATACACCCGGGTGCCAACAAGATGTACCGAGATCTGAGGGAGCATGTTTGGTGGTCAAGGATAAAACGGGAGGTGGCTCGCTTCGTGGCTAGGTGTTTGGTCTGTCAGCAGGTCAAGGCAGAGAGGCAGAGGCCCGGTGGATTGTTGCAGTCGCTGTCTATTCTCGAGTGGAAATGGGAGCATATCACTATGGACTTCGTATCTGGATTACCGCGCACAACAGGAGGAAAAGACACAATTTGGGTCATCGTTGACAGGTTGACCAAATCGGCCCACTTCTTGCCATTCAAGGTGGGTACGTCTACAGAGAGGCTGGCAGAGATGTATATGCGGCAGATAGTCAAGATTCATGGGATTTCGGTCAGCATCATCTCAGATCGGGATAGTCGCTTTACTTCCTATTCCTGGAGGAGTCTACAGACCAGCTTGGGCACTCAGCTGAAGTTTAGTACTGCATACCACCCCCAGACGGACGGACAGTCAGAGCGGACTATTCAGATACTTGAGGATATGCTGCGGACGTGCGTCCTGGACATTGGAGGTTCCTGGGAGGATCATCTTCATTTGGTGGAGTTTACTTACAACAACAGTTTCCAGGCCAGCATTGAGATGTCACCTTTTGAGGCTCTGTATGGGCATAGGTGTCATACACCCTTATATTGGGATGATGTTGGTGAGCGAGCTTTACTGGGGCCAGAGATGGTTGTTGATGCAGTCGAGAAGGTAAAGCTCATCAGGGATAAACTTTGTGTGGCGCAGGACAGACATCGGCACTGGGCCGATAGCCACCGGAGGCCCTTGGAGTTTGAGGTACAGATTAGAGTAGGATTAGATTTAGGTTTGTTTGTTTGTTTGTGATTTTTGATCATGTTTGTTTATTATAATTAATTGAGACCTTGCTTGTGATTTGGTCGGAGACCAGGTTTTCTTGAGGATATCTTCGACTCGTGGTATGATACGTTTTGGTGGAGGCGGGAAGCTTAGCCCGCGCTTCATCGGCCCTTTCGTTATCAGCGGGAGAGTCGGTGACGTTGCATACAGGCTAGACTTGCCACCTGCACTTGTGGAGGTCCATAACGTATTTCATGTATCGCAGTTGAGACGGTACGTGGCTGACCCTAGCCATGTGCTCGATCATTCGGAGATTGAGGTTGGGCCTTCTCTCAGCTATCCAGAGCAGCCAGTGGAGATACTGGATCGACGGGAGAAGGTTCTGAGGAGCCAGGTGATACCTTTGGTATGCGTCGCATGGAGGCATCATTCTCCAGGAGAGTCTACCTGGGAGCAGGAGGATGAGATGCGCGAGCGTTACCCATATCTTTTTGGACCTTGAGGTATACTTTCTATCCTTCTCATCAGTTATTTTTCGCCTTTCAATTTCGAGGACGAAATTCTTTTAAGGAGGTTAGATTTGTCACTACAACATTTCTAGTTTGAGGGTATTTTTGACATTTTTGGGGTAATTTGAATTTATTAGAATTTATTTGAATTTATGGGAATTTTTAGAAATTATTTTGGAATTGTTTGAATGAGGGTTGACTAGGTTGACTTTGACTAGCTTTGACTTTGTGACCTAACCCTAGTTGAGTTGGACTTGGCTAGATATGAGACCCTAGGTCAAGTTAAGTTAACCATACTCTAGTTAGTGAAATCAATTAGGAATATTGAGATTTGAATAGAAAGATTTTGACCACAAGTCATGACTTGTGATTTTTAAGTCATTTGTTTTATGACTAAGCCCAAAGCCCATTAGCCAAGTGTCCAACCCTAACCCTAACATTTTTGTCCAGCCACTTAACCCATCCTTGGGATCCCCCCTTATAAATAATCTCTTAAAAATTAGGACTAGCCTCTAAGGAAGAACAAGCTTTAGAAAGAGGTAATGTCCCAACTTCAAAAATCCCTAGAAATTCCATTTTAGCTCCTTTTCCCCAAACAAACTGCAATAGGTTTTAATTTTAGTATTCTTGCTGTTGTTACATGTTATTCTCAGATTCAAATCAATTTGGAGGGGTTTGACCATCAAGAGGAACATCTCTCTTTAGAGCTTTTTGGGAATTTTGATATATAGAGGTAACTTTCTATTTACACCATGAAATTCTAGTTTTATTGCATTTCTAGGGAGCCCTAGGCCTAACCTAACTGTAGGAATAGGAAACCCTAGAATTTGGGTCCATTTCGTGTCCTATTTGGACACGTATCAGTGTCCCTATGCAAGTGTTTGTGAAAATGCCATAAAGAAAGTTTTTGTGTTATTTTCGAAATCTAATTGAATAGGAAATTGGTTTTTGTTGTCGCTTACACATTTCCTTTGGTCTGGGGGTGTCCCTGTGTCGCATCGTGTCGTATTCGACACATGCACACGCGGGTGCGCGCGTGCGGGGCTGTGCGCGTGTCCTGCCACTCGGGGGCTAGTGATCTTCGGACACAGCACAAGGACACGTGAAACTCGACACACACTAGGGGCAATGACTGACACCACGTGTGTTAAGTCTCACGTGTCCCTGCGTCATGTCGAGTGAGCACGAGGCTCTGCACTGATCGGGACTGACAGGTTCAGTCGGTTTTTGGTGTCACTGATACGCGTCTATAAGTCAGACACGCGGACACTAGGACCCAGTACAGACACCTAGACATGAGGACCTATCCTAGACGAACCTAGGTTAGTGACCTCGAGACACGTGGTGTCTTGTGTCGTGTGCACGACACGCGTGCACACGTGCACGATGCAGTGCACTGAAACAGTGCCTGTGTGCACTGTTTCGTGTCTTGAATCAGTTTGGACACATTGTGTCCACTTGGGTGGACACCATTATATTGTTTGACACATATATTATGTATATTTTAATTGCCAACCTCTGTTTTTATATTTTAGCTCGATTTGATTGGTCGAATCCTCATTTACCCAAATTACTGATACATGTGTTTTTCCTGAAAATTCCAGTTTTGGAAATTGAATTTGGATAGTTGTTTTAACCTGTTTAATACTGCTAATTGTTGGTTTTGAGTCCCTAAATTGATTCTCCTATACTTGATCTAGTTGTGTGTCAAATTTTGGGTTGTTTGGTGAAAAGTTGATTTCGAAATATGGCTTTTGAGTAGGACTGAAAACTGGTTCAGTTTTCCTTAATTGTAAGCATTGATTTCCTTTCCTTTCAGTCAAATTCTGAATGTTATAATATATGATCTGATTTTCACTTCTTCCTATTCCTGTACAGTCCAGTAGGGGCATCCTCACTCACCCTCACTCACTCTCTACACACACACAGTCTATTGCACTCTCTCACTCTTACACACTTTGCCTCTCCACACACACACACAACCATACACATATTTCACTCAATGCTCACTGTTTTTTTCCACTCACATATACACACACATCTCACATCACTCACTCTCTACACACATTGTTTTTACACACACACACACACAAGCAATCACACACACACACATTCCTCACTCACTCTCTACACACACACATATACACTTTCTCTACTATATCATGTATTTATTTATATATATAATATATATATTGTATATAAATAATGCATATGTAATGTATATAAGGAATAGGTTGCCTACACATAGGTGTATTTGATTTGAGCCTATATATATATATATGTGTGTATATATATAGGAAATTCCTAATGTATTGTACTATAACCTAGTATGTGTGAGTGTAATATATGTAGACTTGTGTATGTATCCATGTATATGGCTACCCTATGTGTATAGACTTGTAGTGACTAGGTTTGAGTTGTGGTGTGTACTAGCTAGTATGAGTTGTAATGACTTATTATACTAGCATAAGCCAGTTTAGTCTAGTTTAGACTGGTTTGGACTAGTTAGGCCTATTATAGGCTAATGTGGACTAGTATAGACTAGTTTGACCTAGTTTAGACTTGTTAGACCTAGTTTGACCATAGTTGACCAAGTTTGACTTCTAGGGTTGACCAGAGTTGACCAAGAGTTGACTTTGGCCTAAATTGACCTAGACTCATGTAGAGTGCATAGTAGAACTTTATTTTACCATTTTAGACTTGCTGTGACCTGTGCTGTTCTGATTAGGAGCCAGACACCACTCCTCGGACAGTACTTTCATATTGGACACTCAGATACCAGGCGAGTACATTCTCTGATCTTTTCATATCCTGTTTAGAATTATATTCCTGCTTTAGATTACTTTACTTGATGCTGTCACGACATTATCACGGATTGGTACTATATGGATCTATTCATGCGATGTTATCCCCCTCGGGAGCATCGGGTACATTATGTCATGTGCGTTTCACTTTCATCATGTACTCCTGTGCTTTCACCATACATGTACACTCCTGTGAATCATGTACTCTCATGTTCACGGAGCCCTCATGTATACTATCATGTGCACCCTTTCATGGGCCCCCCTGTGATATCATGTATAATAACATAACCTGCTTGGATCCTTGTGTATTGATTGGGGAAAACGGGAGAGTGTTAGTAGTCATGTGAACAATTCCATAGTAGTATAGATCATGTGAAACTCTTTAGTGTAGATCATGTACAATCTGTCATACTCACATGTGCTATCCTGTACTCTACATCACTAGTCACTATTGTTCTCTATATACAGTAGCTATTTACATACAGTTCTCTCCTTTTTCATCATGTACTTCTTTTCAGTTTCCTATATCTTACTCTACTGCATGTTTATATTTTCTAACCTGCTATGATCTGTTGAGATGTATTGTGCTCGCTCCTGTCCTGACTGGACCTGTTGAAAATATTACAGAGGACGAGGAGGAGGCCTGTGTGGATACCTTCTACGGGGCAGCATTAGATGACACATGCGAGCTGGACTCTCAGGAGGACCCAGCTCTAGTCGGGGACATCACCCCCACTGCCTAGACTAGTTTAGTTAGGCTTATCTTATTTTATGTTGTCTTGAGACATGTTCAGCTAGACTTATTTTCTGTTCAGAGTTTTGAGTTGTATATATTCTTTTATTCTGTATCTGAGACCATGTACCTCTGGATATTTACTGGGATTATCTTAGACTACTTTATCATCTATTTTTCCTTGAGTTCTATTTCATATCGTGCTATCTCTTCCTTAGTTGTGATTGAGTTCATTTACTGCTATGTCACCCCCATTCGGGGAGTATAAACTGTTTAGAGATATATTGTTAGATGTATGTTGACCTAGAACAGCGTTCTACCGCCGATACTGCGGCGTAGGCTGGACGTACCCACGTCTCGTGCCCTTACTCTAGGGTGCGGGTCGTGACAGCACGTAAGAGTTTAGTTCATATAGCCAGGTCATTAGCTTAAGACTTTAACCTTCAGTTAAGCCTATATGTTCAGACACTCTTGGTATCAGTCAAGATACCCTTTCACTGCAGACCCATCCTTGATTATACCCTCATTTGTTCAGCCAAGTCCTGTACCTACGAAGGTTTAGTCCACAAGATGAGGTATTAGACTACTATAATCATGTCCTACATTTAATTGCTTACAGTGCTATTTGATTTCAGCCATTATCATGATGTTCAGTCCATCCTTCATAATTGTCCTATCCCTAACCATTAAGTCACTACCAATTTTGTTTTGTTTTCCCTGCCACAGTTGTTTTACCATTGGACTTACTCATCCATTGTTTAGTCATACAAATAACTGACCAGTCCATTGCTCCACCCACTGCGTTCTAATTTGTATGTCCTGTATACCCAATGCTCAGATCTTAAGTTGGTTCAGCCACTCATGAATAAGAGACTGTATGTTGTTGCATCTGGACTGCATAATTGACTTGTCCAGATATCAAATACTCAGACACTGGACCTCCCTTACATACGTTCAGTCTTCACATCCTCATGAGTGGTCTTTTACTTATTGTTTAGACATATAACTTCGTAATCCATGGTATAGGTAACTTCCTTCTGCCCTGTCCTGATACTGTTCTGTATTGGACCATATCTTCCTATGATCATGTCCCTGACATTAGGGGTTGCCTGTAATTATATTGATCTACTCCTTGATTAATTCCATGTCCAAGAGCAACCCATAGATTTATTTTTAGTTATGAGCTATAACCTGAGTTTTATGTTGTTTAGCCCATTCATGATTAAGTTCATATATTCACTTTATTTGTTACTACCGTGTCCCTAGTTCCCCGTATTTTCCTAGTTCCCTGTATATTGGATTAAATTTGTGTTGGTAGCCCATTCACTTTATGTTGTTTAGCCAGATATTCACTTTATATTGTTTAGCCAGATTTTCTAGTTCCTAGTTCCCTGCATATAGGATTAAATTTATGTTGTTTCCCCAGTTCCCCATATATTCACTTTATGTTGTTTAGCCCATTCATGTTTAAATTTGTTACTACTGTGTCTATCCCTGCTATGGCTGGAGTTTGTTAATTTGGTGATGAACCATAGAGTTCCCCAGTTCACTGTATCCCTCTTTTGATCTGCTTTAGGGAAAATGTTTAGATACTGAACAATAGTTCATTAAATTTCATTAGATGTCCTGTCCACTGTTAACAATAGATCACCTGAACCTTTGGTTTGTCCAGCCATCACCTGAACCTGTGTTCAGTTAATTGAGGTGCCCTATTTTTAACTCACTGATATCGGTACATAAGTCAAACACCGCAAGAGATAAGGGCTAGAGAATCAGTCCAGATTGGGGTTATACCTTATAGATAGATAGATATTAAGGACCATGATATCCTAGACTGTATGACTAAGAGTTCCCTGCATATAGGATTAGCCTTCTAACTGCATGATCTACCACTGCTTACCTATATCAGTTCAGTTCTATATATATATGATGTTCAGTCCTATGTATACATATATGTTTGATGAGAACATAAAATATTATACTTTTATCCCTTAATGTTCTCCATTTTATGATCATTTTATGACTAAAGTTACTCATTCTATTTATATTTTGCTCTAGGATGCATTTGGAGACACTATGTGCAAAATAGAGCTAAAATGCAATTCTGGACAGTTTTGACACCTTTCACCAAATTAGCATAACTTCCTCATCCGAATAGCAATTGAGGTCCTTCAAAATGATTCGGAAAGCTAAGGCAGAGGGCTACAACTTTCATATTTTGTGATTTTCGAGATTCTTGCTGCATCATGGACGAAATCAGGCATGAAGTCAGGTCAAAGATGCTGTGAACAGAATTAGGAGCCAAAATAACCATTTTTGTACTTGCTTTATGACTTAGTCTTTTTTTAGTTTGAGAAGTTGTAACCTTTAGAGGATATGTGGGATATATTGTGGGCTTGAAAAAACTAATTTATGGTGTATAAAAGGGGTAGAAATCATGAGAAGAAAAAATACACAACACAACTCTTCTTCTTCTTCTCAAACTTTTCTTTTAAAGTTTTGAAGAACATGTTCGGCTAAAGTCTTGTTGGTCGAAGTGTACGGAAGCCTCGGAATCAACAAAAACTTGTGAGATCTAATTTATGTTTATTTGTTTGATTTGTAATTTGAGTATCAAATGTTTTCTTATGCATATTTCATGATTATCTTGTTTAATTACTAGGATGCATACTAGTTTATTACTCTTGATATTCTACTGCTAAATTAGACATCGAATCCGGAATTGTTCGATCCCTCTAATTTGTGAAGCAACCAAGATTTAGTAAATTACTGCTTTGTATTATTAAATCTTAGGAAGAAACCATTCAACAAAATTAAATACAACCGCTTGTGCTTGTGTTATTTTGTTTCATCGATCTCATTAAGTTTAATACGCTACTAAATTAAACCTTTAGCGCTTGTCTGAGGTTGTTTAGTAGTTAAGGTTAATTAGGTCGCTTGTTTCTAATTAATTGTGGCTAAAGGAGATAGGAAATAATTCCAACGATGAATATTCATAATACAAATCAATATATATTTGCATCTATGATCAGTTTCAAGATTCCGATGGTAGACGTAGACTTAGACCAACATTTGTTATTTTGATTTATTTTCATATTCTACTTTCTCTTTTTCATTTTCTTTTATTCTATTCATCCCCCCTTTTATTATTCACATAGTACAAATCTAAACTAATTACTCTCTGTGGAAATGATCTTTACTCACACTACTACATTTTTAAGAGTAAAGGTTTTATTTTTGGGTGCCTACGACAGCACACCAAATTTTGGCGCCGTTGCCAGGGAGTAATTCTAGTTGAAGTTTGTGCTTTTTATTCTCATGAAATAATTTTCTGTTTATTAGAAAAAAAACAAAAAAAGATTTAATAGGACATGACGACCAATTATCAACAAGTTGGCACTTGGCTGGATCTTCCATCTAGGTACGCTAACGAGGTAAATGTTTCTTCTCTTCAACAACAAATTGCTAGTTTAACTTCTCTTGTTCATCAAATGGTTGTAGGTGGTAACATGCAAACAATAATGGCTTGTGAGATTTGTTCAATAGTAGGACATCCAACTGATATGTGTCCAATACTTGAAGACGAGCCCAATGTAACTCAAAATTTTCCAAGTTACCAGCAGTACAAGCAACCATATCCCTATGAACAACAATCAGACCAAACTTCTAATTCTGTTATGTCCCTAGAAGATATTGTTAAGTCTATTGCCACTAATACCTTGCAATTTCAACAGGAGACAAGGGCCAGTATACAGGAGACGAAGGACAACATCCAAAGTCTGAACAATCAAATGAGCCAAATGGCTACAACAATTAAAAAGTTGGAGGCACAAAGTTCGGATAAATTATCATTTCAAACAATAATAAATCCAAAAGACAATGCAAATATAATAACTTTGAGAAATGGTAACGAGGTTGAGTTCCTAGTAGAAGAATCACCTACATCGTCAAAACAACAAGAAGAGATCAACAACGTTATAGACACAAACATTCCAAATGACGACGTAGTACCTAATCTAGAGGAAGTTTTTGAACTTGATGGCAAAGAAGGATTGGATGTTGCCATCAGTGAGCATCTTGAAAAAGTGGATGAGGAGTTATCGTTGAGTTCTAATATGCAGGAAACTGTAGCAGCATTCAATAATTTTACAGAAATGCAACAGTCAAGTAACTTTCCTTATATGTCATTGTCAATTTTTAACAAGATGTTTTTACCCTCTATTTTGCAGGCCTCTATTCAAGATGTAAAATCTTTGTGTAGTTGTCTCAAGTGTGCATAGAGTCGAGCCAACGACGTATTAAACAAAGGCGCTGCTTGGGAGGCAACCCAAGGGGAGTTTTTTATATTCTTGCATTTTTTTATTTTTATTTTTTATTTTTGTCGGTTATTTTCATTTAGACTTTCATTAGTGACAATGTCAGTTTTAATTGTAGGTAAGGATATTTATGTTTAGTTATTTTTTAGATGCATAGTTTTTTTAAATAAATAAATTTAAAAATAAAATTTAAAGAAAATATTTTTTTTTGTTCTCGGTTTATTTTCTTAAAAAAAAAGAGATTTGTTTTTGTGGTTTTCAATAATTCTTGTTGTGTATGCCATAAACAAGATTCAACTAAGTTTGAAAATTTTTATAACATGATTGAATAAGTACTCTTTTCAACTTAGAATTAATTAGTATAGTTATTTTCCTTGAGGATGGTTGTGACTAAATTTGGTAGACAAAAGCCGGTGAGATTTTGAGCCTTTAGACTGACACATCAGTCTTACTATTTTCTTTGATGAGAGTTATTCTTCCATGGACTTGTTTCTCTAGAACTTGCTTAGATTCTCTTCGAGGTCACGTCGGCACATGCATACATGAATATGATTAAGGCCATCTTTGTTATACGCTACATAAGCCGAATAGCCTACCCCTGAAATTATTTTTCCTTTGGTTGAACCCCATTGAGCCTTATTGCTTTTATTTTTGTGAACCCACATTACAAGCTTTAACCTGAAAAAAAATCCCTATCCAAGCCGGAAAGCTAGTGGAGCATTATGATACGTATGGGTGTACAAAAAAAATAAGTGTGGTGGTATCTGAATTTCAAGTTTGGCTACATATTTTTATTCTCAAATTATGGAGTTCCATTATTGTAAAAATAAAAATAAAAAAAAGAGAGAAAAGAAAGAAAGAAAAAGACAGAAAAAATGAAAAAAAAGTGATGGAGGAAATTACTTTTGATATTCATTTTTATTATTCCTCCTCCAATTCCAATAAAGGGGTATGTTGAATACTTTGAATTCAAATTGAAGAAGCTGCTGAATGGAGTGATTGGTTTTACATGTTTTATATATTCGAGCTAGAGTTACATCATTTTTGCTCCACTAGTTTTGATGGTTTTTTAGCTACACTCCCAAATATATCCTACCTTAATCCTAAGCCCCATTACAACCCTTGAAAAGTCCTTATGATTTATGTTATGCATGTGATCTAAGTGGTGGAGAATGAGAAAATATGCAAGCTTATGGTAGATCATTTTTTTTGGAATGAATTTGAGTGAAACACATACCCTTCAAACAGATGAGAGTTGAGTATTTATTCCCGTGAGGGTCTACCAATTTAGTTTGCCCTATCTTCAAGTGAAAATACTTACTAAGGAATTAGAAGTTGTCTAAGAATATAATTTCATGATATGTTATGAGTTTTGAAAAACTATTTTATTCTTGATTTATGGCATTACACAACCTTAATTTTGTTTTAGAAATTAAATAAATTAGAGTTTTGTCCGAGGACGAACAAAAGTTAAGTGTGGGGGTATTTGATGAGAACATAAAATATTATATTTTTATCCCTTAATGTTCACCATTTTATGATCATTTTATGACTAAAGTTACTCATTCTATTTATATTTTGCTCTAGGATGCATTTGGAGACACTATGTGCAAAATAGAGCTAAAATGCAATTTTGGACAGTTTTGACACCTTTCATCAAATTAGCATAACTTCCTCATCCGAATAGCAATTGAGGTCCTTCAAAATGATTCGGAAAGCTAAGACAGAGGGCTACAACTTTCATATTTTGTAATTTTCGAGATTCTGGCTGCATCATGGACGAAATCAGGCATGAAGTCAGGTCAAAGATGCTGTGAACAGAATTAGGAGCCAAAATAACCATTTTTGTACTTGCTTTATGACTTAGTCTTTTTTTGGTTTGAGAAGTTGTAACCTTTAGAGGATATGTGGGAGATATTGTGGGCTTGAAAAATCTAATTTATGGTGTATAAAAGGGGTAAAAATCATGAGAAGTAAAAACACACAACACAACTCTTCTTCTTCTCAAACTTTTCTTTTAAAGTTTTGAAGAACATGTTCGGCTAAAGTCTTGTTGGTCGAAGTGTACGGAAGCCTCGGAATCAACAAAAACTTGTGAGATCTAATTTATGTTTATTTGTTTGATTTGTAATTTGAGTATCAAATGTTTTCTTATGCATATTTCATGATTATCTTGTTTAATTACTAGGATGCATACTAGTTTATCACTCTTGATATTCTAATGCTAAATTAGATATCGAATCCGGAATTGTTCGATCCCTCTAATTTGTGAAGCAACCAAGATTTAGTAAATTACTGCTTTGTATTATTAAATCTTAGGAAGAAACCATTCGACAAAATTAAATGCAACCGCTTGTGCTTGTGTTATTTTGTTTCATCGATCTCATTAAGTTTAATACGCTACTAAATTAAACCTTTAGCGCTTGTCTGAGGTTGTTTAGTAGTTAAGGTTAATTATGTCGCTTGTTTCTAATTAATTGTGGCTAAAGGAGATAGGAAATAATTCCAACGATGAATATTCATAATACAAATCAATATATATTTGCATCTATGATCAGTTTCAAGATTCCGATGGTAGACGTAGACTTAGACCAACATTTGTTATTTTGATTTATTTTCATATTCTACTTTCTCTTTTTCATTTTCTTTCATTTTATTCATCCCCCTTTTTATTATTCACATAGTACAAATCTAAACTAATTACTCTCTGTGGAAACGATCCTTACTCACACTACTACATTTTTAAGAGTAAAGGTTTTATTTTTGGGTGCCTACGACAGCACACCAAATTTTGTATGACTAAGAGTTCCCTGCATATAGGATTGGCCTTCTAACTGCATGATCTACCACTGCTTTACCTATATCAGTTCGGTCCTATATATATATGATGTTCAGTCCTATATATACATATATGTTGTTCAGTCATATATATTATAATGTCTTGTCCAATTACATGATGATATAGTCCCCATATCTCTCTTGTTCAGTTATTAATATAGGAATGTTCAGCCTTGATCCAAATTATTTCAATCCAGTTGGGTTATATCTATATACTAATGTGTTGAGTACACCTTGATGTACAATATAGATGTGGATATATAGAGGACAGAAAACTCATCCCTGTGAGCCACGAGGAGAACATGGAACCACCTCATTACACACAAGTGTTCACTTTGATGTACACAAGTGTTCTGCAATATTTTTATTGCAGCCAGGGTAAATATTAAGGAAATTGTTGTAGGTAGTTAAGAAGGGTTGGTGTGGGTGTGAGTGAAATTATCTATATGTGTATCAGTAGAATAAAGGCTTAGGATGTCAGTCATGTGAGAAAACTCAACTGTAGCTATAAATCATAGGAGTGTGTCCTGTGTCAGGGTTAATAAAGAGTGGTAAGTAAGGGTAACAAACATGCATTGGAAAAAACAGTATAGATAGGTCTTACCTAAAGAGGATTACCAACCTACATAACTTAGAAGCCAACTAAGATGGAAATGACCTAGTAACGTAACAAATCAACAGATAGGCTTATTTATACTCTTAAATTGTGTGTTGATTATATAAATTCATAATATAGGTCTGTTGGACTCTGATTTGGCATTTGACTCGCACACCCAGCTCAGGACGACAGGCAAGTATACTTTCTGATCTACTTCCAATTCTGATAGTTTTGTGCAGTATATATTATTCATATGTTCTTTTGCTTGATGACACGATGGACACACGAGTGAGTGACATGAACCCCTATTTACTATACTCTTGTTTAGTTTCTTTCGTGACTTATTTGGGTTCATGAGTACTGGTCGGGAGGGAGAAATATCCTAGTAGACGTGTGAACTTCCCATTATATCCCCCGTGTCTTTCGTGGAGAATAGCAGCTACACACGACACGTGCAGGGTGCCAGATTACCCCATAGCCATTCACATGTTGAAACAGATATTTCAATTCACTTAGATAGCTTGTCTTTTACTATTTTTCATCATTTGACATGTCACTATGCTTTCACATTCTTTCCAGTTGACATATTATATTCTGCAATTCATACTCTATTCTAGATATACCCTGTTATTATCTCACTGTTCAGTTTCTCTTTCACATATGCTATATTCATGTACTGTCAACTCTATTATGTTGCGGATAGTTTTTCAGTTTGTGTGCTTGTTCCAATCCTGACTGGATAACCAACATTTTAGGTGATGAGTTAGAGGATTTTTGTACCACGTATTATGAGCACACTGCAGATCCAGACTTTGGCGCACAGGAGGAACTGGAGGCTACTTATGCAGATTTGCCAACTACAGATGGCTTTTAGTAGTTTTTGTTTAGTATTTTCACAACTTGTTTAGCTGAGGCTTTTAGATGTATTTTCTATTTGAGACTCATGAGTTGTTTAGTAGATGTTCTCTAGTACATTGCTATTCTTTGGAGATTGTGACACTTAGTACATTTTGATTGATATTGGAGCTTTGTCAGATTATTCATTATCTATCTCTCCAAACTATATTTAGAATTTATTATATTTAGCCTTTCTGTGATTTGGTTTACTTTATGAAAATGAATATAAACTGTATGGTTGTATTTGTAAATTGTGGAGATGACTAGACAGCGTTCTACCACTGTTACTGCGGCGTAGGCTGGACGTACCCACAGCTCACGCTCAAATATTGGGTGCGGGTCGTGACACGTTTTTATTGTGGCCCATGCAGGTCAGTTTTCGCAAAAACAACGAAACTTGTGGTAGTACTCAACTTAGATGTACTACTACAGGCCTGCGAGTAGGAAGTAGACTTTAAGGACCATCTCCACATGTTTAATATTGTTATTAAATTCTATATTTGATCTCAATTATTCCTTTGATCTGCATCCTGTTTGAATCTTCATACCAACTAACGATTTTACTTCTGTGCCAGTCAGATGGATTCTCAAGGCAGGACCCCGCTCACTTGAACACCCCAGCAAACGTTGGCGGGTCTTCCATGAATGGAACCCCACCGACTCACGGAGGCCGCTTCACCTACTTAGGCGAGACTCCCCAGCCGTAGGCTACGAGATTTCGTCGTGACGACATTCCACCACCTCTCCAGTTCCCTTCGCCGACTCCACCACCAGCATAGTTTCCTCCACCAGCACCCTTCCATCAGCCTGTACCCTTCCATCAGCCAGCACCCCTTCAGTATCAAGCACCTGCTCTGCCTCCAGCACCTGCGCTGGACAATGCCACGCTTCTCGTGATTTTCCAGCAGCTCATCACTTCCCCGACACAGTAGGCTGATGTCTTTCGCGATACTCTGAGGAAGGCTCTTCAGACTAGGGAGGCACCTCCGCTGCGCCCCGGCACTTCCAAGAATTTTATGGACCTTAGGCCCAAGGAATTCAAGGGAACGGAAGGGATACTCTACGCAGATGACTGGTTGGAGAATGTGGACCGCAACCTCCGGATGGCCCGAATCCCCGAAGATAAGAAGGTCGAAAATGCTTGCATGCAGCTCTATGACATCGCCTGTACGTGGTATAGAGGCGAGCCCCGATTCACCGTGCCCGGTGTAACTTGGAAAGAATTCAAAGAACTGTTCAAGACGAAGTTCTACCCCGACGCGGCCAGAGAAGAGTTAGAAAATGAGTTTTAGAGCCTGGAGCAGGGCAACCTCTCCATCGACGAGTACACCACCGAGTTCTCCCGACTCAGCCATTTTGCAGATGCCTTGCCTCCGGAAGCCAAGGCGAAGAAGTTTAGAAAAGGACTATCGCACGATATTCGCATTGCCATCGCCACAGCCAGGTCACCACCTACGAAGGAATTCTGAAGGTTGTACAAGCAGTGGAAAAGGAGATGAAGCGCAAGCAGAAGAGGGACCGAGATGCCTACGGAGGAGGCAACAGCTAGTCCGGATCGGCAAAACGATCCAATGCTCCGGGAAAGACCGCAGCGCAGCAGCATCAGTAACAGCCCCGTTACCAGCAGCAGTAGTACCAGCCACCAACCAGAGCCTCTACCAACCAGCAGACTCAGCAGAGACAGCCAGTGGGTCCTTATACCTACTACAAGAAGCCAGGGCATGCATGAGAGGTATGCAGGAAGCGACTCGGAGTATGCCTATTCTATGGGTCGAGTGCACATCAAGTGCGAGAGTACACTCTAATTCCACCCCGTTCAGCACAGGGGGTAGCTCCTGCCCCAGGAGCTCCGACAAGACCTATGATACCCCAGCAGCAGAGGGGACCCTGCCCACACAGCAGCAGCACTTCGTCCAGCACCAGCAGCAGGGTCGAGCTTATGCCGTGGCGGTCGAGAAGACACTAGCATCTCCTGATGTGATAGCAGGTTCTATTCTCCTTGAGTCTTTTTAAGCTATTACTTTATTCGATTCTGGGGCCGGTCACAGCTTCATATATGCAGCTTTTATTTTTAGACATAGTATTATATCTGAGCCTTTATACTGTACCTATAAAATCTCGACTAGCAGAGGCATCATCTTGCTGAAGGATGTTTGCGTCGGTCGTCGCATTACCATAGGAGGCCGAGAAATACGTGCTAGTTTACTCATTATGCCACTTTCGAGCTTTGATACAGTACTCGACATGGACTGGTTGAGCAAACATTTCGCTAGCATCGATTGTCACCGCGGATGCGTGGTATTTAGTCCGCCGGGGGAGGCCGTGTTTGTGTTTGCCAGAAGAGCCATAGAACAGCGTGGTGACACTATTTGTGGAACCATGGTAGCGGAGAAAGAGCTACCTTATCCCATTATCGCAGAGTTTTTTGACGTATTTCTATAGGAGCTGCCAGGACTGTCGCCAGACAGAGACGTTGAGTTCTCCATTGACCTTGTGCCAAGCGCGGAGCTAGAGTCGCAGCGAGTGTACAGAATCAACAACAAGGAGGCTGTGGAGTTGAAGAAGCAGATCGATGAGCTACTGGAGAAGGGGTTCATTAGATCGAGTTCGTCGCCTTGGGGTACACCGGTGCTGTTTGTGCCGAAGAAGGATAGGACAGTGCGAATGTGTATCGACTACCGGACCTTGAATAGCAAGACGATCAAGAACAAATACCCGCTACCCAGAATTGATGATCTTTTAGATCAGTTGAGCGGTGCACGGGTGTTCTCGAAGATCGACTTGAGGTCGGGGTACCACCAAGTGAAAGTGAAGAAGGAGGATATAACGAAGACAGCCTTCCAGACCAAGTACGGCCAATACGAAATTATGGTGATGTCGTTTGGGTTAACCAATGCTCCGGCAGTCTTCATGAATTTGATGAACAAGGTATTCCATCCATACCTTGACAAACTCATAGTGGTCTTCATCGACGACATTCTTATCTATTCGAAGTCACCGGAAGAGCACGAGGAGCATCTGAGGATCGTGCTGGAGACCCTCAGGAAGGAAAAACTCTATAGGAAGCTTTCAAAGTACGGGTTTTTCCTTGACAAGGTAGAATTCCTCGGTCATGTAGTGGCAGGAGATGGTATATTCGTTGACCCGAAGAAGATTGCTGCTGTGGAGTCATGGACTACTCCGACTTCCGTGGCCGAGATTCGGAGCTTCTTGGGATTGGCGGGGTACTATCGGAAGTTCGTACAAGACTTTGCTCGGTTTGCGGAGCCGATGACTAGGCTCATTCGGAAGGACATAGAGTTCGTATGGACAGAGGACTGCCTGGCTGCGTTCGATGAGCTGAAGAAGAGGCTGATGACAGCTCCCATATTGACGTTGCCATCCGGTTCTAGCGGTTTTTCTATCTATAGTGATGCTTCAGGGAAGGGCTTGGGGGGTGTTTTAGAGCAGAACAAGAAGGTGATAGCATATGCGTCCAGACAGCTCCGACCGTACGAGAAGAATTACCCCACCTACGACCTAGAGTTGGCGGCGGTTATATTTACCCTAAAATTGTGGAAACACTACTTGTACGGAGAGCGTGTGGAAATATTCACTGACCACAAAAGCTTGAAGTAAGTTTTCACACAAAAGGAGCTGAATATGAGGCAACGCAGATGGCTGGAATTGATGAAGGATTTCGACATCTCGTTGCAGTACCATTCAGGGAAAACGAATGTAGTTACAGATGCCTTAAGTCGGTATCCAGTAGCTATATTATTGACAAGAGATCGACACTTATTGGCAGACTTGGAGAGCTTAGGCATTGAGGTCGTCATTCCTGGAGTTGAGATGCAGATGATGGGCATGCAGATTCAGTCTGGACTGATGGACAGGATACGAGAGACACAACACCAGGATGAGCATCTGAGGAGTATCATTATGCAGGCACGAGCTGGTTTGTTAGAAGACTTCACCATTGCAGAGGATGGCTCGTTGAGGCATGAGACGAGATTATGTGTTCCTAGTGGAGAGTTGCGAGAGGAGGTCATGTAGGAGGCACACCGCTCTCAGTATTCCTTGCATCCCTGAGCTAACAAGATGTACAAGGATATTAGAGCCCATGTCTGGTGGTACGACATGAAGCGTGAGGTAGAACGCTTCGTCTCCAGATGCCTTGGGTGTCAGCAGGTCAAAGCCGAGAGGCAGAGACCCGGGGGTTTACTTCAGCCGTTGCTGATTCCCGAGTGGAAGTGGGAATATATCACCATGGATTTTGTTTCCATTCTTCCACGTTCGCCAGGTGGGAAGGATGTGATTTGGGTCATCGTTGACAGGTTGATCAAATTGGCCCACTTTATACCATTCAAGGTGGGACTGTCCACGGAGAGATTGGCGAAGTTGTATGTGAAGCAGATCGTCAGGCTGCATGGCGTTCCAGTGAGTATCGTCTCCGATCGTGACAGCAGATTCACGTCCCACTTTTTGAGGAGCCTGCGGGCTAGCTTGGGCACATCGCTCAAGTTTAGCATAGCCTATCATCCACAGACAGATGGGCAATCGAAGCGGACCATTCAGACGCTCGAGGATATGCTGCGGACGTGTGTACTAGATTTTGGCAGCTCGTGGGAGGAGCACCTTCACCTTGTGGAATTCTCCTACAACAACAGCCACCAAGCTAGTATCGGGATGTCCCCTTTCGAGGCTTTTTATGGGCAGAGATGTCGTACCCCACTGTCTTGGGACGATCTGGGAGAGAGCACTATTGGGGCCCGAGATGATCGTGGATGCTGCGGAAAAGGTGAAGCTGATTAGGGAGCAACTTCGTGCGGCTCAGGACAGGCAGAAGCACTGGGCCGATAGTCACCGGAGATCGTTAGAGTTTGAGGTATAGTTTCTTAGTTGTAACTGTTAATCATGATAGGAATAAGTCGTGACCTTTTTGCTTAAATCTAGGTGGGCAATATGGTGTTCTTGAAGATATCACCAACACGTGGTGTGATACGTTTCGAAGGAGGCGAGAAGCTCAATCCGAGGTACATTGGGCCATTTCACATCCTCGAGAAGATCGGAGAGGTGGCACACCATTTGGCACTACCGCCCGCATTAGAGGGAGTGCATAACGTATTCCACGTGTCCCAGCTGAGACGGTACGTGGCGGACCCCAGTCACGTGCTAGACCACTCGGAGATTGAGGTGGGACCGAGCCTTAGCTATCAGGAGCAGCCCATGGAGATCTTGGATCACAGGAAGAAGGTGCTGCACAACCAGACTATTCCATTGGTGCGTGTCGCGTGGAGGCACCATTCTCCAGGTGAATCCACTTGGGAGAGGGAAGACGAGATGCGAGAGCGCTATCCTTATCTTTTCGAGGCATGACGTATAAATTCTCACTCTTTTGTCTGTCTTTAATTTCGAGGACGAAATTATTTTAAGGAGGGTAGATTTGTGAGCATTTGACCCAAAATCCCCATTTTATTTATTATTATTTTTTCTGAATTATTCATTAATGCATATATAATTGAATAAACAGGTATATATGTAATATATATATATATTATTACCTTTTTGTAAATAATAAGGGAAGAAAGGAGGTTTTTGCAACTACCAGGATTGTGAGGGCTAGACTGCAAAATCTCCAAAGTTTAAAACCTAAAACGGCCATATAAATTCAAATCCTTCAATTAAATGAATTCGAATCCAGCTCTAGATAGAAGAGGGGAAATTCAACCTTATCTCCTCGATCCCACCAAACCCTGGTATAAGTACGAGGGATCATCAATGCCCTGTTTCCGAACCCTAATTTCTGCCTCGAGCCTTCTCCTGATCTACAGCGAAGAACTGCTTGAAGAGTTGAAGCAAATCAAACTATTGACAGGTAACAATTCCCCACCATGGCCTTGATTCATTGAATTAAACTATTTTTAGGCTTGCAAATGCTTGTTGTTAATCAACATGGGATCAGAGGGGTAGGTGTTCGACTTAATGTCCAACCAGGGACTCATGGGACGTACTTGTGTATCGAGCATGAGATATAATGATACATCAGCCCATGTCCTGTCTTAGAGTGCTTTGAGAAATTCACACCAATAGACATTGATAGGTACAAGGAGGTATTAACAGGAACAGCCTTGACCCTTGATGTACACTTACCATTGGCACTGTGCCCTGTAAACAGATGCATTATGTATAAATATGTAGGAGTCCATGTTGACATTGTGTCCTGTAATCTGATACATTGATGTGGACCAAACACCAAGGAGAACGGGTCACGAGGGATCAACCCTCCATTATCTGTATTAATTATTTTACAACCATATTGCACATCTCTTAACACTCAAACTGGGGTTACACTTGCAATGTATAGATTAAGGTACTGGAATATGCCATATACATTACCAACAATTAAAGCACTACTAAAATAACCCCTTTTAGCGACGTCAGAAGACGTCGCTAAATAAGAAAAATCCGTCGCTAAAAGATATTTGCGACGTATTTAGCGACGAAACTTGGATGTCGCATATAGGCATGTCGCAGATGAAAATTTCGTCGCCGAACGTCGCTGTTTGCGACTTCATGATTAGTGTCGCTAGACGTCGCAAAATGAGCGACAGATAGCGACGTAATCTTACGTCGCCAAAATAGCGATGTAGAGCGACAACTTTGCGACGCGGTAAACTTTATATATGATGACATGGCATTGCAGCCACGTAGGCACGTTAGCGACGCCTAGCGACAAATTTAGCGACGTCCCCTCTCAGGTTGTCATATCCTACGTCAGTATTTTAGCGACGTCTAGCGACGTGACGTCACTATTTAGCGACGTATAGCAACGTATACTTACCGTCGCTATACATCGCAGAACGTCGCTATACGTCGCAGAACGTCGCTATACGTCGCAGATATTATAAAAAAATTTAAAAAAATATAATTGGTATTTTTGTTATGCTGTGTGTCTGTTTTTACAGTGTGTCTGAAGTGCAGTGTTCGAACCATCGACAGTTTCGCTTACTATTCTATGTTTTATCTTGGATAGAAAGAGCAACAGTGCAGGGTGCACTTCTCAGAGCTTCCTCTTCACGTCCTTCACCTTCTCGGGAACCTTTACGACGTCCGAAGAAAGTGAAGGACGTGAACATGAAGCTCTCAGAAGTACACCATGAACTGTTGCTCTTTCTATCCAAGATAAAACATACAACAGTAATCGAAACTGTCGATGGTTCCGAACACTACATTTCACATTCACTGTAAATACAGACACACATCATCACAAAATACACATTATATTTTTTTAAAATTTTGGCAGCACCTCCTTTGTATATCAGATCATCGCTTATAACCCAGCGTAGGTATATTTGTCATCCCCGTCGCAGATATCACAAAGTAAATATCACAATAAAAATAGAAGGCAGTGCAAAGTAAATATCACAGACACATCCTCACAAACATCCAATAGAGTCAAATAAAAATGGGAGATGATAAAAAGTCTCCCACCAAATGTACAAACAAATGTGTACCAAGAAACAATTTGCCCATAGGGCCAATACATACAAGTCATAAAAAAATAATAAAATCACTACGGACCCCTGCCGCGCATCTGGGATAGAATGTAGTCATACTTCTCCTGGGTGAGCTGCACCGTAGGGACAGTAGGAAGCAGTACAATCTCTGGAGTCGGCGCCGTCGATGGACTGGGAGGACGTATCTGCTCCAGCTCTCGCAGTCGCTCACCATAAACAGCAAGGGTACTCACCACCCTCTGAGTATTCGCCTCAAGCGAAGCTGAAACCTTAGTGAGTGAGGCAGACATGCTCCTCTGCGATCCCTCCAGCTCGACCTGTCTACGCTATGTGCGCTACGTAGACTCGGTGAGCGTGTGCAAGCTGGCAACTGTAGCCTGATGCAGACTCATCAGCTCCTGTATACTGCGTTCGACCGCATCAAATCGTCCAGTGACGATCGGAGGGTCGGATCGTCGCTCGACCGCATCAGAAATCTGCTGCTGCAACTCGCGACGCAGCTTCTCGATCTGGCTACGAATATCCTCAGCTCGTGACGACGCCTGCGAAGCCGGAGACTGCACACTGACAGAGGGGGCCCGGGATGACTTCGAAGCCAAATACGCGCCGTAGGATCCCGTCCCGTAGTACGTACCCTTCTGAAGACCGCCAACGGCGGTCATCCAGAGCTCATCCGGCGATGGAGCTGTAGGCGACTGGGAGGAACTACCAGCCCCTCCCTCTGCTGGCACACTAGCAGCAGCAGCCGCCTCATCCTGTAGCCGAACAAACTCGGCCTAGAACAATGTTTGCTAACGTGTAAGTGTTTGCTAAAGTCTATATTGATATCTATTTTCCTGTTTTCTAAATTATAGTAAATCAATATAAAGAATAGAACGTACATATGCCTGCGTCGCCCTCTCGTCAATGAACTCCCCAGCCCTCCGATGGGTGACCAGGAAGACGGTCACCATGTTCGGGTCCTCACCCTTTTTTACCTGTTAAAATATATTATCTATTATTAGTATTAAACATTCTATCGAACTATATATAAATTAATGTTCGTTATAGAAAACGTACCAGACGACGAAAATGCTCCGTCATCGAAATGGAGCCACCACACCACTTATCGGCGCTCGACCGCGCCACCTTGGCCTTGTCAGACCACTCCTGGTACCTGGCCTTGGCGAATCTAGCCTTCATCACAGCCCACTGCTCTGGCGTGATCCAACCATGGATCGGCTGTCCGGAGCGATCACGACACTTATGGTCGTGGATCGCATCACGGATGAGCTTGGCTGCGACGGCAGAAAATTGGCCCTCGATCCTCGCCGTCTGGTGTGGTGGATAGAAATAGGTCCTCTACAAGAAGTAAAATACAAAAGCTGTATAATATACACAAATAATTATTAAAATTTAAAAAAAAACAAATTTTTTACCTTGAAGTGGGTGAACCAAAAGGTCTTCCTATCTGCGGGAGCATCTGAGTAGTTAATCCAAGGCCCACCATAGTTCTGCCTCAGAAATACCCCCAGCTTTCTCTGTACTGCAGAAGGCCGATACCTATACAATAATAATTCTCATGAATATATATGTACATATAATCATTTGAGAAATATATATTAACTAATTAACTTACTTCATAGGCCCGTCCGTCCAAATCTCCATACGCGTCTCGCCCGGGGGAGCGCATGGAGGGTCGCTCTCACCTCCTGCCTGGACAGGATCAGTTTGATCGCCGTCCTCTATATGCTCGGCGTCGGCTCCCCCCATAGAGCCGTCGACAGGAGGAATGTTGGACGGGGGATCAGGGATGCTGGAACTGCCCTGTCCCGGTAATGGATCAGGAACAGAATGGTACAATGGCGTACTCAGAGATGAGGATGAGGGTACGGAATCTCCATCCCCAGCCCGAGGCTGACGGGACTACCTAATATAAAATCCTCCGCGTCGTCCTCTTGGTCTAGTCATACCTGATAATAACATATGACAAAAAAACAAAAAAAACATATTTATATGATAGACATCACAGATTTTTGAAAAATATCATAGTCACAGATAAAAGTGTCAATAAAGTGTCACTGAAGTGTCACAGATTTATATGATAGAAGTGTCACTAAAGTGTCAAATATGATGATAAAACAAACGTACAGATTTAATCCTCTTCTGAAAATTCATCTAGTTCGTTTAGCTCATCTACTTCTTCTTCTTCTTCTTCTTCTTCTTCTTCTGCTTCTTCTTCTTCTTCTTCCTCCTCCTCTACATCTTCACTTTCATCTGCATCTTCCTCTTCAGATAATTCTACTTCTTCTACACAATTAGATGTGTAATGAGGAACTTTCGTCGTGTCCACTTCTATAATATTTGTTACAAGAGGTAGTTCATCCTCTTGATAAGCTATATCGTCAACCTCAAAGGTATTTCTAGCTTTGGTCTTGCATACTGCCCACCAGTCCGACCTTGTTGTTCCCCGTTTAGGATAACTTGTGAAGTACACAAGCTGAGCCTGACTTGATAGGACAAATGGTTCATAGGCTTGATATCGACGCCGATAGTTTATATCAACAAGACCGTGCTTGTCTACTTTCCAACCTTGACCTTCAATCAGATCGAACCAATCACACCTGAATAACACAATCTTAGCAGGCTCTATTCCATAACTATATGTCAGGTCCATGATCTCCCGTAGCACGCCAAAGAAATCGCTGCCCGCATCAACATCTTTGTAGTTCGAAGATCTGATACACAAACAGCTGTTTTTGGTGGAGTCGAGATCTACAAAGTTGTCTTTGATCGGGCAAGTTGTTGACTTGAACCTAAATCTATTAACACAGTAGCTTGGCTATATTTTTACAGCATAAATTGGTCCCTTGGCTAGCGTTCTAATAGACTCATTCTCAAGTCTTGCATATGGACGATCAACCTAAATACCACGAAAGAAGCAATTAAGCTCATTCTCAATCAAGTGCATATACAGAAAGGTAATTATAGAGTTCTCAAGTCTTACATATGCACTCAACCATGATGAAAAATAACGCCTCATTTCTTGTTCTAGTTCTTCTTCTGTTATGTGTGGCCTATCTGACCTCACATCATCATTAAATATGCTGAAAACAACATCGTGCAATTAATATAATAGTATAATAATCAACACTATTAAAATAATGTAGACATATTATTTACTTACCCCTCCAGTTTCTCTACTTCCTCCTCGTCGCAGTTGAGTAATACATACACCTGAGCAGCCCTTAGCTCATCATCGTTCAGATATCTCTTCTTCATTTTACCCGATGGCTTTCCTAGAGCATTGAATACCTTCAGTATTGTATCATTACTTTTATGATCTCCGTCGTCGTTTCTGGAAGCTCTCGTTCTATTAGTTGCAACATGAGGCTTGAAATACATCGAACAAAAGTTTGTAATCTCCTCGAGAACATAGGCTTCACAAATAGAACCCTCGACCCGTGCCTTATTTTTTACCTTTCTTTTTAGGTGATTCAAATGTCGCTCGAACGGGTACATCCATCGATATTCGATGGGTCCACCAACACTTGCCTCATAGGATAGATGAATCGACAAATGCTCCATAGAGTCGAAGAATCCAGGAGGAAACACCCTCTCTAGCTTGCATAGTATTACCGTAATGTCCTTCTCTTGCTTTTCGAGACGATCAACGAGCAATTTCTTAGAACAAAGATACCTGAAGAATATGCTAAGCTCCGTCAATGGATCCCAAACTGCCTGCGGTAAGAATTCTCGAAATGCAATCAGAATTAACCTCTCCATGAATGACAGTCGTGGCTCTTCATACCCGTCAATTTGTTTTCCTTCGGATCGACACATCTTCTCAGATTTGACACATATTCGTCTAAAAAATTTAGGCCCTGGATCCACCGACAAAGTCTCACTTTATCCTCCTTCTCCAGCGAGAAAATTGACTTCGGCAGGAACTATTTTTCATTCTGCTGTATCAAATGCAACGTAGGGCGTTTGTATATTTCTTCTAAGTCCAACCTGGCCTTGGGATTGTCTTTCGTTTTTCCTTTTACGTCCATCACAGTATTAATTATGTTATCAAACACATTCTTCTCAATATGCATGACATCAAGATTATGTCTGATCAGATTGGTACTCCAGTATGGCAGATCCCAGAATATGCTCCTCTTCGTCCAGTTATGATCTCTACCAAATCCATCGCACTTGTACCCAGTTGTAGGATCTTCGATAGCACTTAGAAAATCTTTAACCTCCTCCCATATCGTGGCTCCGCACTACCTTGGCGATGGATCACCCTTCTCTACAACGCCGGCACGAAATGCATTCCTGTTCCTTCTGAACGGATGATCTTTTGGCAGAAATTGCCGATGACAATCAAAGAATCACGGGGACACAATATATAGGTTAAGATATTTACTATATATATATATATATAGGCATCAATAACACAACTACCTATATATTTACTATATATATATTTAAACATCTAAACAAGCACGGGGACACAATATATAGGTTAAGATATTTACTATATATATATATATAAGTAGCACGGGGACCCTTCTCTACCACATCTAAACAAGCCATCAATCACACAACTACCTATATATTTACTATATATATATATATATAGGCATACATATATAGGTTAAGATATTTACATATACTAGTCTATAACCAAGGGGACACAATATATACATTCAACAATTTATGCATTTATATACTAGAGAGATAGAGAGTGTATAGTGTCAAGTGTGTATATACAAGTGTCATGTGTGTACGTGTCTCCCAAACCAAACTCGTGTCCAAATACTCGACACAATGTGTCCAAAAATAAACTAAACTCAACACATCCAAAACTGGACACAAATCCAATGGGCACGAGTCTTTGGGGACACGAATCCAATGGGCACGAGTCTTTGGGGATACGATGTGTGTCCGTGTGTCCGTATGTCCGTGTGTGTGTGTGTCCGTGGGAGAGGAGGAGGAGGAAGGAGAGGAGTTAGGTTAGGGTTTACCTGAGGAAGAGGAGGAGGAGCTCGGATTGGGGGAGGAGGATCTCGAGGAGGAGGAGCTCGCCGGATGGGGAGGGAGTCGCCAGGGGGATGGGGTCGCCGGGGGGGGGGGGAGGAGGGCACTGACAGAGAGGGAGGGAGTCACCGGGGGGGAGGGCACTGACAGAGAGGGAGGGAGTCGCAGGGGGGTGGGGGGGAAATTAAAATTTTCGAGTGTTTTCGAGTGAGAGTGAGGGGGAAAGAAGGAAGCGGCGTGCCCTAAGTAAAATAACTTAACGACGTCACGTGTTGACGTCGCTAAACGTCACAAAAATGGCGACATATACTAATAATATGTCGCTGAACGTCGCTATTCAGCGACATAGTAAACTCCTGTCGCAGAACGTCGCTAGGCAGCGACGTTTTGCGACGTGTTTATAAAGCTGTCGCTAATAGCGACGTCATTTCTTGCCGTCGCTAAATTACGTCGCTATTAGATGATATTTTAGTAGAGAAGTCTCAGAATGCAAGGTGTCACGATCCGCACCCTGTGTAGGGGCACGAGAAGTGGGTACGTCCAGCCTACGCCGCAGTGTCGGCGGTAGAACGCTGTCCTAGGTTACTATCTAATCAACAACTCACACAATTATATAATGTACTTGTCAAATCTCATCTCCGAACGGAGGAAAAGTATAGATATAATGAATCTCAATCACAGTCTAAGAATGATAAGATAACACAGAAGTTTATAACTAAAGATTAAACAACAACAATTATAAACTACTAAATAATAATAACTCAAACAAACTCAAATACAAACTCGTATCTCAAGTAAATGACAGAGAACTATAAAGCAGTTATAGACAGTTTTATTGATGAATATGGTAGTTTGTATACAGGTGATGGTATAGAGAAGCAGTTAAGGTGCAAGGAAAGTAAGGTAACTAAACAAGAGGAGAAGTATGGCAATGAAGACTATAAAATATAATCTAGCTGAACTAGAGTAACATGATATAAGTCCAGATGATATAATATGAGTCAAGTATAATTCCAGTGTGAGTCTAATACAAGATGAGTCGAATGTGATTCTAATCATTGTTCTAATAAGGTGATTCGAATAAGGTGATACGAATAGTGATTCGAATAGTAGTCAAACAATGATTCGAATAAATTCTCCAAGTGTGTTTTAAAATACCGAGATTGACATGTAAACGGTTGTAGGTAATACGGCACACCACTCACTGATCAGATGAGGGATGGCTATCGTTCGAAAATCATTCACAGAGGGTTGATTCGAATAGGGGGATATATCTACATGTCTAATCAGTATTTTCCCGCCCAGTCTAATACAAATGAATCCATAATCCAACACATAAGACGAATACAAGTCCAACCAGCATATGAAGATACGAATAGGGTGATTCGAATAGTGATTCGTATGGTGATTCGAATAATGGAGGTAAGACGAGTAAGTATGTGTGTCGTATACATGGATTCAGTAATAACAATACATGTTTGTAACAAGAATCAAATAGAACTAACTAGAACTGAAGTACAGTAATTGACAAGTAAATAAAAGAACTATCAGAGAATGTACTCGCCTGATACTCTGAAAAGAGTAATGTAATATCAGATGTCTGCACGGAGTCACAATGTCCTAAATAGAGCAGTACAAGTTATAATGTATTTAAACCAAGGTAAATGATGTTTATGATACAATCTACATGAATTCTAAGCCAATCTAGGTCAAAGTCAAACTTGGTCAACTCTGGGTCAAACCAAGTTAAACTCTAGTCAAATCGTCAAACCTTGGTCAACTAGTCAACCTAACAGTCAAACTAGGTCAACTCTAGTCTAGTCAAGTCTCACTAAGCCAAACCAAGCCTAGGCTAGCAAATGCACATCAAAACTAGGTTATACAACCAACCACACACATTCATTGGTACACACATGCCATACACATAGGCTTTAAGCCATAAATATAGCCTATAGGCCATATGGGCTATATCACATATTGTATATTATACTAAGTTAATATAATTATCTTATACATATATATATATACTAGTCATAACCCGTGCCCATAGGGCATGGTTCATTTAAGGTATTCCCCCTCAAAATCTTGGACCCCCAATTTTAAACGAACAATAATAATTATGAGGCCCCCATCAAAATATTAAATCCCAACCACTGCTGGATGTGAATTTTCTTTGGATTTTCCATAAAACTCCACTTTCAATAATGCTCATCCACAACCATTATGAGTGCAAACCCCACTCTTTGGATTCCCCATAAAACCCCACTCTCAATAATGCTCATTCCCCATAAAATTCCACTCTCAATAATGTTCATCCACAACCATTATGAGTGCAAACCCCACTCTTTAGATTCCCCATAAAACCCTACTCTCAATAATGCTCATCCACAACCGTTGATTCACCAAGATTAAATTCCAACCACTCTTTATCTTGGCACAGTCAGCCCTAGGATTCAAAAACCTTTGTGTTTTGTATAAGAGATATAGGCTACATTATTATATCAAGCATCTAGATAATATAATTATATATACATATAATGAGATAGAGAGGGGGATACATGGCAATGTGTCCATAAGTGTATGTGGGTGACACATGAGTGTGTGTGAGGCATGTGAATCATTGTGTGAATGTACGTAGGAGTGTGTGTGACAGTTAGTTCATGGTGTGAGAACATAGAAATCAGTGTGTGAATCGTTGTGTAAGGTGTGCCTGTGTGTGTGTGAAGAACATTCAATGTGGTTCTCAGATTTAGGTGTGCTAGTGTGTACAACTAGGAACAGTTCAACAGTTTTCAGTGTGTAGATGAATAGGAAAATAGTGTATAGGTGTGTAAACAATAAGTGAATGTATATGGGTGTATATGAGTGAGTAAGGGAACTCAGGAATTATCAGTGAATGTATTACAGTTCCTACCATGTAATCATCTAACACATGTGTATGAACCTTTCTTTGCATTTGAATCATGGCAATGGGCTTGAATTTACAGGAATTTCCAAAAATCAGTAAATAATGTGTGACAGTTTAAAACAGTGTGTGTGAATGTCTGTGACAGGAAAACAAGTTAACGAATTGTGTGTGTGTGTGTGTAGAGTAGGAATGAGAATCATCTCAGGAACATATATGCATTCTCAGGTTTCATTGTATTGCAATGTGGACTCATATCTATATTCCTAAACCTCTGCTTTACATCCAACTTAATCTCAGTTTTTATAAGGAAGGTAAGTTCAATATGAGTATGTGAATTCTCAGTTTAGTTTTCAATTCCAATTCCAAGTTTTACTTAAACCAACCCAACCTAAATCCTCAGGTTATTAAAATCCTGAACTCTCATTAACTGACAGTTCAAAATGAGCATTGTAATCGAAAACCTAACTCAATATCAAATTCAAACTGTAATATATATAAATATACTCAACATATATGTAAAATGAACTAATATATAATACTTAGAAAACTGAAACTAATGAACTACAAAACTCTGAATTGAAACAAGTATCAGTCTTTATCATTCCATTTGAAGTAACTACACATGCAACAAAACTCAAACTAAGACTAACTCAGCAACCAAGAGGGTCAAGTGTGTGTGTGTACAGAGTGTCAACTTGTGTCCACATGTCTGCAAGTGTCCTACAAGTGTCAAAACCTAAGTGTCAAATGGGGTATCAAATTGTGCACAGGCAGCATCGTGCAGAGGTACACACGAGTGTAGGACACGACACAAGTGTCCATAGGTCTCGTGCACACGTGTGTAGGTTCGCCTAGGGTTTGTCTAGGGTTAGGATAGCCTGTCTCGTGTCCACGTCTCCTCACGTGTCGACACGAGACCCGTATCTGTCGAGTTTTCTCGACTGATACACACGGTCTAGCACCGCGTCGTGCAGTGGTTCACGTGTCTCGTGGACACGACACGAGCCACGTGGGGCCTCGTGGTCATGTCCACGTGTAGCCCATGTATTGGGCTACACACTCGTGTCAACACGAGGTGTCCACAACGTGTCCAGAGTCGACACGACTCGCGTGTTAGTGAGGAAAAACGTGTTCGTGCAGTGCAGTGCATGACCCGTACGAACGCATTTTTGTGTGTGACATGACTCGAGAAGTTGTGAGACTCGAGAGGGGGCCTATCAGAGGTTGCCCCCTCCTCTGTGCCAAGTGGCACGTGTCCACATGGCACGGACACGAAGAAATCCGTGTCGGGTAGCAGGAGACAGTGCACTGTGTGTGCACAGCGTGTTCGTATCCAATTTGGACACGGACACGGCACAGTTTTGTGCTCAGTCAGATGTTTTCGTGTCCTACAAGTCTAGGGCTACCCAAAAATGTATATTTTTTTAAAACACTAAATTTTATTCCTAATTGGCATTTCACCAAATACTTGAATTTAAACCTAGATACGTGTCCGATACGGACAACAAACCACATCCATATTCTACCAAACTTGGCCTACAGGTCCATGGTACCTAGATGCATGCAAACATGAAGAGAAAACACAATATTAATAGGTTTTAGGTCATGTTACCTATTGAGTGGAAAACCTCAATAATAGGCCTATTTGAATAAAAACCTCCTTCAACTCCCAATATCCAAAGCTCCAAAAATCCTTGCTAGCAAGCCATAACTAGTATCCTCTAGTGTTGGGGATGATGATGCAATTGATTAGGGCCAATTTGGGCTTGATTTGGATATTAGGGAAAGGAATTTGGAGAGAAATTTCTAGGGTTCTTAACAATGTAAAAAAAGAGGCAAGGGGCCTTGTTTATGTGACTTTATAGGAAGGGGAAGGGGTGTTTGATGGCAGCCATTGATCAATTAGGGTTAGGTTTTAGGTCTAGATGAGTGGCTAAGAGTTGTCCAACCAATTCCAAGCTCTCATATTGGTTCAACTAGTCATAGGCTAACTTTTCCACAAATATCCTAAGGGAATATCTTACCTAGAATATCTAGATATTATTACCTTGTCATGACTAGGTTACCCTAATCAATACACTAAGCCCAAGGCTAATCTAGATTAGGTTAACTTCTAGGTTAAGGCTTAACTAATAGATTAGCACAATATTTAATTAATCAAAATTATAATTCCAAAAAATTGTCAAAATGACCAAAATACCCTTAGGCTAAAAATTGTAAATTTGAATTCCTAATCACATGACTAGGCTCCCTTGGTCATGGTTAGTCTCTAGGTTTAGCAAAACTAGGGTTTAGCTAGTTAACCATCAAAATCACCAATCAACGTTTTAAATAGTTTTTAATTGATTAAAAATCACCAAAAATCACAATATGACTTAAATATCATTATTAATGATTATAATTATAATATTTCAAAATTACCCTCATTTGGAAAACTGGGTGTTACACAAGGGGTCATATCAGTCCATGATTGTGAGTGGTTCCTCTAGCATAGGCACTAGGACTGTCCTTAGAATGAGCCTAGTGCAAGATAGTAGGAAGGAGAAGTGTACTCCCTGTTCAAGCCTGGTAGGCCTTAACCAACAGTAGGGGTTATTCCCTATATTATCCCAGATTTCCCTTATAACAATGGTACTGATTATGTGCACTGTGTGTTAAATGGCAATCAATGTCATGTTATATTGACTGGATAATTGTTTAGCCACATGTATGCCATCTATTTTTTCCCTGAAAATAAGGAAGCCCATAGCATTTTGAACACTGTGGCCAAGCCACTAGGGTAGCAGTCACATTATAGTAATAGCCTACTTCTTGTTACCAGTTAAGCCTGCATAGAGACCAGGGTACCTATGAGTGCCATTCACCACACTCGAACTACCAGGCCACCTAATGTTGGTTCAGTCCTTCAACCATAGGTGTAAGTATTAGGATGTAGATAAATTCCAGCTCATAGTTCAAGTCTCTACTGAAAGATCACTCTCAGATTTATACTATGCAGACCTATATGCTTTATGTTCACACTCTCTAAATGCCCATACCAATACCATTATGTATACCACAACCCTTTATTTTGTTCAGGTTCAATAGCACATGTGAAGCAGTCCCATTTGTAGGTAAGAGTTTAGTTCATATAGCCAGGTCATTAGCTTAAGACTTTAACCTTCAGTTAAGCCTATATGTTCAGACACTCTTGGTATCAGTCAAGATACCCTTTTACTGCAGACCCATCCTTGATTATACCCTCATTTGTTCAGTCAAGTCCTGTACCTATGAAGGTTCAGTACACAAGATGAGGTATTAGACTACTATAATCATGTCCTACATTTAATTGCTTACAGACCTATTTGATTTCAGCCATTAACATGATGTTCTGTCCATCCTTCATAATTGTCCTGTCCCTAACCATTAAGTCACTACCAATTTTGTTTTGTTTTCCCTGCTACAATTGTTTTACCATTGGACTTACTTATCCATTGTTCAGTCATGCAAATAACTGACCAGTCCATTGCTCCACCCACTGCGTTCTAATTTGTATGTCTTGCATACCCAATACTCAGATCTTAAGTTGGTTCAGCCACTCATGAATAAGTGACTGTATGTTGTTGCATCTGGACCGTATCATTGACTTATCCAGATATCAAATACTCAGACACTGGACCTCCCTTACATATGTTCAGTCTTCACATCCTCATGAGTGGTCTTTTACTTATTGTTTAGACATATAACTTCGTAATCCATGGTATAGGTAACTTACTTCTGCCCTGTCCTGATACTGTTATGTATTGGACCATATCTTCCTATGATCCTGTCCCTGACATTAGGGGTTGCCTGCAATTATATTGATCTACTCCTTGATCAATTCCATGTCCAAGAGCAACCCATAGCTTTATTTTAGTTATGAGCTATAACCTGAGTTTTATGTTGTTTAGCCCATTCATGATTAAGTTCAGATATTTATTTTATTTTTTACTACCGTGTCCCCAGTTCCCCATATTTTCCTAGTTCCCTGTATATAGGATTAAATTTGTGTTGGTTAGCTTATTCACTTTATGTTGTTTAGCCAGATATTCACTTTATGTTGTTTAGCCAGATTTTCTAGTTCCTAGTTCCCTGCATATATGATTAAATTTGTGTTGTTTCCCCAGTTCCCCATATATTCACTTTATATTGTTTAGCCCATTCATGATTAAATTTGTTACTACTGTGTCTATCCCTGTTATGGCTGGAGTTTGTGAATTTGGTGATGAACCATAGAGTTCCCCAGTTCACTGTATCCCGCTTTTGATCTGCTTTAGGGAAAATGTTCAGATACTGAACAATAGTTCATTAGATTTCATTAGATGTCCTGTCCACTGTTAACAATAGATTACCTAAACCTTTGGTTCGTCCAGGCATCACCTGAACCTGTGTTTAGTTAATTGAGGTGCCCTATTTTCAACTCACTGATATCAGTACAAAAGTCAAACACCGCAAGAGATAAGGGCTAGAGAATCAGTCCAGATTGGGGTTATACCTTATAGATAGATAGATATTGAGGACCATGATATCCTAGACTGTATGACTAAGAATTCCCTACATATAGGGTTAGCCTTCTAACTGCATGATCTACTACTGCTTTACCTATATCAGTTCAGTCACACACACACACACACACATATATATATATATATATATATATATATATATATATATATATATATATATATATATATATATATATATATATATATATGATGTTCAGTTATATACATTGTAATGTCCTGTCCAATTACATGATGATACAGTCCCCATATCTCTCTTGTTCAGTTATTAATATATGAATGTTCAGCCTTGATCCAAATTATTTCAGTCCAGTTGGGTTATATCTATATACTAATGTGTTGGGTACACCTTGATGTACAATATAGATGTAGATATATGGAGGACAGAAAACTCATCCCTGTGAGCCACAAGGAGAACAGGGAACCACCTCATTGCATACAAGTGTTCACTTTGATGTACACAAGTGTTCTGCAATATTTTCATTGCTGCCAGGGTAAATATTAAGAAAATTGTTATAGGTAGTTAAGAAGGGTTAGTGTGGGTGTGAGTGAAATTATCTATATATGTATCAGTAGAATAAAGGCTTAGGATGTCAGTCATGTGAGGAAACTCAACTGTAGCTACAAATCATAGGAGTGTGTCTTGTGTAAGGGTTAATGAAGAGTGGTAAGTAAGGGTAACAAACATGCATTGGAAAAAAACATTATAGATAGGTCTTACCTAAAGAGGAGTACCAACCTACATAACTTAGAAGCCAACTAAGATGGAAATGACCTAGTAACCTAACAAATCAATAGATAGGCTTATTTATACTCTTAAATTGTGTGTTGACTATATAATTTCATAATATAGGTATGTTGGACTCTGATTTGGCATTTGACTCGCACACCCAGCTCAGGACGACAGGCAAGTATACTTTCTGATCTACTTCCAATTCTGATGGTTTTGCGCAGTATATATTATTCATATGTTCTTTTGCTTGATGACACGATGGACACACGAGTGAGTGACATGAAACCCCATTTATTATACTCTTGTTTAGCTTCTTTCGTGACTTATTTGGGTTCATGAGTGTCACGACCCGCTCCCGAATAATCGGACACGAGTCAGACACGCCCAGTCTTCGTCGTTAGACACGACAAAGTAAGCTGTACCAAGCTAGGAAAATCTAACCAGATAAACATAAATATATACAATCACAGCATCTAAAAACATTTTCAGAAAGATTACCATAATCTACAAATCTAGATATCATAAAGGTACCAGAATCAACAGAAATGAAAAATGCTATGAACTCTAAAGACAATATCTAGAAGTAAAACTAAGTAGTCTAAACCTGAAGCCTCAAGCTAAGTCTCATCCTGCTCAGCTAATATCCTGGGCTCTGGCCCATAGAGTAGAACGGTACCCTGCAAGTACACCTGCAACATATCATAGTCAGGAGCGGAGCTAAGTATATCCAAGGAAATGAACATGAACATCATGGTATGAACAAGAACACAGAAAATATATATAGAGTACGAGAAATAAGAACAAGACATGAAACCTGAATCATGAATACTGAAAGTAAATATAGAAAACATGATATGAGTCCTGAACATGAAATACAACCTAAACATGAAATATAACATGAATTCTGAAATGTGCAATATTGAAATACATCCAGAGTGTGTGATCGGCTTGGGTAGATTCAATGAACATGAAATGGTACGGCTTTGGTCCCTTGTGTACGATGCAGAGCCTAAGCTATTCACATGAATAGTAACAGGGTTTGATCACACATCTATAGTATTTCCTCTCCCAAACACAAGTACTCTCAAGAAACATGAAACAAGACAATCTCGTGATACATCGTGTCTACAAGGTGATACAGGAATGAATATACAAGACATGAGAAAATGAACAAGTCCGAGGAGTATACTTGCCTTGCTCAAGGTTATCGAGAATGGATAGTAAAGCTGGAAGTCCTCCTGGTAATGATAGGTACAAGTTGGTTAATGATTAGATTCTAAAGAGTAGATATCCAAAGACTGTCTATCTATAATCTTGTTAATTAAAATATTACCAACTATATTTATAGATAGGGACTAGAAAATGTTTCCTAATTTATCAACTTAAAATAGGCCCTTTAGATAAACTAGTAGGCAGTTTTATAAAGTAATCTACTAGCAAGGGTAATTATGTCATAACAAAATACTGGTTGAAATATAGATGTTATTAGTACTAGAACCATTAAAATTATACTTAGTATAACACTTTGTATAAAGACATTTTTTTAGCCAATTTATAAATATTAATAGTAGTTAAATATACCATTCAACAGTAACATACTTTCCTCTTGTATAAACTGGTATGCTTTATTAAATAATTTTTAACATTTAACAATTACAGCAGGACTTACTAACTAAACCAACCTAACCCCAAAATATCCAGCCCACACAACTTGGTCCAATTCAGTTCAACCACTACACCGTTGTAAGCCTAACCTGGGCCCAACAATTGGCCAAACCAACAAGTGTTAAACTGCAAACTCCACCTCATATACACAGGCTAACCCAGAAGATGGGGTTAAAGCTCAGAAATAACAGTTAGCAGAATATACAACTGAAGTTAAAATATCTCTATCAATGTTCCATAGAACATTCCTCCCCATGCTCAGTAAAATTCAAACTGATGTTCCACACACAGGCCTCCAACCATATGCTATAGTCCAGCCCATCTCTTCCCATCCAAACATAACTAAAAAAGAGTATAATCCAGCCATGCTCATAAGTCTTAGAGGAATACAACCTCAGAAGAAATAATTTAAACCGGCTTCAACCCTTCCTACCAAGAGTATTACGAAAAGCCAAACTAGGAACCTGTTATTGAATCTGTGAGTATACTAAGGACAAACCCAAGGCTAAATATCCATTCAAATCCCACAGCTACAATACTCATGATTAGAATAAGATCAAAACACATTAAAATCCACAAAAACCATCAGAAATATTATACAAAAATTTCTATTCGAAAATAATGAATCAATTCAATAGTTCTCAAAACCCAATCCCCCAATTGCTACTCGTTGTTCCTGCCGGCCTACTGCAATGGACACGACATGGGGACAGCTTTGGCACGTACGGACTCAACTGCATCCGGACACGCACCCTTGGTTGGACACGAACAGCATCACGAATACGCACACGGACACATGCCAACCACCAGACACGAACCAAGCAGGACACGATCTGAACCAAAAAACTCGTCCCTGTCCAGGACTTCTATCAACCCCAAACGTAATTGGTAAGTTAAAAGGAATGGTATGATACCTGGAAATCGATCCGTGTAGAATGAAGTTGCAATCCAAGAATCGGACACAGTCCTTCTCGTATCTGATCGCGAGCTAGAGTCCTCCGCAGCATAATATCAAACACGTCCCATGAAAAAAATGAAAGAACCCAATCTCAGAGTAATGAATGATATGCTCAACTGAAATTATCAAGAACTCTCAAGAACTGACAGAAATCCATATTAATACTCACCGTATCGCTGGCAACTCTCGTGTCCTCAAAGTCATAGGAAAAGACAAAGATGATCCTTACTGTCGCTGTCGTAATCGGTCGAAGCGCCATCGGGAGAGGGCTCTGGATCAACGAACAGCCGCTCGAAGTAGAAGATCCGCTGGAAAGTCGTACATAGTCGTCGTCGTCGGGAAGTCACCCATTGTCGTCGTGGTCGCTGGAACAAGGATCTCACCGCTGCTCGAGAAGAACAGGGTCTCGTCGCCGCCGGAGAACTTCGCCGCGATCTGGAGAACTTCGCCGCGATCTAGACGTAGACCAGATGCTGCGATGCCATAGCTGCTTCCTTCTAATGATTCACTAGGGTTTCGGAATCGATGTCGCCAATAGAAGCACGCCTTCGCCACCTGATCACCGGAGGGGTGCGTGCCTAGTCGCCACCGTCGTCGTCGTCCTGACTCTGGCGGTCGCCGGTAGGGTAAAACCGTCGTTGTCGACCCGAAGATGTAGCTCCACCGTGGTGTCGTTGAGTGGTGGTCGCCGGCCATGGTCGGCCTCTAATCTAGGGTTAGGGTTTAGGGACGGGTTGGCTCGGTTTAGGGAGAAGGGACTGAAGAGAAGGAGAAGATGAGAGAATTATTTTCTCTCTCTTCCAATGAATATAAATTTGTTGGAACTTTTCAATTAGGCCCCTCCACCTAAAGGAAACTTCCATCTGGACCCCTCCCCTTTTCATTAATTACAAAAATTAGGAAAAAATTAGTTAGAAAATAGTTAGGAAAATTTGAAAATTGGGGACCACTCCAATTTCCTGCACCAAACTAAAAATTTCCTCCCAAAGTATAAATTCAAATTTCCCTCCGAAATAATAACAATTATTCATTTATAAAATTTCAAGAAACATTAAGTTTGAAAAAAAAATGATTATTCCTCAAAATAATCACAAACTAATATTTCAAAATTTTAAAATACTATAATGTCATAATATCAGGAAAGTGAGGTTACAAATCTCCCCCTCTTAGAAAATTTTGTCCTCGAAATTCAAGGATACATCATGACACAGAAAATGACACAAGGTTCTAAAATTTGTTAGGAACGAGTTTATACGTTTGACAAACCGGTAACAATTTCGTCAAGGATTTAGAAACAATTTAGCATACCAAAATAAATAAAAGTGATACGATTTGAAAATGATTAAAAATTGGTCAGTACAGAGTGAAACAAAGTTTAAATTAGGACCAAATATAATAATTTCATATAGGGAGTTGAAATATTACGAACTATCAATGATCAAGAATCAATAGGCACGAGATGGAATGAAGATTCAATTATGATTTAGAGGAGCAAAACCCTAAAGGCACGATCTTCTAAGCATGATTAATTTCAAGAATTTAACACAACGGAGCTAGAACAGGATAGGAAGATCGTCATTTAGACAATCATGATATTACAAGTACAAGGGATAGAAATATCTGGTAGGGTGGGATCAAATCTAGCAAGATGTCTATATTGAGAAAAAATCAAACGATTCAACGATAAAATGCAAGAAGAGGAAGTTTGCAAGGGCTGATTGAGAAAACGTACGAAATAACCAGGCGATATTAGTATCAAATCAAGGTGAACGTGCAGGGATTTTCGAAATATCAATAACCATATGGAAAAATATTGTCTCTATGGTACCGGAGAACTTATAGGTATTTGAAATCACTTTGCCTAGAATCCCTACCCCGCCAGTATATATCTGACTGCAGTAGACTTCTGCTCCGTGACTCAAATAATAATATGTCACCGAATATTATGTCAACTTTATCCATTTTCCAACAATCATTGACGAAGTAATCCAAGAGATCAAGATATGAAGAATATGACAAAGTCTCAATAATACTCGAAAACCTATGAATGTCTGAATCACTTCAACTTAGAATTCCAGCCTCGCGCCAATGCGTTGTTGGCTGCAGTGAACCCTCAGTATCCGTAGTCCAGATAAAGATTGCAGCGCGCATCTACCACGCCCCAGTAGATCATCGAATAGTCTCTCAACCTTATCTGTAGGAATTTCAAAGGTTTCAAGGAATCGAAATAAATTTCGATGGTCCAAGTCATGATAATGGTGAGATTATCTAACGGTAAGAAGACAAGGGTTTATTAGGTACTAAGAAGCAACAATGAGCCAAATCAAAGAGTAGTGAGTTCGAAATGCAAACAAGAAGATTTAAAATTTTGAACAGGAATTCGAGGTTCAAATAGTAATCAAAATCTCAAATGAAATACAGGATGGTAACAAGATTTCGAATATGAAAGGTAATCCTGGATAGGTAACAAAATCTCAAGGATGGCAAAGAAGCAAGATATCAGATATAAAATAGAGCTTCGAATTAGGGACCAGAAACCTTGTACAGGGATCAAAGTATAACAAAATCTCAATTGGCAACTGTCACGCCTCGATCCCGCAGAGTCCTTTCGTCTTTGCTTTGGACTCTGAGAGACCGTTCGTCCTCGCTAAGGCGTGATGCCGTACAAGTCTCAGTTGCGCTTGCACAAGGCCAAGACCTAAAGCAAGACAAGATAGACAAGGTTGACAATACGCAGCGGAACGTATTGCAGATAATTGAAACAGCAGCGGACATATTTCAGAATACATACATTGAACACAATGGTAACAAGAAACAATTCTCTTTATTGATTTTATTTGAACATATTACAAGCTCTCATTTCTCTATAATACAATATTATATTCTCTCAGAACTTTACAGATTACAATGATCCCATTTCTGTACATTACATCCCTTTATATACAAAACCAACTCTTACAACAAATGTCATCTCTTGGCATCTCTTCTGATTTTTGGCTCCTGAGGATGAGGATCGGGCTATCGCTTCGGACTATCCTTCTCGATGTATAGTGCACCTACATGCAGACTGATGGTGGGTCAGTATATCAGCATACTGGTGATTGTGAACAAAGAGCTACATTTGTCTGAAATGATCACTGTTCATTTAGTGAGAAAACGTTTCTTGTAATGTGATCTTGCTACTTTTTACCTATGTACATTTCATGCATACAGAGTCAGTTTACATTTCTTTTTGAAAACACATCTTTGAAAAGCCAACATTTGTTTCATTTTATTTCAAGCATACAAGGGACTATTCAATTCAAGTACGATGATTATTCGTTTGTGCAGTGCGCAGCGTGTTCCATGAGCATATCATTTCATTAGGGACAACATCATTAGCATTCTTTCTCTTATTCAAGATAATCTCAGGGTCAGATTACAAGCATGATATTACATCTTTTTTTAGTGGAAAAGATCACTTCTTAGTGACGAATTAATCTTTGTAAGCAATTCATATAGCAAATCAAGCAATACATGTGTATCACTCTTTCAGTGATTCTTACCATAGCCGACCGTTCATCCCTGCACAAGACAAGGATTAGCATAAACATGATAAAACCAACATTTATCTATATGATCTAAACTCTTGAGGCACAATTGATCTTTTAGCAATTATTCATTTACTTTGAACGACAGAGTTATGACTCTGCCTTTATTTCTTTTCTTTTAGTCAGAGCCGAAGCCCCTCATATAACAGAGTCGAGCTTCCAGATAATAGAGTCGAGCTTCCAGATAATAGAATCGAGCTTTCAGATAATAGAGTCGAACTTCCAAATAATAGAGTCGAGCTTCCTGATAATAGAGTCGAGCTTCCAGATAACATACCGGTACCCATTTTCACATGGGGCTCTTAGTGCTTCTTCTCTTTTCTTTGATTCAGAGCCGAAGCTCCTAGATGTTTTATCTTTTCTTTTTAGTAAGGCAACAGTTATTCGATTAAGGCACATCTCTACTTTAGCATGCATAACAAGGAGTCATATTCGGGACAATATTTATCATTAGCATGGCAGGCATCATAGCATTTCTTATTTGCAAGCAAGTAGTTCTACTTCTTATTCATGCAGATTATCTAGTTTCTTGTATTATTAAGGCAACATGTGAATTCTCTTATGAGCATACTTAATGAATTACCATCTTGTTATTAGCAAAAGCATTCAATCAAAAAACTCAGATTCTTATTAGGCATAAGCGAATCAGCAAATGAGACTTCATCCACTCACCCAGATCAATCGTCTTCTGTTGAAGAGCCAGCAATCCGATCTCTCTGTTTATCTAGTGCCTTCGCAGAGCAGGGCACTACATAATTACCCACCGAAAAGAAGTTTCGTCCTTGAAACTTAAGGAGAAACTTATGATATCCTTAGCAGCGATAGTCCTCATCCTTCACCATCATCAATCCATGAAATCATAATTCAGATCATATCCAAAACTCTTGTTCAATAAACCATTTCAATCTCAATCAATCAAATCGATAAAAATATATGTCGGCATCA
Source organism: Iris pallida (assembly GCA_029216955.1). Lineage (NCBI taxonomy): Eukaryota > Viridiplantae > Streptophyta > Magnoliopsida > Asparagales > Iridaceae > Iris > Iris pallida. The sequence continues at coordinate 6,242,493 of JANAVB010029217.1, read as the reverse complement.
TAAAAATATTTACGGACTTATTGTATGGAACGTTCATCTCATTGATGATATCAAGTAGGCAAGGAAACTTTGATCAGGAGAACAACTTTGAATTCAATCGAATTAATTGGCCAGAGGATCGTGTTGTTCTAATACCACTCTATCACGCCCCGATCCCACATAGTCCTTTCGTCTTCGCTTCGAACTCTGAGAGACCGTTCGTCCTCTCTAAGGTGTGATACCGTACAAGCCTAAGTTGTACTTGCACAAGGCCAAGACCTGAAGCAAGACAAGATAGACAAGGTTGACAATACGCAGTGGAACGTATTGCAGATAATTGAAGCAGCAGCGGACATATTTCAGAATACATACATTGAACATAATGGTAACAAGAAACAATTCTCTTTATTGATTTCATTTGAACAGATTACAAGCTCTCATTTCTCTCTGATACAATATTACATTCTCTCAGAACTTTACAGATTACAATGATTCCGTTCCCATACATTACATCCCTTTATATACAAAACCAACTCTTACAACAGATGTCATCTCTTGGCATCTCTTCTAATTTTTGGCTCCTGAGGATAAGGATCGGACTATCGCTTCGGACTATCCTTCTCGATGCATAGTGCACCTGCATGTAGACTGATGATGGGTCAGTATATCAGCATACTGGTGATTGTGAACAAAGAGCTACATTTGTCTGAAATAATCACTATTCATTTAGTGAGAAAACGTTTCTTGTAATGTGATCTTGCTACTTTTTACCTATGTACATTTTATGCATACAGAGTCAGTTTACATCTCTTTTTGAAAACACATATTTGAAAAGCCAACATTTGTTTCATTTCATTTCAAGCATACAAGGGACTATTCAATTCAAGTACGATGACTATTCGTTTGTGCAGTGCACAGCGTGTTCCATGAGTATATCATTTCATTAGGGACAACATCATTATCATTATTTTCTCTTATTCAAGACAATCTCAGGGTCAGATTACAAGCATGATATTACATCTTTTCTTTAGTGGAACATAGCACTTCTTAGTAACGAATTAATCTTTGTAAGCAATTCATATAGCAACTCAAGCAATACATGTGTATCACTCTTTCAGTGATTCTTACCATAGCCGACCGTTCATCCCTGCACAAGACAAAGATTAACATAAACATGATAAAACCAACATTTATCTATATGATCTAAACTCTTGAGGCACAATTGATCTTTTAGCAATTATTCATTTACTTTGAACGACAGAGTTATGACTCTGCCTTTATTTCTTTTCTTTTAGTCAGAGCCGAAGCCCCTCATATAACAGAGTCGAGCTTCCAGATAATAGAGTCGAGCTTCTAGATAACATACCGGCACCCATTTTCACATGGGGCTCTTAGTGCTTCTTCTCTTTTCTTTGATTCAGAGCCGAAGCTCCTAGATGTTTTATCTTTTCTTTTTAGCAAGGCAACAGTTATTCGATTAAGGCACATCTCTACTTTAGCATGCATAACAAGGAGTCATATTCGGGACAATATTTATCATTAGCATGGCAGGCATCATAGTATTTCTTATTTGCAAGCAAGCAGTTCTACTTCTTATTCATGCAGATTATCTAGTTTCTTGTATTAGCAAGGCAACATGTGAATTCCCTTATGAGCATACTTAATGAATTACCATCTTGTTATTAGCAAAAGCATTCAATCAAAAAACTCAGATTCTTATTAGGCGTAAGCGAATCAGCAAATGAGACTTCGTCCACTCACCCAGATCAATCGTCTTCTGTTGCAGAGCCAGCAATTTGATCTCTCTGTTTATCTAGTGCCTTCGCGGAGCGGGGCACTACAGCAACGAAGTCTCGAACAATACATTGAAAGAAATTACAATAGGAAACCATTCTCAGATAGAAAAATCAACATCAACAAAGTCGCAAATAGGAAGTAAAATCTTGAATAAAATCTCAAATGGGAAGCAAGGTTATGAAGAGTGAATGGAGGCCTATCAATCAATAATTTGGAAACAAGGTTCCAGATTCATGAATATGAAACAACAAAATCTCAATAAGGTCGAAACAATGTCGCGAATAGAAAGCAACCCGAATAAATCATGAATAGAATTTCAAACAAAGAACTAGTCAAGGTCTCAAAATAGAAAACAAATCTCGAACGAATAACAAGGTCCCGAAGTGGTGATCAGAAGGCAGAGTACAAAATAGAAACAAAATTTTGAAGTTAGGAGCAATTCTCGTATCGAAAACAGAGTTTAACAAATTCTCGGCTAACAACGAAATCTCGAACAGGTCTCGAATGGAAAACAAAATCTCCAATATAATACAAAAAAAATTCGCAGATGGAAAGTACTTCCCGAATAGGAAATCTCGAACGAGAAGCAAGACCATGGATAGGGAATAGAAAATAAAGTATCAATTAGTGAATATGAAACAAACAGAATCTCAATTTGGAAACGAGATCAAACAAGGTCGTGAACAGAAACAAATTCTTGAATAGGAATAAATCATGAATAGAAAACCAAATCTCATATAGGGAACACGTCAAAACCTCAGATTTAGAAAATGAAGTTTTCAAACAATGTCTCGAATAGGGACTGAATCTCGAACAACGTCAAATAGAAGAGAAGGTTCAAACAATGTTTCTATTGGGAACAAAGTTTAAAAATGAATTTTCAAGTAGAAATAAAATCTCGAGTAGTAGAAGTTCAATTAGCGAATAGAATATCAATAAACGAATAGGAACAAGTATCAAATTGTGGATATGAAACAAGTTTACCGAAATAGGAAACAATATCTCGAAATGAGTTTCGAACATCATCCAAGGTTTCAAAAATAGGAAACAAGAAGTTTCAAGAAATAATCTAGGTGTTAAGAGGAATTAAAGGGAAGACTGGATTATGAATCACGATCCATGGTTTTCTCCAACCATGCAAAAGAGTCTTCTGTCTTCAATCCGTCTTCAGTATTCTTCCGGAACTGGGATCACTTCAATTTCCTCAGCTGTCCTGACATAGGCTGGTCCTTGCGGCTGTGCTCCATATTGTTACTGAATTTAGAGAGGCGGGTCCTTCTGTGGTACTGGTGCTCCTCGTACTTGTCCCTGGGCAGTGTGATCAGCGGTCTCCAGCAGTCCTTGACTTGGTGGACAGGCGATCCGTAGTACAAGCATAGCCTCCGTCTTTTGTGGTACTTGTTGTAGTGGTGTCCTAGGCGGCGGTAGAAATTGCAATTTATTGCTGGCTAAATTTGAGTCTGAATCTTTCGCTAGTAGTAGAGTATAGGGCCTCTGATAGGAATATACGGCTGTTGGCGTGCTATCCGCTGAGATCATGATGCTCTTCGGCCTTTGTGATCCGTAACTTAATGGCATTCCTCCATTCAGTGGGCAAAAGTTCCATAGTATAAACAGAGTCTGAACCTCTTGCGGCACTTGTCAATCATGATGTCCCGTCCCCTTGCAGAACACACAACGAATGTAGTCCGAATTTGCCTTTGATGACGCAGCTGATGATGTGAGTAAATAAGCACCGTCTGAGTGTTGCGACGTTTTGCGGGTCCAGGGTAGTTGCTGTCTTTGTCATAAGTCTTCATGTCCCTCCTGAGCTTCAGCTTCCCGTTGCGTTCTATTGTCTGTGTTATATTCTGGATCTTCTGGCTAGTGACTCCAATCTTCAGAGGAGTCGGGTCCTCGGAGACTTGGATAATCTTCAGTGGCGGCTCCAGATTCTCGATCTGCTCCTTGGTGCAAGATATACGCTCGGTGTCAGAAAAGTCCAAATGTCTGAGAGTCTGGAAATCAGAAGTCTTTTCTGGTTCGGAGAGTGTATCCACAAGTCTGGCTTAGAAAAGGATGGCATGCCCCCTCTGGTTGTCAGGAAACTTTTCAAACATCTCCGTCAACTACGTACTACCCACGGGGATAGTAGAGTGATAGAAGGTAATGGCAGCTCGAAACCCTCAAGTGTAGGTGGATCAATCGTTACGGTTATCTGAAAAATAGAAAACTGTTAAAATGTCCTAAACCTAAAACAACAAGTGTTTATTGATATCAATATACCTGATATACCATTATTTTCCGATTTTCCTATGCCGTGATCAAGTTTCCCTAGTGTAATCAAGCCCCCCAATAGTACTCTAATACCTAGGTACTATTAGGACAGACCTACATGGGCCACCACTAAAAACATGTCACGACCCGCTTCCGAATAATCGGATACGAGTCGGACACGCCCAGCCTTCGTCGTTAGACACGATGAAATAAGTTGTACCAAGCTAGGGAAATCTAACCAGATAAACATAAATATGTACAATCATAGCATCTAAAACGTTCTCAGAAAGATCACCATAATCCACAAATCCAGATATCATAAAGGTACTAGAATCAACAGGAATGAAAAATGCTATGAACTCTAAAGACAATATCTAGAAGTAAAGCTAAGTAGTCTAAACCTGAAGCCTCAAGCTAAGTCTCATCCTGCTCAGCTAATATCCTGGACTCTGGCCCATAGAGTAGAATGGTACCCTGCAAGTACACCTGCAACATATCCTAGTCAGGAGCGGAGCTAAGTATATCCAAGGAAATAAACATGAACATCATGGTATAAAAAAACACAGGAAATATATATAGAGTATGAGAAATAAGAACAAGACATGAAACCTGAATCATGAATACTGAAAGTAAATACAGGGAACATGATATGAGTCCTGAACATGAAATACAACCTGAATATGAAATACAACCTGAACATGAAATACAACATGAATCCTGAAATGTGCAATATTGAAATACATCCATAGTGTGTGATCGGTTTGGGTAGATTCAAAGAACATAAAATGGTACGACTTTGGTCCCGCGTGCACGATGCGGGGCCTAAGCTATGCACATGAATAGTAACAGGGTTTGATCACACATTTGTAGTATTTTCCCTCCCAGACATAAGTACTCTCAAGAAACATGTAACAAGACAATCACGTGATACATCGTGTCTACAAGGTGATACAGGAATGAATATACAAGACATGAGAAAATGAACAAGTCCGAGGAGCATACTTGCCTTGCTCAAGGTGATCGAGAATGGATAGTAAAGCTGGATGTCCTCCAGGTAATGATAGGTACAAGTTGGTTAATGATTAGATTCTAAAGAGTAGATATCCAAAGGCTGGCTATCTATAATCTTGCTAATTAAATATTACCAACTATATTTATAGATAGGGACTAAAAAATGTTTCCTAATTTATCAACTTAAAATAGGCCCTTTAGATAAACTAGTAGGCAGTTTTATAAAGTAATCTACTAGCAAGGGTAATTATGTCATAACAAAATACTGGTTGAAATATAGATGTTATTAGTACTAGAACCATTAAAATTATACTTAGTATAACACTTTGTATAAAGACATTTTTTTAGCCAATTTATAAATATTAATAGTAGTTAAATATACCATTCAACAGTAACATACTTTCCTCTTGTATAAACTGGTATACTTTATTAAATAATTTTTAACATTTAACAATTACAGCAGCACTTACTAACTAAACCAACCTAACCCCAAAATATCCAGCCCACACAACTTGGTCCAATTCTGTTCAACCACTACACCGTTGTAAGCCCAACCTGGGCCCAACAATCGGCCAAACTAATAAGTGATAAACTGCAAACTCCACCTCATATACACAGGCTAACCCAGAAGATGGGGTTAAAGTTTAAAAGTAACAGTTAGCAGAATGTATAACTGAAGTTAAAATATCTCTATCAATGTTCCATAGAACGTTCATCCCCATGCTCAGTAAAATTCAAACTAATGTTCCACACACAGGCCTCCAACCATATGCTATAGTCCAGTCTATCTCTTCCCATCCAAATATAACTAAAAAAGAGTATAATCCAACCATGCTCATAAGTCTTAGAGGAATACAATCTCAGAAGAAATAATTTAAATAGTGTCACCCCCAGTTTTCAGGAACAGGGGTATTTTTGTTATTTTGCATTTTTGAATATTTTTGAAATTATTTATTTATTTAAAATATTATTTTAGGGTTATTTGAGTCGGGTTCGAATTTCTGCTCAATCCGACTTGAAACGAGAACCCGGGGTAGTTTTGACTCTAGTGGGACCAACATGGTATTATTTTAGGCATAGCCCACATGGTATTATTTTAGTTAGTGGGTTAGACTAATTATTCATGGATAGGTTAGGTTTAATTAGAGCATTAAAACTAGACTAATTTAGCCTCAACCAAAAGCATTTTCCTAATTTAATTCATTAGAGTTAGTAGGGGGCATTTTGGTCTTTTACAAATTGGGACACCATGGCAATAGGGGCCGGCCATAGAGGAGGGGATAGACTTATCCATTCATTTCATTATTTTCCTAAATTTTCTCTCTCTTGTTCTTCCCCAAATTTGAGAGCCACCTCCATTGATTTCATCTCCAAATCAATCATTTCTTCCACCAAATTTTCATCATTTCTCCTCTACTTCATGGATAGAGGGTGCTAGCCAAGTTTGGGAGGATTTGGCTTTGGTTCGTGTCCATTTGGAGGCCATTTCGTTTCGGTGTCGTGTCGGAAGGGTTTCTCTTGGAATCTCTCTCCCGGAAGGTATAATCTTTCCTCTAATCCATCCCTACATGCATATAGGAATATGTTGAACCCGTAGGAATGACCCCCGTGATTGTATCTCCATTTGTGTCCATTTCGTGTCCATTTGGAGGTCATCGGAGTGTCCTTTGTGTTGTGCTTTGTGTCCATGTGGGAAACCCCCAATTTTGAACACACCATGTGGTTTATATTTGTGTGATTGATTATTCTTATTTTAATTTCAGATTTTAGATTCCTAGAATATTGCTCTTAATGTTTTATATATATATATATATATTTTTATGGTTATATATTTATGTGTATATGTGTCTTTCTATACATTCATATATGCAAATATATATTGGTGTTTGTGTATATATATTAATATGTGTGTGTGAGTCCCTTTATATATATAAAATTGTGTGTTATATGTATATACATATTTGTAATGTGTTTGTGTGTCTATATCTATGTATCTAGATATATATATATATATATATATATACATGTTTGTGTGTCTATATATATATATGTGTGTGTGTGTAGATATAGAAGGGAAATTATGAGCTAGAGTTTGATCTTAGAATAGTAGATAGAGGGATATATGAGTAGATGTAGAGAGTGATATAGAGTTTGATTATTGAGAATGAAAGAGGGGGAAAAATTAGCCATAGTAGCAGTAGCAAATAGGAATCAGTCCCCACAAGGGGGACTAATTTTAAGCAGCAGTAACTGCTGCAGTTGCAGCAGGTAATGAGGGGGAGATGGGCAGCCTCAAACCAGTCCTTAACCCCAATGTTCAGCCCCCATATATTAGCCATATACCAGTCCTTAAATCAGCCATGTATACCCCATGGTTCACCCTACAAATTCAGTCCAAAACCAGCATATTGGCAGCCAAATAGCAACAGCCATTAGCCCCAAATCCAGGTCCCAAAACACACCGAAATCAGCCAACAAGCAGTCCCAATTCAGCCCATGACAGCCCCCTTTATCAGCCCACTTAATCCCTATATTAACCCCACTTGACAGCCCCACTTGACACCCAAAACAGCCCATGGAAAGCCCTATGTTTGTACATCATTTCAGCCTACAAGTGATATCCCAAAACAGTCCATAATAGCCCTTAAATCAGCCCATATCACCTACATATCAGCCCCAAAATTCATTCATCCATACTCACCTTTCTATTCATATATTCATGCATTCCATTTCATTAATTGTCTTCCATTCATTCACACATCCCACCATTCATTCCCCCACTCTTCCATTCATTATACATTTATTTTCTATTCAATACATATACCCTTCACCCCATGTATCATTCATCCTATCATTCATTCATCTATTAATCTATCCACTCAAATTCATTAAACCCTATGTTGCCCACATACATGCCCCACAAATTGATCCACTAGAAGCCTATATAAACCCTTAGTTAGTGCCTAGTTGAGTGGTGTCTAGTGTGGGTTGAGTGTCTAGTTAGAGGGGTTAGTTAGTGTTGGTGTTATCTTGATATTTGTGTTAGTGTAGTAGTGAGTTGGTTAAGTTAGTGCCCTAACTAAGTTGATATCCTAGTGGACTATTAGAGAGGGCTAACATAGACACTAGGAGAGTGTGGGAGAGTAAACTAGGAAGGTTGGAAGAGAGTAGGGTGTGGTATCTCAAGATACCATAGCGTATCATGACGATACCCTAAGGTAATGTTGGGATGACCAACATGGAAGATAAGATTGGCTGGATGGGTTAGATACCTAGATTTTATGTTGGTAATGACTAGATAGGTTAGTATCTAGCTACCCTAAGGAGCCTAGGCTAGTATCCTGAGATCTAGAGGGGTTTCCTTTATAATGGAAAAGGTATTGTTATTTACCTTGTGAAGGATAAATGTAGGTAATAGGGTATTGATAAGATATTGAGTTTGACTTCTAAGATGGGCTTAGAAATAGGTTGTCTTGGTAGGTAATGACTAGATGAGAGTAGTTTAGGCTAGTCTTGACCTCCGTTGACCAAGAGTTGACTTTTTGATCGAAAGTCAAATTCAAGTCAACACTTGACTTAGAATTGACCGAAACCAAACCAGAGTTGACCAGTTGACTGAAAATTAACTGTTAGTCAAAATTTGACTTGTTTGACCTAGGGTTGACCCAGGGTTGACTCAGTGTTGACCAGAGTTGACCAGAGTTGACTTTTTGACCAAAAGTCGACTGTAAGTCAACCCTTGACCCAGATTGACCTAGTTTGACTTGGATTGACTTCATGTGACATTGTTTGACCTTGGTTGTCCTAGTATGACCCTGTTTGGCTCAGTATGATCTAGTGTGACCTAGTTTAGCTTGGTGTGACTTAGTTTGACCTAGTTTTGACTTAGACTTGCATATCATGACTAGATTAGTTTTCCTTTCATTATTAAACCATGTTTTGACTTGTAGTATCTCATCTTTAGGTCAGTGATTACTCTGAGCATATGTTAACCTTATCATCTTAGGACCACTGGCGGGTACATTCACTGATAGTTTTTATTGTCTTGATATCTACTATATCCGATTCAGTTGTAGTGTCTTACTCGATTCCCAGTCACGATAGTTCACGGACTAGTATATGTTGGATCATGCAATGGGATGTTGTTCCTAGATTTTTTGTGGTATATTGGTACATTTTTTATTTTATTCCGTGTATTAATATAGACACTAATTCCTAAGGGGACTTGCTACCCTCTTATGGAATTCCGTGTCATGACGTGTCATGTCCAGATCCATTATACTATTCGAGGATGGAGGAATTATTAGGGTTTATGTGATCAAAGCCTCTTGTCACTATTTTGCTTGCGCCACCCTCACCTCATGTAGGGTATAGTAGATTCCTCCGTGTGTTGGTTATCCAGGTTGGCCGGCATGACTTTTTGTGAGAACACCGTGCGATTGTCGGGCCAAGTAGATAACATGTTTTGTCACTTACCAAAAGTCGATCACATATTGCTCTAATAATTCAAATCATATTTTACATTTATTTATCATATCTTATATCCTGCTTAGTTTTACTTTCTGTACTTTCTCACCATGCTATGATATTTATTTACTCACATACTCTATATGCCTTTATGTTGTACTTTGATTTGAGACTAAGTTTTGTTCGGGAGAAGGGTTACAACCCTGGTCCTTGTTTGGTTTAAGGGTTGTAACTCAACTTCTGAATGGTTCCCAAGTCATCCTATATCTTTGTCTTGTATTTTACTATACTTTCCCTTATAGAATTTGTCAATTCACATGGAACTGCTGTTAGTATTTGTACTTGCTTATTTTCTAGACAGGATACCGTTGATAATTTTATAGATGTTTCTGAGGCAGGCTGCTCGACCTATTATGGGGTCGAGACAGATGGGGACTCAGGCCAGGGATGTGGCCTGATAGTTTGGCCACTAGATTTTATACTTCCTGAGTAGTTAGCTTAGTTAGGTTTGCCTGGACTGTGATCCAGACTTTATTTTAGACTGTGGTAGCATTTATATATATTATGTGATTCTGTGGTGTTGTGTATAGTTTTGGGCTTGTGTAGATCTTGAACTTACTTCCTGTTTTCATCTATCCTTTTTTTCCTTTTGTGCTATCTATCCTAGTTTGCTTTGTAATTAAGATTGTATTGCTATATCACCTCCATTCGGAGTGTATATACTGTACATGTACCTTTATACTGTTTAGTTATAGTATTTGTAGACGACCTATACAGCGTAATACCACCGACTCTACGGCGTAGGCTGGATGTAACCACTTTTCGTGTCCCTAATCAGGGTGCGGGTCGTGACACATTTTTGTGGTGGCCCATGCAGGTCAGTATCGCAATTAGTACGATCTCGTAATGGTGCTCGACTTAGAGTACTAATTACGAGCCTGCGACTAGGACATAGGATCTAGGATATGATAGGAGTTACTCAATCACATTTTAGGAAAATTCTGATCTTTTGATTTCTATGACAACTTTTCTTGCATTTGAATTCAATTGTCCTCCTTTGATAATATCTTATCTTGTGCCATATTGATCTCTTGGGTTCAATTCATCCTCAGGATGGCGATTACTCGCTCTCAAGCAGCAGGACGTAGTGCAGTTCTAGAGAGATCCGATCCAGTAGGACCTCCACCTCTGACTACGGAAATAGCAGTCTCAGTTCCTGCCTTCAGGCGGGAGTAGCAGTCGAGAGAGCAGCAGTCTCAGTTCCTTCCCTTCAGGCGGGAGTAGCAGCGGCAGTTCCAGGAGGTCTTCCACCTCCAGCAGCGGGACCGTCCGTAGTCGTCCTGAGACTCTTCCACCGTCGTCTTTGCTACCGAATGATTCTCAGCAGATGACGGCCTTTCTACCACAGATGTTGCAGACCCAGAGGGCCCAGGCCGAGGCACAGCAGCATTAGGCTGACGTATCTCACCGCCAGACAGAGGTGTTATGGCAGAGCATGGAGAACTCCCACCGGCTGGTGATAGCAGTAATTGAGAGGGTTGTACCGGGTACAGTTCAGGATACCCCAGTTCAGTACTAGGAACAGGACCAGAGGCAGACTATCCCGTGCGGTTTTTGCGGGAAGCCAGGGCACACCTGGGAGGTTTGTAGGATGAGGTTGGGCATGTGTCTATTTTGTGGGGCGCCCAACCACCAGCTGAAGGATTGCCACGTTCGTGGAGTCCGAGGAGGCCAGGACAGAGTACATCAGGCACCAGTATGTGACGACCAGCAGCAGGGTCAGGACAAGGGGCAGGCCATCCAGTGTGCCTTCTACAAGAAGATGGGACACACCCGGGTGGTTTATAGGATGAGGATAGGAGTTTGTTTATTCTGTGGAGCTCCAGACCACCAGATGAAGAACTGTGCTGCCCGTACAGTCAGACAGGCAGGCCAGGACAGAGTGCGGCAGGCTAGAGGAGGCCAGCAGGGGAGAGCTTTCGCCATGACAGTTGAGCCCACTCAGGCAGTAGTAGAGTAGATTACGGGTTCCAATATTTTGATCTCATTTCCGCATTTGCCTTCTTATAAACTGTCTTAAAATTCGATTCCATCTGTTCC